>CM050331.1:7212500-7812500 GCA_027405865.1 Salix purpurea | reverse complement strand
TAACAAAAGTATGGTATAAGAAAAATTATATTACAACCTTCAATCGTTTTTAATTGACATTGATATATATATAAATAAATCATCATGGGTCTTGAGTAATTCTATGAATTGAAAAATAAACTCTACTTTTGGAAATGACTTGTATAAATTATTTTAATAAAATTTAACTAATCTTTCAGTCCACGAAAAAACCCTTTCACCATATATCCTGAAGCTACTCTTCATAATATATGAAAAGAAAGTTGAATAGATATCTTCTGGAATCTAATCTCTTCAGTCTAGCTAAAACAAGGAGAGAGGCTCCTCCACAGACCGAGTCAAACAAAGGAAGTGTCGTTTTGTTTTGCCATAAAGACTCGATCTCTCTCGTCTGACAGATGACCCTTGCTTTTAAGTTTTTCCACGTTAGTTGTTTACATGTGACAACCGCTTGGATTTGAAGTACTTACCTGTCAAGAAGACAAGTCATAGTCGAGATTCATTTTGTTTTTTGAGAATTAATTAGTTCATGGAATTGAATATTACGAAGTGTATTTTTTGCTACAAGGGCTGCACTCACCTCGATTTAATGCTGTGATCGTCACATTTCTCACGGTGATGATATCTTCATTTGTTATCACTTTGAAATGAGCAATAATTTCAACACATTAGATTGAAATTGTGGTAATTTCTTCTGCGCTGTCTAGCATAAAATTAAAGCCTGGTGTTGTTCAAACCTGCTGATTTAACTGATATCAGCATTTTGCTGGTATAAATATATATTCTATGTTGCACTTTATGGTTCTGTCGTCAAAACTCCTTGAACTTCACAGAGACGTGTGACAATCCAGGTTCATGAAAGCTGAAGAAACATGTAGGTGACCTAACACCAGAAAAATAAGCTAATCTTGGCATGCTGAGAGCATTTCCTGGGCATTTTCCAAGTCTTCGTTGCACTCAAAAATCTGGTTTAGCTCAATGTATACTGACTGGTTTGGTAAACAAAATTATAACATGAATTTGATTGATGTCGGCAAAATCTTGATGTCTGACAGGTTCATTGGAAAGTATGGTACCCATATTATTGTGGGGCTAAGTATAGGTGGCCAACATGTGGTTCTGGTCAGGCAAGACAGATCTTCCAATCTCGAGCCATCAGAGCTGAAGAGACTTTTAGATGACCTTGGCGATCAATTGTTTACAGGGACATGCAGTTTTACTCCAAACGCTAGAGATCAAAAGTCTAAGGTTATTAACCCCGTCCCCATCAAGTACCTTACTTGTTTGTTTGTTTAGATTTTTCTATCCTAACATTATCCTGAGAATTTAATTGGACTATCAGTTGCAGACACCGCTGGCTTTCAATGTCTTTGATCCACAACCTGTTGTCTTCGATAGCGTCGCACCCGTCAGCAGTACAAAAGACGTATGTTCCACTGTTGCAAATACTCATTTTAATTGCCTGCAGAACGAAATACCCCACTACTGACACCAGTTGAAAATCACAGAAAATGGGTAGCTATAAGATAACTTCCATCATGATTCATATCCCAGAGAACTTTAACAACATCTTCTCCCAAGCCCACATTTCTTATCAAAGCTGACATGATCACAATATGCATATGCAAGATCTAAATAACATTACCATTGGGTTTTTTCTATATAATTTTCCAACACAGTAACAACTTCTGGAAATAAATCATCTAAGAAACCAGACTTGAGTGAATTGGGAAAAAAGATTCCAATGGGGTATGGGTCCTGGTAAATTATGCTAACTCGCATTGAAGTAGGGGCTTGATTTTCGCAGGGAATCACTGTTCTATGTGCCAAGAAGGGAGGTGATACATCAGTAAGTAGTCACTGTGAGTGGCTTCCGACAGTGCCTTCCATGCCAGATGCAATTCAGTTGAGCTTCATACCCATAACTTCTCTCTTTAAAGATGTTCCTGGCAAAGGTTTCTTGTCTCATGCTATCAATCTCTATCTTAGATGTAAGTTCCATTTCTTGGCTCTCTCACTGCAATGCTATATTATAATGAGCAAATATGTAGAATTTTATGTTGCATTTGTTGAATCCACTCTCTGGTGAAACTGATTGTCCTTTTTGTTTCTGTGAAGATAAGCCCCCTATATCTGATCTGCATTATTTTCTCGACTTCCAATCACACAAGATTTGGGCCCCTGTTCACAACGACCTCCCACTAGGGCCCTCCACAAACGTGGCCAGTTCATCTTCAGCTCTTCACTTCTACTTGCTGGGCCCTAAATTATATGTGAACACTTCTCAGGTGGTACCTAAATGGCTAAAACTGTCATTTCCTATTACGAATTTTCTTATAATTTTTTGAATGTTTTCTACTAAACTATGCCCTGACTCTACAGGTTACGGTTGGGAAGAGACCAGTAACTGGAATGAGATTTTATCTTGAAGGCATGAAATGCAACAAGTAACAGTCAAGAGCTTCTCTCTCTCTCTCTCTCTCTCTCTCTCTCTCTCTCTCTCTCTCTCTCTCTCTGATTAGCATTAATCAGGCCTGTCCCTTTTTCAGGCTGGCCATACACCTCCAACACCTGACAAATACTCCATCAATTCTTGCAAACAAGATAGACGACAGTATTCAATTGTGGCGGGGAACCGATGAAACCGATAATGAAGGATGCTTTGAAGCCATACATCGAAAAACGTTTTCCCATATATGCACAGCACCAGTAAAATATGACCCCAGATGGAGTCCTAGAAAAGACGCAGCCTACATTGTCACAGGGGCCAAACTTCAGATAAAGAATCACAACTCGAAGAGTGTTCTCCATCTTCAGCTACTGTTCTCCAAGGTTTCATATTCTCGTATAGCTCACTCAAGCTGGGCGCAAGGCTCTTCAGGATTTTCACACAAGTCTGGCCTCTTCTCTGCCATAAGCACGTCGGTCACAGGCAATCCTGTGAAAGAGAAACCTAACCATATTGTGGTGGATTCCAGTGTGTTTCCATCAGGGCCTCCAGTACCAGTGCAAACACAGAAGCTTTTGAAGTTCGTAGATACATCACATTTGTGTAGAGGGCCACAGGACAGCCCTGGACATTGGCTAGTAACAGGGGCTAGGCTGGACTTGGATAAAGGGAAAATAAGCCTGCAGGTCAAGTTCTCCTTATTAAACTTCTATTCATGAAAAATGAAGGCGCCACCAAGAAGTGAAGACATTTTTCCTATTGCGTGTTTTCTTTTGTAGCTCAAATAGAATTTCTAAATTTTCCATGCCGTCTGCAACAAAATGTTCATAGATTGGTGCCTGACGCACATATATGAGATTGTATAAAGAAATAATAGCACGCAGCATCTTCTTAGATGGAGACATCAAGCACACGGAAAAATTTAAATGCGAGCGAAGGTTGATGGATAAACTCACTTCGATTCGACCGTTCATTTTTCCATTTGTACCGAATTGTTTTTGGAGTAATTATCAACATATCTGATATATCCGGGATAAAAGTGTATTAAAAAAAGGGATCCACTTGGCTCCACATGAACACCACGTAGCGAAATAAATGGGACGCACTCGGAGAAGTTCCGAACCAGGGGACAGGACATTGACGAAGAGAACAGTGCCACTTTCTGGTCGATCAAGGAGACCTGACTATACGGAGCTGATCGAGTTGGACATCCTGGGTCGACCCAGCTCATCTCGGACAACTACAAGAACAAATCGTACGAGCATCAGATGCTTGTACATTCCCAAGGCATGTGTCATCCACTATTAAGGATTGTGTCCTTGTTCAGTGAACAATGACCATGTCCCTAGCATTTCACCTCAATAGAGATCCACTTATTTTTCAAATGATATTCAATGTTAGCGAGTAATAAATGTACCACTTTTTCTCTCCATAATTAACCTCATCAATATCCATATTAAAAATACATATCAAGGACAACCATTCAAACAAATGATATATTTTCCTATATATATAATTTGGAGCTAATCTCAATTCCATCAACTTGTACTCTCTGATTATTCATAGTGATGATATTTTATAAACACATGTAATCAACTTCAATCAATTATATATTGTTAATCTCAATATAGTTTAGTGGATTAATTTTAAAATTCATGATTTATAATCAAATTAAAATTCAAGTTAAATTAAAAAAAAATACATTGACGTATACAAGTTGATCTATTATTCAATTAATTTAATCAAATTCAAACTAAACTTAATCATTTTTTTGAAAAAATAAGTTGTATTAATCAAAATAATTCACCATAATTAATTGTTGACCAAAAAACTTTATTTAAAGTAAAAAATATTTTTGAAACATAGTGTAAAACAGAGTTTAAATATTAAAGGACAATAATATATACAAGAATGCTCGTATTAATTGAAGATGAGACTAAAAACCCTGAAGCTCTAGGTGGTCTACCAGGAGAATCAAGTTTCAATTTTCTTAGATCAAATATCTTTTTTCTAAAAGACTTGCTAGTAAAACATGCATAAAATAAGGAAATTAATATATATATATATATATATATATATATATATATATATATATATATATATATATATATATATATATATATATATATATATCCATTAAATATCCATGATTTAAGGAAAGAGAAAAAAATGATTCCCTAAAATATTCAAAACATGCAGTAGGTATAAAAAAAGATAAAGTTAAAACATTTTATTTTATCTTATCCTCTTCTATCAAACTCTGTTTTTTTTTCTTTTCTTCCTGGGAGGTGGGAGCTCGACGTATGTGATACACATATGGGTTGGTTCGGACCACATTTCAGTGTCGGAGCTTGGATTATTTGAACCGATAGAAGTGCTATCTAGGTTCCGCTAAACACCCTTCATGTCATTGGTCCAACGGCTATACATGTTGTTAACGTCAGGACTTTTCACTTCAATATGATTAATTCAAACTCCAAGAAAAATAATAATCAAAGCTCTTAGAAAACAAGAGATGCTGCCAGCGTAACAATGGCGTCACTGCTTACGTCAAAATATTAGATTAATGTTCTTGACATAAGATTCTGCACAGTACACAACCCCTCTAACATGTGCAAATAGAGTTCTATGAACTTTTCCTGTACTCAACTGTATTAGATAATTAATCGGTTATAAAGTAGAAGATTCCTCGGAATGACATCTTTTTGGTTCATTTTAGACTGGCATATATGTTGGTTTGTAGCGTGCGCATGTGCATAGTGGAGACTGTTTAAGCTCCGATCTGCGGCGGCGGCGGCGGCGGCTAAGATACTGTTGAAGATGACACTCCACTCATATCCGCGAAGCTCCCTCGTCATCTAAACTACTTCGAAAGGACAGCTTTGGAATAAGATCAAGAAGCTTGTATATGTGCTATAAAATTCGATCAACGAACCAACAATTGGCAGGCATCTTCTCACATCAGCTGGATTCAGCAATATCAATGATGATTATATGATCTACGATTGATTCGACAATAGATGTTAAACTAGTTTTGGCGTATAGAAACCTATCTGACAATACCAATAAATTAGCTAAAAAAACAAAAATAGTGATCTGAAATAATATCATGAAATCTATATAATAAAAATCTAGAGTGCTTATTTTGTTTTGAGATTTCACTTCAGAATTAACAGTTAAACTTTTACGTGGAGTGACTTTTTTTTCTTAGAACGTCCTGACATATCTTGAGCTATACTAAACGGCAATTTCACCTGCATTTTCAGGTGCTGACATGATTCATCTATATAACGCACAGAACCGCTGCTTATATTCTTGCTCCACATATTGCACAGACAAGGCAATTGATAATTAAACACTAGCACAGATAAAAATGTCAGATTCAGCGACAGATGCGCCTCCTATGGTTGGTGGAGATGGCATCTGCAGCTATTACAAGAACTCCTACTTGCAGGTATTTTGTTAAGTTGCTTGATTAACTCCTGCATTTACTCTCATCACGTTTCATTTTCATGAGTTACTTGACACAGTTTTTTTTCAGAGAAGAAGTGCAAATGTAGTTAAAGAGAAAATCGATGAGGAGATTGCCAAGAAATTGGACTTCCATAATCTTCCAGGTGCTTCAAACACATTCCGTCTTGCAGATTTAGGATGTTCAGTGGGACCAAACACCTTTTTCCATGTCCAAGATCTGCTAGAAGCTATCAAGCAAAAGTATGAAATGCAATTCCGCACTTCCCAAACCCCAGAATTTCAAGTTTTCTTCAATGATCAACCAATGAACGATTTTAATACCCTTTTCAATAATCTCCAGCAAGAAAGACAATACTTTGCAGCTGGTGTGCCAGGCTCTTTCTACGATCGATTATTTCCCGAGTCCTTTCTCCACTTTGTGCACTGCTCTACTTCACTTCATTGGCTGTCTAAGCTGCCAGAACAATTGCTGGACAAGAATTCTCCTGCATGGAATAGAGGAAGAATTCACTACACAAATGCACCAAATGAAGTTGTCAGTGCATATGCATCACAATTTGCCAGAGACATGGAGAACTTTTTGAGTGTAAGATCTAAAGAACTTGTGTCTGGAGGTATGGTTGTGATAATTTCACAAGGCATTCCTAATGGGATGCTTTATTCTGAGCTCCAAAATGGCGTTATGTTTGAGTGTATGTCACTGAGCCTTATGGATATGGTGGAAGAGGTAGTTAAGACAATGAGTATTTCCTTCTAGCATTGTGTATGCCCATAAATTATGACATTAATTTGATAAATGGCCAGTAATTGTTATGACAGGGAACAGTATCTGAAGCTCAAGTGGACTCCTTCAACTTGCCATTCTATGCTGCTTCTCCAGAGGAGATGACAGAAATTGTGGAAAGAAATGGATTTTTCAGCATTGAGAGAATGGAATTGAATGACCCAGCAGCATGGCTGAAAAGAAGGATTAATATACCTGAATGGGTAGTGCATGTGAGAGCTGCAATGGAGAAATCATTCAGCAAACATTTTGGACGAGAAGTCCCTGATGAATTATTCGATCGCTTAACGAAAAAGCTCGGCAAGCTTTCTGATGAGCTGGAGTTAAAATACAGGGAAAAAACTCTTCTTTTAGTTGTTTTAAAGCGCCAGTGATTTAGAGGGAGATGTCAGATAGTAGAGTGGATGTAATCCTCCTGTATTAATTTGTAATCTTTTTCTATCTCTGATAATACAAATTACTGTGTTTTTTCTTGATTCCAAATAACTGTTGATCCATATATTAGTAGATTTGTTGTTGCTCTTGTAAAATATATATGTTTTAAACAACTCAATAATTGAATTATTATATTTAATAATAAATAATAATGAGGGATTAATATGGAAATAAAATGAAGATTAAAAAGGGTAAATGAAAACGGTTCAATACATTAAAAAAAACCCTTTTTTCCTTTTATATTTATATTAATATACTTGAGACACTAGCCAATTTTATTCTATTCTTGTTACTTTATAATGTGCATCTTTTTATTATTTTATATTTTTTCTTCATATTATGCAAAATAATAAAATTTTAATCGACTAATTATTTGAATTTTGATCTATCTGAATTAAAAAAATAATAAAAATTATGGAGTAATTAGTCGTTCATGACCACCGTATTTTCACATTGGACGAGCCTATTTACGTATTCGAAGCCCAAGAGACCGAAGCCCAAGAAACTAGTCCATCCGAGTTTCTCTGGCTTCTGGCACGGAATTATAACAAGTTGGATGACTAACCCGAGAATTATACTAAAAGCGAAGCTTGTTGAAGAAATTCTATATTCCCCGTCAATTGTTATACTTCCCTCACGCTCCCGTCCTTCCATTTAAAGAACTTTCATTTAAAATAATATGGTAAAAAATAATATAAATTATATTTTAAAATTTTAATTAGCAATTTAATTTTTTAAACGAGGCGATTTATTTTTATTGACACTCTTATGATAACAAATCTATCATTGGACGGTGACCACCACCACCAACATAATTAACTTGTTCGGTCAGAAATATTAAATTCTGCAATTTATTATGAAAAAAAAGGTGTCTCTTTAAAATAAAAATAAAAAATAGCATCAACAAATTTCTAAAAACAATAATCCTACTAAAAAAGCTGTAAGCTCCACAATGCACTACTTTATTTGTATTAAAGGTAAAGGGCATCGACACCTTGCTTTGTGTAGAAAGTAGAGAACAAATATATTGAATTCTGAATCTTGTATATTATCCATTGATCAACTGAATATTTATACAAAGGTTTGTAACAATAAAGCAGCCATGCAGGCTTGTGTGTGTGCTATGCAGGTTTGTGTGTGTGCTGACTGTACAATGTAACAATAATAATAACTGTAAAGATTAACTAATTACAGTATCTTCAACACTCCCCCTCAAGTTGGAGAGTGGATATCTTGCACTCCCAACTTGCGAATCATAGGAACAAATAAATCTTTTCCTAGAGGTTTTGTCAAGATGTCTGCCAGTTGGTGTGCGGAATTCACATGCTTCGTAACTATTGATCCATCTTGGATTTTATCTCTGATGTAGTGACAATCCATTTCTATATGTCTCGTTCGCTCATGAAAAACTGGATTAGCTGCAATGTGTAGAGCAGCTCGATTATCACAGTACAATACGGCAGGCTCTTCATGGGAAATACCCAAATCTGTCAACAGAGAACAAAGCCAAGTTAACTCACAGCATGCTCCCGTCATTGCTCGATATTCTGCCTCGGCTGAAGAGAGAGAAACTGTTTTCTGTCGTTTCGATCTCCAAGATATTAATGAGGGTCCAAGAAAGATACAGTAACCGGTAGTGGATCTCCGAGTAAGTGGGCAACCTGCCCAATCTGAGTCACAATAAGCTCTCAATCTAGCATCATTATTTGAAGAAAAAAATAGACCTTTACCAGGAGCTCCTTTCAAATATCTGATAACTCGAAGTGCTGCTTCCATATGCAATTTCCGAGGCTGATGCATGAATCTACTCAAGACATGTACATCATATGTTATATCAGGCCTAGAAATAGTCAAGTAAATCAATCTGCCGACTAGCCTTCTATACTGACTGGAATTCTTAAGTAAATCACTTTCATCTGACAACTTCAATCCTCTCTCCATAGGGGTATCAATCGGGGCCGATCCCAGCAGTCCTGCATCCGCAATTATTTCTAACGCATACTTACGTTGTGAAATAAAAATTCCACTCTTAGAAGCGGACACCTCAATGCCAAGAAAGTATTTCAAATTACCGAGCTCTTTGATGCGAAAATTACTATGCAGAAACTTCTTAGTTGCATCAATGCTAGCAATATCATTTCCAGTAATCAAAATATCATCCACGTATATTAACAGGGCAGTAAATGACTTGCCTTGTTTTCTGGTGAACAAAGAGTAGTCAGCTCGTGACTGTTCAAAACCCGCGGAGCAAATAGCCTCTGAAAACTTGGCAAACCATTGGCGAGAGGCCTGTTTCAAACCGTATAAGGACTTGTGTAGGCGACATACCAGATCAGTCTCCCCCTGTCGCCGAAGACCAGGTGGTGGGGACATGTAGATTTCTTCCGTCAAGTCGCCATGGAGAAAGGCATTATTTACATCCAACTGATGTATTGGCCATTTGTGAGAAGCAGCCAAAGCAAGTAAGCAGCGGACGGAAATAATTTTGGCAGTGGGAGAAAATGTGTCCTGAAAATCAACACCTTCCAACTGAGTGAAGCCCTTGGCGACTAACCGAGCTTTGTACCGTTCAATAGAACCATCTGATTGGTGTTTGATTTTAAACACCCAACGGCAACCAATGGGGAACTTGCCAGCCGGAAGAGGGACGAGAGTCCAAGTACCATTTTCCTGGAGAGCTTTTAATTCAGATGCCATCGCTGCTTGCCATTTAGGATTAGAAGCAGCCTCTGAATAGGATCGCGGTTCAGTGGCGGAGCTAATCTGAGCAGCAAAATAATGAAGAGCAGGTGTATACCGGTGATAAGAGACAAAATTAGCCAGTGGATATTTCGTACCTTTAACCGGACCTGGTAACAAGGATGATGATTGGGATGAGTAAACGGTGGAGCAGAGGTAGTCGCGAAGCCTGGCTGGTGGAGCCGTGGGTCGAGTGGAACGCCGAATGGGAGCTAAGTCATGGGATGACGGTTGAGGTGGGGAAGGTAGAGGTGGATGTTCGAAAGCGGAAGGTGGGAGCGGAGTATTGTCTGGTGGAGGAGGGGAGTCGGGTAATGTGTTTTGTGGTATTGGTGGGTATGTGAAAGAATCAAAGTGTTCATGGACCGGGATGGGTATTGGGCCGAAATTTGATGATGGGTCGGGTTGTGAGTGTGGAGGGAAAGCAAAAGGGAAGACCATCTCATGAAAAATAACATCGCGACTTGTAAAAAAAATTTTATTTGATAAATCATATAATTTATAGGCTTTCTGACCAACAGGATAACCAATAAAAATTGACGGTATGGAACGATTATCAAATTTATGGGAAGGATGGACATTAGTGGCGTAAGTTAAGCAGCCAAAAACACGTAAATGAGAAAATGAAGGTGGTTTTGAATAAAGAAGTTCGAATGGTGTTTTAAAAGAAAGAACCGGTGAGGGTAGTCGATTTATAATGTGTACAGCAGTAAGAGCACACTCTCCCCAAAAAATATTAGGGAGACTAGCCTGAAATTTTAATGCTCGAGCTACTTGTAAAATGTGACGGTGTTTACGTTCCACAACCCCGTTTTGTTGGGGTGTATAAAAACAAGAATGTTGAAAAATAACACCATTATCATTAAAAAAAGTGCGAAGAGAAATAAATTCTCCACCATTGTCACTACGAAATATTTTAATGTGTGTTTCAAATTGGGTAAGAACATAATTAAAGAAATTTTTTAGAAGTGATTGTGCCTCATTTTTGTGACTCATTAAAAAAATCCATGTAAAACGCGAGTAATCGTCAACAATAGTGAGAAAATAAAAAGCACCAGAAATTGAAGAGTGTCGATAACGACCCCAAATATCACAATGTATTAATTCAAAAGGTTTTACAGAAGAAATAATACTATGACAAAAAGGTAAACGACTCTGCTTAGCTAAAGGACAGATAGGACAAGATTTAATGGACTGAATCGGAAAATTTAAAAAATTCTTTGCGATGAAATTTAAACGAGATAGGGAGACATGACCTAATCGGTTATGCCAAAGATCGGCGGATGAAATGGTGAGGTTGCAAGTTGCTTGATGTGTTGGTGAGATATTCGGCCCGGGTTTATTTGGCGCCAGCGCCACCAGATAATAGAGCCCATCACGTTGTTTACCCAAACCAATCATCCTCCTCGTAGCTAGATCCTGCAAAATACACAAATAAGGGAAAAAGGTTATTGAACAGTTCAATCCTTTCGTCAACCGGCTAACCGACATCAAATCCACTTTGAAAGTAGGCACACATAACACATTTTTCAAATAATAAACGGAATTAAGAGGCAAAGATCCTTTTGCAATGATTTCCGCTTTTTCTCCGCTGGGCAACACTACAGGAGGTAATGAGCAAGCAGTGTCCGTTTTGAACAGTGACCTCAAAGATGAAATAATGTGGTCCGTTGCCCCGCTGTCAATAATCCAACTGCGGGAGATATTTTTTGACAGACCTGGTTTTGCGGCTGTATGTGTTTGAGAACTGGATGCCTCATTTTTGATGTCAAGCAATGATAACAGTTGTTTTATCTGCTCCTCCGAAATGCCAGGAACTGGGCTATGAGAGGGCCCATCAGAAACACTATTCACAGCTGGTCTGCTGTGAAATGGGCCCGGGCCCATGGGCCTGCCCCTTGGATGGCCTGCTGGGTAGCCCTTGAGGGCATAGCAGGTTTGGGCCCAGTGGCCCATCAGCCCACAGTGGGTGCACTGTGGGCGCCCCCTGCTCGGCCCAAAAGGAGGCGGCCCAAACCCAGGCCCGCCTCCTTTATCTCCTCTGCCAGACGTTCTTTCTCCTCCAAAACGCGCTCGTTCTCCTCCAAAACGCAGTCGTTCTTCGTCTCTCTCTCCTCTGTCTCTCTCTCCCCCAAATCGTCCTTGAGGTAAAAAAGCTGGAGACCCATTGTTGTATCTCCTCACACCAAACTTTTAACCACCACCACTGCTTCGAACTGCCATGGCAGCGCCACCACTGTTCTCTGCAACAATGGTTGAACTGAGGTGGCGTTGTTTTTCTTCTTGAGAAACTGAAGAATAAGCTTGGCGAATGGATGGCAGAGGGTTCATCAGAAGAATTTGCCCACGAACAACACTGTAAGTGTCATTCAACCCCATCAAAAACTGCATGAGCTTTTGTTGTTCCTGTTGTCCCGTGGGTATAGAGTCAGTGTAGGAGCTCAATTCGTCCCATAGGCCCTTCAATTTTGTATAGTAAAGTGAGACCGAGAGGTGTTCTTGACGTAGGTATGAAATGTCTCTTTGAAGCTCAAAAATCCGAGGAGCATTACTCTGAGAAAATCTTTCTCAGAGGTCCTCCCAAACTTCAATGGCAGTGTTGTAGTAGATGACACTGTCTGAAATTTCGGGATTAATGGTGTTTATAATCCATGAATGCACCATATCATTGCACCGAGACCAAGAGGCATAGGTCTCAGGGTCTGTTGAAGGGGATGGTGGGGTGATTGAGCCATCTACGAACCCTAACTTGTTCTTAGAATTCAAGGCCAAAGACATGGCCCTTCTCCAGGTAGAATAATTATTCCCATTTAAGGGTTTTGAGATGAGAATCAGACCGGGGTGGTCTGAATGGTGAGAAAAATAGGGGCTTGAAGCATTTGATGATTCTGGGTTTGTATGGGCAATTTCTTTGCCATGGGCAGATTGGGTTTGTTGAGTCATTGTGGATGGATTTTGGGTAAGAAATTGGAACTGGATTGTTGTTTAGACTGGAATTGATTTCTGGAACAATGAGCTGGAATTTTGGGTTTTTTTTGTGATTGTTTTCTTGGCAGATTGGAATTGACTGTAGATATTGATGAAGGATGATTGGGTCTGCTGATTGAAGATGATTGAGGTGATTGAAGATGATGTTGATTCTGCTGATTGAAGGTATGTTGTGACTGGGTAATTTCGTGTTGAACTGAGAATCTTGATTGTGAAAAATCTGAGAAAAACCTATTAACCTTGCTCTGATACCATGTAGAAAGTAGAGAACAAATATATTGAATTCTGAATCTTGTATATTATCCATTGATCAGCTGAATATTTATACAAAGGTTTGTAACAATAAAGCAGCCATGCAGGCTTGTGTGTGTGCTATGCAGGTTTGTGTGTGTGCTGACTGTACAATGTAACAATAATAATAACTGTAAAGATTAACTAATTACAGTATCTTCAACACTTTGTTCTTGAAACAAGTTAATCACCTTATTTATAAAATTCCACGTGTTTTGGTGTCAAAACAAATAATCAAACTGGTAGAAACAAATGTATTTATACCAAACAAGTAATTAAATAACTAGATCACCTTATTATGCAATTTATAAAGAGGTTGAAATCAACATGATATCTTTTACACAAAAAATAGAAAATAAAGGTAGCATAATTTCCGAGCCAAGACAACAAAATTACCTAGTGGGTCAAGAGCTGCACCTGAGATAGCTTGATTTACTGAATTTCAAATCGATTCCTGCTTGATATATTCTACTCAATCATTGGTCTCTGATGAATGCATCTGACATCATTTATATAAACTAACATATATATATATATATATATATATATAAACTACAAAATAATTCTATCACCAGTCATCAGGAGTACCTTCAAAGAGGCAATCAATTTGCTTACGCGCACAATCAAAGTAAGTAATAATATAAAAGCCCGTATGTTATATTCAATTTGCCACTACACATCATGCAGCATATAACAGTGGCTCTTGTTTTTTATTTTCTTAAGAAATAATTATGGGAACACCTTTTTGTACTCAATGAATATTCAACATATATAAAAAAATATATAAATATAGGGGTAAAGTTCACTTTCAAGAGAAAAAAGAAGAAGCTGATAAGTCGAACCTAATAATTAAACCCTGATAAAACCATAAATATATAAGGAGTGCCTTAATGTACTTGGGAATATACCCTTTTAATTTTATTTTTTCTTTATGTGTTTTTTTTATCACTTCCAAAATTAAATCATGCAGGGTTTTTTCTTCTTCTTTGTTGTGTGCTTGGTGAAGGATCGATTTAAATATGTGGTGACCGGGAGGTTTCTACAAGAAGACATTAAAAGTACTATATTCCTGGAAATTTAACTTTGGTGGGAATATGTACTCGTGTTTCCAAAAGAGTTTCTTAATACTATAAAGCTTGTTTTTTATTGCCGATGGAATACTACGACGTCGTACCTCTCTCGTCCCTTTTCTTTTCTTTTCGGGAAAATCGAGTTTTCTTCTATTTTACATATAATTTTTATTTTAGACTAATGAACTCTAAGAGAAAATTACATTATTGTTTATATTATGAAGAATACAGGTTTCCACCAAAGAAAAAAGAAAGAAAAATATAGGTTGTTTATATGAATATATTCCTCCTATACATGCACTGATCACATGAGGAATCTATATTGTACATAATATTTAATATATTTACCTCATGGGTACACAAATTATTTAGGGGAAAAAAGATTTCCTTGTCAAGAGTAATGTTGGGCTCCAGGAATAATATGCCTGTTTCCACTTGGGTCTTGTTTATTAGGAAGACAGCATTGAATATGCATCTAGAGTTCCTGGTGCATATATGGCCACGGATCACTTTCACCAACTTGCTGAATTAATAAGTGCCGGTGAATTTTTTCTCGGATGCGACCACATTTAATTTTTAAAAAGGATATTTTATAGATCAGATAAAAAATAAAATTTTGATTGTTCTAGATTTTTATAAAATAATATATATTTTGATTCAAATTCAAGAACTGATTGTAAAATCTATATCATAACACCAATCTCTTGGGGATAAAAATTTGACTTAATACACGATGGAAAAGACTAGTTGGTGATAATCGTGTGTTCTTCTACGTACGAGATTGAAACTTCTTCCCAATCTTAATTTGCATTATTTATGAAGAATTAAATTATATATATGTCGATTCAATAATAAAAAGTACAAGACTGCAGGGACTATTTTGGATCTGCCCCTCTATAATGTCAAGCCCTTGAAGCTTTTCTAGCCATTTGGGTATTATATATATATGATTTCTTTCTTTTTTGGATGAAAACGGGTACGTTGTTATTAAGTATGATCCTTAATCTACTGTACGTATATACTATTTTTCTTAATTTCATTAATTACCATTTATTTAAACTTTAAGAGAGCTAAATTGCGATTAACCCTAGCTACATACCCCTATACCTCTAGCTCTCTCTCTCTCTCACACACACACACACAAATATATATATATTTGTCTCTTTCTTTCACCATCAGCCCTGGATTTGTATATAAATTTAAGTAATATTTATTAATCATCAAAACATGTTCGCTCATTGTGGTACCACTCTACGTGCATGTTTACCTCCTCCTGTGCTATATAATTAAAGGCAAATTAGATCGATGCCAAAGGGCACCACTCCAACCAAAACTTGATTGCCCGGCCCGTAGTTTACAAAACATACGCGACACAACCGCCACTCTGAGACATGGCAACACTGGTAAATGATTCAATCCTGAAGAACGATGCGGACGGCCCCATCCCGGTGAGCGGTGGATTAGGCACTGACAGCTACTACAACCACTCGTTTTTTCAGGTTTACTTCTTTCACTTCTCCCTGGACAATCCGTGATTATCCATAATTAATCATCGACATGCATGCACGGATACTGATCAAAGCCTAGTCTTACAGCCTCCGATCATCTCTCTCTCTCTCTCTCTCTCTCTCTCTCTCTCTCTCTCTCTCTCTCTCTCTGTGTGTGTGTGTGTGTTTTAAGAAAAAAGAAAAAATCTCTCACATATCTTCATCTTCTGGAATCTAATTTAATAAGCGGGATGTTTGCACCGATACATATAAGTAACTATAAGTAGCAGCTGGTTGCGTTAATGCGATTGAATTTGTCCAAAGAACGCTTGGGTGTCTGGTGTTTCAGTAATCAAAGGTGGATATCTTCTGTAGTATAAGAAGAGACGGCTCATTTTGTAATGAGCTATTTACATATTCGAAAATTAAACAAAAGACAATAATTAAAGGACAAAAAAAGCTCCTATAATATGCTACATTTTATTTGTTTTGAATTTTGATTAGTACTATTAAGAAGCATTTAGTTTTTAAAGTATTCGAGTTTAATTATTCTTCACACATATATTTGTGGCTCTCACAAAAACTGCGGCCTCATCATGGTTTGCATTACATGGCTTCAGTTGCAGTCCTATGATGTATTGTCAGTTGTCAATCGTTTGGTCCCCTAGCGAGTCATTCGGCAAGAGATTCTCATTCCAGCTTAAATGAAACAACTTGAGGAGAATAAGAAAGAAATAGTTTTTTACGACCATGTTGTTATGGCTCATCGTATCTCTAGTTGGACTTCCATGGAGGAAACCCTTATTTTTCTTCTGTCTTTCTGTCCTTGACCTTGTTTAAAAACGCATATATAGAAATAAAACACAGAGTACAAATTTTGAGCCAAGTACATAGATCTATAGCAGATTAACTCGCCTAGTCTAGATTCGTACAGGTTGTATGCCTTTGATACATATGAGTTGACTTTTGCTCATCTCAACTCATGTGGTCTCATGTTTTTTCGGTTATTTTTATTAATTCAAGCTACTCTTGTTCAAAAAGAATTATTGGAAGAGGAGCTGAGGAGATATAAAGCTTGAGAAGTTTAATTGAAGGACGAAACCTGTTTTTTTCAAATAAATAAAATAAATGATATACGCAAATTGAGGGGGGGAAATGAAAATTAGTCATGGACCGCAGATTTTCAGTACCTATCAGCTGCTGGACCAAATATTAATCAACGGCTCTAAACGTCATTGTTGTGCTCAGAAAACTACATGCGAAATTAATAAATCAAATGTATACGTATGACGAGCTTTTATTTTTCACCCCGTTGTGTTTTTTCTCCCAAGAATAACGGTCATGACATAGACCAATAAGTATTTAATCAAATGGGGTCCTTCCTGTACTTCATAAAATAAAATAAAAACGGTCGTTCTTGTGAGACAACATATGCGGAGGTCTTGGATTTAATAGCAGAATTGACCGATCCACTTGGATGTTGGAGCTGTCAGGCAATAGTTAACATGTTGTCTCTATTTTCTCCACATATTTCATCAAAAATATGTCATGACCATTCATTGCCTTCACTAGATGCTTTCGAGAGAAAAGAAATCTACATATTTATTATCTCTCGTTTACTTAAGATTTGACCAAAATCTTAGCAACCGATTCGATAACACATAGTCATGCTGAGACGACCATGCATCATCACAGCATATCACGATGATATATTTCCTTAATTAATTGAGAATTAAGTTTTTTTTCTTGTGAGCAATCAAATTAACGCTTTGTTTTGACAGAAAATAGCCGCAAATGTTGCAAAAGACATGATTGAGGAGGCGATTACCAAGAAGCTAGATGTTAAATTCCTACTGTCCTCCTCAAATACAGTTCGAATCGCCGATTTAGGGTGCGCGGTCGGTCCAAATACATTTGATGCTATGCAAAGTATCATAGATGTAATCAAGCTGAAGTACCAAACCCAACTCCCTGCTTCTCCAATGCCTGAATTTCAAGTGTTTTTCAATGATCAACCAGCTAATGATTTCAACACCCTCTTCAAATCTATGCCGCCCAAACGAGAATACTTCGCAGCTGCCGTGCCGGGTTCTTTTTACGGGCGATTATTCCCTGACTCCTCCCTCCATGTCGTCTACTCCTCGTACGCCCTCCACTGGCTCTCCAAGGTGCCGGAAGATTTAGAAGACAAGAACTCTCCGGCATGGAACAGAGGGAAGATTCACCATGCCAGCGCCGGTGAAGAGGTTTTAAGAGCATATGCGGCTCAATGGGCTGATGACCTGAGTAGCTTCTTGAATGCTAGAGCTCGGGAGATTGTGCCGGGAGGGATCGTTGTAATCGTCACGCATAGCATCCCAGATGGGATGGAATATTCTGAGCTTGCAAATGGCATGATGTACAATTGCATGGCATCCATCCTCCTTGATATTGCAAAAAGAGTAAGTCAATCCAATCACCTCTTGTTTTATTTTCTTTCATCAATCAAACTTGCATTAAAATATATAAAGTTTAATGGTTGAATTCATTTTTTTTTTCAAAAGACTAAAAAGATGGGTGGTTTATTATCAATTTTTTATATTCTTTTATATTTTTATATTTCTTTAACATGAGGTTGATGGTTCTAATATTCCTCCTCTCGCTCACTTTAAAACAAAATGATACTATTTCAGAAAACTATTTTGACTCAAAGGTACGTGGTCATTCTTGGATATTCTTATTCTTTTATATTTTTATTATTATTTAATATGAAAGTGGTAATTCTAACAAAACAAAGAGAATAAACTGTTTAATAATCCATATATAAGAACTGTATCTATCCATCATCGAATTTGAGCTAAAAATTTAAAAACAAAGTACAGAAGCCACAGAGAAGAATATGGCCAATGGAAGGAAAAGACTCATAAAAGAAAAACTAAACAGATGCAAATAGAACCTAAACAATACATAATCAATGATCCAGTCTTACGTTTTTTTCGTTCATGAAACAAAAACGGAAAAGTCGGAGCAATGAATGACAAGTGAATTACGTTATGCATATATAAAACCACATAATTAAGGATCCACTCACTGTTTTTTCTTTCTCACCTGAGTTGCTTTTTGTACCCCTGGTGTTTGATAAATCCCCCGATTTATCTCAAAAGAGAAAGCTGTCTCTGTCTAGTTCTCGGCGTAGATGTGCATAAACTCAAGTTGATACGAGGGAATAAATACCTTCATCAACTTGCCAACATTAATCCAACTTGGCCATTTGCCTAATTACTCTAATTAATTATTCCAGGGATTAATAACTGAAGAACAAGTCGATGCCTTCAACCTGCCAACATATGCTGCCTCTCCTGGAGAGTTCGTGTCCGTGGTAGAAAATAATGAATACTTCAATATTGTGACGATGGGAGAATCAAATCCATCGCCATGGCTAACAGATGACGTCCACGTCGATATGAATGAATTCGTAAGCCATATAAGAGCTGCAATGGAAGGAATGTTCAGCAAACACTTTTCAAGGGAGATTGTTAACGAAATGTTCGAGCAGCTAGAGGCAAGACTTTCAGAGATTTCTGTGGAGATGGAATCAGCTTACAAGGACAAAATCCAGGCATTCTATGTGTTACAACGCAATGATTCAGGTTGAATTGAATTTTTCATAACAATAAATATGGTTTAATTCTGTTAAATTAGCACGTTATATCCTAATGTCTTATGACTGTGCTCGATCGAACGCATCTGTACTTAAACAATACGTGAAATTAGACCAAATGACCAATGTGGATGGCCAGGTTTCATTCGTATGCTCATGTAAGAAATTTATGTAAACTTGCTGTTCTGAAATAATGGTGTTCAATATTGCTGTGCTGTTACACATATCTTTGCATGTTTTACTTCATATATTTTTTACCAAATTTCTTATCCAATCCCACTTCATTTATGGCATTTTATTTTTCAGATGTATATATAACCTTTTCATGTAAATCAAACTTGTTCTATGAACATCAAAACAAATTAATTTGTATTATAAATTAAAAAAAAAGAGTTTATGTATTACTATTCTATTAATTATTTAGTTATTCAATGTGAAATTAATGATTCTAGTATATGAAAAACTATCCCAATTTAAAAATTCAAGATATTAAATAAAAACTTATTTTATATTATTCTATATCACTTCTTTCTAAGTAGAGATTATTTGAATTCCAAACTTATATAAATTCACCACAATCATGAATTTGATTTTACAGATTTAATTAAAAATATAATATACTCAAACCTGGTCTCTATCCTTAACAATTACAAGAGTTTAATTAGAGCGTCTCCCACTGTTTCTTCTGTGCCAATGCTAGCACATAATAACCTGATATCCATCTCAAACCATAATCGTGTTCATGGGGTCCAAGAATTTGGTCAATAACTGGCATGGATCGTGTTGGATTGTTCTGATCACTGCATGCTTGATTTCCGATCAAATTAAAATCTACCTTCTTATATATTATTACACTCGATTACAAAAGTAAACAAATGTTTTTAATATATGCAGTCGGTGCTTGCATTAAACTATCTCTAGATGTGGGTCAGCTCTCATTTTTACAGGTTGCCCTTGCATGTTACGTCATCCATGACGCCAAAAAATTTCAACAACTGATTTTTTTGCCCTCCTGTAACCAGCCTTTCTGTATATCTTTTTCCACTTTTGGATGCAGCATTTTCATGGCCCAGAGTCAGCTTACTCTTCAATCGTAGAGCACATTATTAAAGGATTTCGGATAATAAACTCGATTTTATAAGTATACGGTAGTACAGGAAAATGCTACTCTCTCTATATGTGTGTGTGTGTGTGTGTGTGTGTGTGTGTGTGTGTTTTCCATTTTTTTCTTGGAAGTGAAGTTATGGATTAGGCAGCTAGCTTTTCTCATTTTGGGTATTCTCTACATTCAAGAATTCTCCGATACACTTAGTTAATCATGGAGACTACACAAAAAAAGCTAGCTTTTCTCATTTTTCGTATTCTCTACATTCAAGAATTCTCCGATACACTTAGTTCATCATGGAGACTACACGAATAAAACTAGGTGCAAGGGGAATATTTCCTGAGAGTTATAATATATACGGGTGATCCTGGTCTTTCCCTAATTTCACTAACAAAAAACCTTACCCTATTGATCAAACTAAAGGGTGCTTATTATAATTTTTTCTACTTTTATTTTTAAACTCTAAAACTGATGCGTTATTATAGGGTAGAACCGCACTGATTGCTGGTTTTCGAGCAAATATTTCTCTTCCTCTCATTTGTATTTCCAATGTTGACTTCTTAAGCACTGTTTCTTGCATTGCAGAGATTTTAGTTGCACTTCTTCCGCAATTGACATGTTTTGAAGTCTTTCCCTTCAGTTAATTTGTCCGCTCTGTTCCTCGTTTAGTGGAGCGGGAATCAAAGTGAAATACACACACACATATATTGACGTTATAATGATTGCAGTCTTGAGCGAGTTTCGATAGACAGTGATTAAAAGAGTTTTAAAGTTTCACAGGCACTGTTTCGATACTGTTCCAGGGTATCTGTTCAAATTGAGTGATGCTGTGGTTTGAATTGTTGTAGTACTGTTCACGTTGACGCACATGCGGAACACATACTTCAATTACATTTACAGTGGACAATATATATATATATATATATATATATATATATATATATATATATATATATGTTAGGTTGTTTTAGGGTTCTAGGTAAGCAGTAGAGTGGGGTTCAATCAACAGAAGCCCCCTCATCTGTAGCCTCCTCGCATATGTCTCCTTGGTTCTGCGAGGGGCGTCTTAATTTTTACAACTTTGAAAATCTATCTTGATCGTGAAACATGGAATTCATCACATTTCAATCAGAAGCTACAGGTGGAGAATTGACCCGTGCATGTCATAAAAGAAATGACCGCATTGAAATGCATGTATGTTGACTTTAAGGAAACAGCTGATAATTGAAGGAAAATAAAATATTTAATCCACACTTTCCCAGACCAGACTCAAAATGCTGTCATCGTACTTGCTGATATTCGATGGCTTGGACAATTTATTTAAGGAAAACAAACATTGCAGCCTGTTTTTAGTTCCTTGCCCTCTTTTCATGTGCTGTCACCCTGACTCAAAACCCTTAAACAATCACCATTTTGTTAGCAAGCCGGGGATCAACGAGCAAATGAAAATCCTGGACCACCCTAGTTCTAGGTAGCAAACTTGGCAGATAAAGCACGGAATTCTGGAGGTAAATGACTCACATGTGTTCTGCATTAGTTCTAATCAATCTGTTTGTCGGGATCAAGGAGTCTTGTAATGTTCACATCACAGCACATGCAGTCAGTCCCCCCAATCAGTCACAGGGCTATATATCCAGAGGCTACCTAGCTTATTATAGAGTAGAGTGGGGATCAATGAACACATTAATGCACTTCCATGCATCAATTAGTCAATAAAAAATAAAACACAGTATGCGCAAGATGAAGTGTTTTTTTTATGTTTTCAGCTTATAGCAAGGAGGGAAATATTGGATTGTAATCTGGCTGAGCTTGTTGCTGTCAGGAAAGCTTGATTTGATCGTTGCGCTCTATATATAAAAATGAAATTCGGTTCTCTTAATGAATGCTGTGACCAAGGTGGTTTCTGAGAAAGGGTGCAAGGCCTCGGAGGTTTTTGCATGAATTTAATTTTGCTCTTTGATGATCGATCTCTAGCCTGTCTTTTATCTTGCGTGTGGAAATCATTCGTTTGTTAGAAAACTAAGCAGATTGTGTTGCGGGTGTCTTGTCAAGCAAGGTGCTTCTAGGAAGTTACATGGCCTGTGAATAATTATATCTGTTCTGTCTTTTTGAGATTAATTGTCTTGTGCTTCTTTCTGGTTTGTCATAGTTCTTCGTACATTTGTTTCTCGAAGACTCCTGGATATATAAGCCCCAATAAATTAAGTGGCAATTAATTGTGAAGAAGCTATGGTTTTTTCATGGATTAAAATGAATCTACTTGAAAAGAAAACTATGAGAGGCCAGGTACATGCATGCTGAGATATCATATCCACACGAGTATATAAACAGAAATAATGCTGGGTTTTTTTTTTTTTTTTTCGAAAGCTAAGAATTAGTTATCTATATAAGGAAAATAGTAATTAAGTTAATAAAATTAAAACGGGATGATGTGAAAATCTATTGTAATCATTAAGTTAATGGATATTAGTAAATTAAGGTAATGATAAAATTTATGAATTAAAATAAATACTAGAATTACATACTATTATAGTCATTGGAGTTAAGAAAAAACCCAAGTAAAGTCAATGAAAAAAAGTAATGCACAGAGAAGCTCATGATCTAATCTGCTTTCAAAGGAGTTTCCAATCATCTGTAAAACTGAGTTGTCAAATAGTTTAATCATGCGCAAAAGCAACATGTATTGAGTGTTAGATGTTATTAGAGGCTTGATCTTCAAACTAGTTTAATCATGGTTTCTACACAAGTTGGGCCTTTTTTATTTCATGAAGGCCGAGTAATGGGCTACGATCCTTGGGTTGAGATTAGCTTGCATCATGGGAATAAACAAATTGAGTTGGATTCAATGTTTTTGTTTCTTTTTTTTCTTATTAATGCTGCTGCTGCTGCTGCTAGAGGGAAGTAGTGGCGATGGTTTTTTAAAATGTTTTTTATTTGGTTGTGATTATTGTTATAAAAAAAAATCATTTAAAAATAATTTTTTTTATTTCTAATTTTTTTTTATAATATTAATACATAGAAATAATCTAAAAACAGTAAAAAAAATATAAAAATATTTAAATTTTATTAAAAATAAGAAAACCTTCAAATATAGCTGCGTCGTGCCTTTTATTCAAGGAAATTCTGCAGCTTTTGAATGGAGATCATGAGATTCCAGTACGAGAAAGCAACGTTCATTTGCACGGATTGGTTGTCTTCTCCGTTTCAGAATAACGGTTAATCGTCACTTCTAATAGCAACGTCCCCGGTCATTAAGTAATAGAGAAGCAACATTCATCCCATCCATTACCATGGAGTTTCCAAAGTTTTACATCAGATAACATAGCAAACTCAAAGTGGAAATTCTCACTCGGCCAGCCTATGCCCGCACACACGCATATATACACACACATTTAACTAGAAGACACAAGCTGGACATATCTCTCACCTGTTTCAAGCAGTCTTCTCAACTCAAACGTAATCCGCTACTGAATCGGCGTTCGACAGATTGCAAATTTAGAGTTCTAATTCTTGCATTTTCCCTCTTGTTCTGGATCAGCTTATCATAGACACACCATGGAAAACTAAGAAAATGGTCTCGATTCATTCCCTCGTTGTAGCAACCCCAATAATTATGATGATATGTGACATGGTACCATGCTGAGGCTTTTGCGAATACATCATCATCATCATCATCTTGAGAATCTAGCCCGCTTCCCTTTTCATTGAACCAGGACCTGGCCTCTTTTCTCAAAGCCTTCACTGCCATTCCAATCGCCTCTGCATCCCTTCTCTTCGTGAAAGATTTTGACATGTTCATGATACTTCCACTAAGAAGTTCTGCCTCAGTTTTGATGCCATAGTAGTCCATAAGATTGCCCAGCTTGTAATCATAATTGTTTTTGCAATAAAAGGCGTCATCTATGTAATCCTCAAAGCCATCAACGTCCATATCACGGTCATAACAATGCCTCGCCACATTTGATGTAAATGACCTAATAGAGTTGGTATGTGGGGCGATGTCTTTCACTTCTCGGAAAAGCTTTCCAATCACATTGCGCGATTCATAGGAGGCTTTGTCGGGCTTTTCCATAAAGTCAGGATATACTTTTACACGAAGATGAGAAGGTATTTCAGCTGGTACTCCAGTCTTTGGAAAGTCAACCGCAATTGAGAATTTACGTGCAAGCTCTATACATGGTGCACTCATTGCTTTGAGAGATTCTTTATCAGCAAAGGCAGTGTGAGCATTAGCAATTATTCCCAAGCTGTCATTAACTATGTAGTTTGTGAAATACTCCTCCACTTCCTGAACCAACAAAATGTAGATCTCTAAGCAAAAGAGAAACATAAGTGTATAGCAACAGCACAAGAAATTCCAATGGAAAGCTGAAAAGCACGACAGTTGTGCAACTCAACAACTCATCATTCTAAAGGACTTCCAAGAGTGGCATGTCCTTTATCTTTTATTGGTCAAATGCAATATAAAGCGACTGTGAAATTGTTAGCAAATTTACATTATTCTTTCTTTGCAGCTATTGGATTTAGTTACTCCAGTGTTATTCTCCTTTTTCTTCTGATCACATAACAGTAGAAGTTTGGTTTAGCTCAAATCAAATTAAGACAATAGTGTTAGATAACAAATGCCAAATCACACAGGTCAAAACTGTCTGTGGCTTTCCTCTGATTCAAGAAAAGGTTAAAACAACAACTCCTCTTGAACTTTCTATTGTTTCTCTACTAAAATGTTTAAGCCACTACATCATGTACGAAAAAGAAACATTCATGTCTAATGCTAGAAAACATTCATGTTGAATTCCCTTTGTATATATAGTACTGCTAGAATACATCAATATGGAACTCTCCAATCTGAAGATGATAGTTTGACAAATAGTTCAATGTGTAACTTGTTATCATTGGTCTCATATGGACTTTTCTGGAAATGACGAAACCACAAACACGTCATGAGAAAACAAACATGCTGGGTTTGAAGAGTAATCGTTAATTCACAAACTGACTTCTGGGGTGTGGTCCATGAAAAATACTGCAGAAAGATGGAATCGGGATCCTCTCATATTTATATTCTGTCATGTTTGGTCATGTTACTTCTATTTAAATCTAAATTCAAAATGAATAGACATGATTTTGGTGCATGTCATAACTTGAAAATGGCAACAACTTGACTACTTTTTTCCTCTCACCTATTCTAGATCATGCAATTCAAAATTAATGGTGGGATTTGTAACATGATCAATCATGTTCCCTTCCAAACATAAGATAATCCAAATCTGAAAAGATAGATTGTAGCTCACAGATTGAAATGCTTAGAAATATCAATAGGAAATACAACGAGAAACATGGTATTCAATAACAGAATTTCTCAAAACACCTCACATATAGAGAAATACCTCAATAGTAACATCACGATCCAGCTGCAGAGTGGGCTCTGGGGTATAGTCCATTGGTGAGATTTGCCGTGGAGGAATCAACTCCGGATCCCAACAGACAAAATAGATATCTCCATCCAAATCACTTCCAGAGCATTCATTTGGGTGAGGTCTATGATTATAGACATGGATGTCAATTAGAAATTTCTACTCAAAAGCTCTCAAGAAGAATTATCAATTGAAGCATAATTCATCTATATACTATGCGTAGGCATACTTTTTCTGTGAGTTTACCACATAACTAGCATACTTAAAAAGGGTACCCCTTCAGTTGGCTGTCTTGCAAATTGGCAGAAAAGTTGCAATACAGTTGCAGCTTAAAAGACAAAGGAGCTCTATGAATAGACAAAAAACAGTTACAACTCTAGTGATGAAGATATTTGTTAATGCCAGTAAGCAAAGAAGAAATCGCCAACACTCCCATCACAACACTCACATAAAATATGGAACCCAACAAATTCCCATGTGCATGTGCGTGCATGTATTCATTTTTTGTCTGTGCATAACATGTGATGATGCTGAGAAATTTTGGATAGGTGCTTTACCAGAAAACTTATGGTCTTAAAAGTCATAAAAATATTGGAAGCTACAACATGTACAACTGAAACTGAAACTAAACTGACATCTTCCCAAAAAGTGATCTGGGGTGTATTGCTGCAAAAGGAAACAAGCACCAGGATTTACCTTGGACCTTTCTGCGGAAAAACAACACAATCAACCATATGGTGCAAAGCTGGCACATCCACTGCCTCTAAAATACGCACATCACCTGGGTGCAGGCAAGGGTTTTTGGCCACCACTACACTTCCCTTAATCAGATAAGACTGTCCTTTTCCTCTGTCACTGAACATGACAGAACTATCATACAAGTGCCGGTATCCAGAGCCAGAAAATTGTACAAATACCTGCCCATATTCCAAGGTTCTAGTTTCATCTAGACATCCCATCATTGATCTTCCATTTGGTATAAATATTCTTGTTTTTGTCCGTAATTCCAGCAACTTCAATGCCCGGAATGTTTGGAGCATCATTGAAAGGAATGGTTCAGCATCAGGCTGATAACCACACAAAAGCATTTCCTTGAGAATGTTGGTATTCTCTCCTGGAGACATCAACTCCAGTGCCTCCTGTGCCCGTAATGGATCTGTCAATATAGCATCAAGTTGATCTACAGCTTCTCTCTGCTTTTTCTCAAAATTACGATCTGGAACTCCAAGAGTAGAAAGAAGAGTGATGAGTTGGCGATTCAGAAAACAAGGCTGATACTTGCTATGCGCTAGAACATCCAGTTTTGTGTTTTCAGACTCATATTTAAACATACTCTTCCTCAATGATAATTTCTTTGATGAAGTTGGATCAACTGCCACTACACCTTTATAACCAGCATATCGAATCTGAAATGCAGATGGAGTGAAACCTCTGCAGCCACATTTAATGGCCACTCTCCTTGCAAATTCAGCAGATATTTTGCCAATACCATCAGAGAACAAATATGTAGTTCCTCCCCTTAAGACTTCTATGTCCGGAATATTTTCAATTTCATGCCTGCTAACACTCAGAGTTTCAGTGGATGAACCGAAGGATTGACCCAGTCTGGCAGCATACTTAGCCACGTTTCTAATCTGATTAAAATTGCCCATCCATCCCCTTATATCTGCAGCAGTGAGCCCAATTCTCGAAGCAAACATCCAGCATGAATTCTCCCTCAATTGACTAGATGAAAAGGCGAGGAACTCAAACTTCTTGTCACCAATAACTATACCATTTTGAAGAGTGGAAAGAATCCTGTTGTATATTGCAGTTCTCCTATGCTCATTTCTAGAAGATGTTCGCAGAGATACATCTGTTGAATGAATTTTCTCTAACTCCTCATCAACAAAAGAAACACGTAGAAAGTTATCAATGTCTTCTGAATATTGGCGAAGTACACGATTTGAGACATTAACCTCTGGACCACTGAAAAACACTTTACAAGGAGTTATCTGAACCCTGCGCACGTATACCAGACCAGCATCTAAGGATAGAACAGGTGACCTTGGAGGTTTACTTGAGGTAAGATACTTTTGGTACTGCTCATAGAACCACTTAGAAGGTTCATAACAACATTCTTTCAGGTGATGTAGCTTCTCAAGGGCATACTCTATGCAATTGACAGGCATTCTATTTGGATCAACCAACCTGTAAAAAGTATCATCGAGCATTGACCCTGCAAGGCACCCCTGCTGAACCAACAAATTAACGCTAAATAAGATATTATAAGGAATATTAACACCTGGGGATGGGCCAACAATGGGAACTAGATCTGGATTGCGAGAAAAGGTCCGACCACTCTCCAAAACAAATGTTCCTTCATTTTCTTTATAGTAGAAAAAGTTCTCTTTGAAATTTGGAAGTTGAACATGATTGGGAAGTTCCAGACATAACGAAGATGAATGCCCAATGCAGCATGATGGAGTAAAATCAGTTGTCCTGACCCACTGTTCATCAGGAACATCCCTAAAATAATTGAGAACTGGATCCTCAAATACATTAAACGAAGAGGGTGCCTCTCTCTCATAGATCCGAGGCGCACCATATAACTATGAGTTGAAAAGAAACAAAAAAAAAATATAAACATTTCTTTGTCAATTTCATGAATGAACTAAATGAGGAAATGTATTGTAAAGCAACAACTAACATAATGTAATCTACTAGATGCAATTGTACACATCAGCAAAACAGCTCAAATCTTCATGGCATCGAAACCATAATTTCCATGTAAATTCTTGATTAGCATATGCATCACATTTAGCCGACTAAAAATTTCTCTTTAAGCAACTTTAACCACACGCATAACTCAACTCAACTAAATCATGTTATCAAAACAAACTGGGGTCAGCACCTCAGCTGAAGAAGTAACCTAGATAAAACACTTCAAAATTTCATGAAAAAAAACTCTTCTAAATGTATATATCAAGAGCATTTAATTTTTTTATCCCCTCAAAGAATGTGCAGCTCATATACACAAAGATTGATGAATGCAAAACACCAAGACAGATAAATCCATGAAAAGCTAAATGCAAAGGTGAAAAAATATCTACAAACTCGGAAAAAAAATCACAACTTAAATGGAGTGGAAACCATCAGAAAGGAAAAGGAGAAGGGATGATCTGACTCTTAGATTGATCACCAAGCTCGGAAATGACAATATCCAACTCATACAAATTATGTAGTGGAGGTATGGGTGTCAAAGGAAAGCCAGTTTTCTCTAGCAGCAAAATGTTAACAGAAAATAATAACGTGTTTTGAACAATAACAAGGGAATTTTAATAGAACCTGAATTGTGTCATGGAAGCAAAACATTATTCAGGAAAACCAATTCATATTTTAATAGAACCTGAATTATGTACTGAGCCTTTATGTTAACATAAAAGGCTCGGTAGGGCAAATCATTATTTAGATTGATCGCCAAGCTCGGAAATGACAATATCCAATTCACACAAATTATGTAGTGGAGGTATGGATGTCAAAGGAAAATCAATTTTCTCTAGCAGCAAAATGTTAACAGAAAATAATAACGTGTTTTGAACAATAACAAGGGAATTTTAATAAAACCTGAATTAGAAGATATTTCACAGTTTGTCCACGAGGGCGATGTAGTTCAATCTGCCAAATGTTCTCAAAGAGAAGGTCAAGCTTGTATTCCACTTGATCATGTGACAGGAAAAAATGTAACTTCCTCATTCTCAATCCAAAATTTACAGAAACATTGTTCTCTCTCCAGACAACAGAAAACTTCTCTTTAGAAGTCTGACAGCCAAAGTGAAGTGTTACACTTCCCATTGTATGCAAAAAGGATCTGGGTTGTGGTATGATATCGCGATCCATTGGCCGTGCTTTGAGATATGATGAACCATACCACAGGCGTCGATTAGCTAAGGAGATAATCTGTTCAGCAGCTCTTGTGGTTGTAAATTGGATGACAGCATATCTCCTCGCACCTCCTGCCCTTGGTTCCCTGATTTTGAGAGCTTCAACAGTTCCAGCACCAGTATGTGATTCCAAAAACAACTGCACTGCTCCTGCAGTCGTGCTAGAAGGGAATCCACTAACTTGAACTGTCTTACTCATCCAAGTAACTATGTAGTCCACCTAAAAAAAAAATTATACTAGTTTCAGATTTGTAAGGGAAGATTCTTCTTCACAGCAAAAGCAAAATAAGGCTCAATAAATCCTTTTGTTATAGGCATTATCATGCAATCACAAACAAAATTTAGTGCAAGACATCTGAAATGTCACCATGTACCATAGAAAAATGTCAATAATCCAAGCACACCCACATCCTTCAGAATAAGGAACTGTGATTACCAGTACATTCTCAAAGTGATATCATTTTTGGATACTCTAGACCCTCTACGGAGGCAACATCACATCGGGAATCAAGAATGAAATTTTCTTTCCAGAGCCATCAAAAATGCCTGGGCCATAAGGGAGTTTAACAACAATCCACTTAATTAAGTAGGAAAAATTAAACGTTTCAGTTTCTTAGAATTTACTTCATCTTGAGGAATTATATTCAGTCCACAAACTATACATCACGCATCCTTGTCAGATAACCCTCAGTCACATACCATTATGGCAATGCCATCTGTACAGTTCACGTAAAATCTTAATCAAGTACTGAATCACTGTCCACGCAAACATTCTCTCTAAATACAAATCGTGAATTTCTTGTTGATAAGGTAAGAGCCAGAAGTACCAAAAAAGCAAAGAAGTATACTCAAATTTCACAGATAAAATCACATAACAGACAAGAGAGAGAAAAATCTGACGATACCCAAGTAAAATAGATGAAAAAGAAGATGATCAGCATGGAAAATACAGAAAATAATGTAGAGGCAAAGTAACAAAACTCGGCCGTGCAAATCTGAAGTTTTACAGCAGTCATCATGCGATAAGTATCGCTTATTTATACACCATCTTAAAAAGACCCAACCAAGCAGTAAGCAAAGGATCAAGCAAGCAAAAAGAAAAGGGAAAGGGAAAACTGCAGCTGAGGAGAAAGAGAGACTCACGATAGAAAGTAGAAAAAAACCAGCACCCAAAATGAAAACCTCAAAGAAGAGCTTCACTCGCTTGTATGCATTCAAGAAAGGAAAAGAAAGCAGAGACAGTGAAGAATCAGGTCTTTTGATCAGTCAATGCTAAGTCAATTCCTTCTCTCACACTCTTCATTTTTATATAGGAAAATGTAATTTCGGCACTGTTTGGAGTCAGGATAGCGGTTGTGGTGCTGTTCGCCTCTATTTTTTTAAAAAAAAAAGTACGTAAAACTTGTTTTTGGTTGTGGTTTTTCATGTATTAAATGGATTGTATATTAAATAAAATCATCCCATCCAATTACACCATACTTTTAAACACTCTTTACGAGTGTAGTTATATTTTTAAAAAAAATTTATTAATACTTTTCTAGTTTTTTATTTTAATATATTTATATAAAAAATATTATAAAATTGGATGTTTGAAAGGACTTGGTTGTAAAAGGAAAAAGTTTGAAGATTAAAATAAAAATTCTATCAGAAAACACACTATTATAATCCATAATTAATTATGAGAGAATGAATAGTAAGAGAGTGTATAATAGAAGAGTGACATCGTTTATACTATAAACAATTAATTGTGCTCTCTTTATTTATTTTTACTCAATCAAGCGATAATAAAAGAGCACATTAAATTATTTTAAATATTTTATTTTTTATTTTCAACCATATTACTTATCTACCAGAAACATTAAAAAAAACAAAACCCAATTTGAAAATTACATATGTCGCGAATTTGTTCTCGCCTCACGCGTTGTCAAACTTCTCTTTGCCGAAGGTACAAAAAAGGGAATATGATATCGACCATCGACTATAAAGCATGTATCAGCACATTGGATTTCTAGTATATTTATACTTGTATTTATGTTTAAAATAAATATTTATTATTGAGTAAAAAATTTAAATACTTACATATGACGCATTAGGCTTAGATATTTTATTATCTAACTACTATTTATTATTCAATATAAATTTAAAAAATAACACACACACATATATTTATTAGATAAAAAATTCAAAAAACATATATTTTTAAATCCGTTAGTATCTCTTTAGGAAAGATTGAAAGAGCGAATCAGGGCAAGGAATCTTTAGCTTCCAGGAATCATCATTGGAGTAGCTGAAAAGAAACTCAAAAGAAAGAAAAGAATAAAGCATGAACTGATAATGAAGCAATTAATTATATGCTTTTCTCTCTATTATTAGGATCCAGTGATCTTTCTCTCTTTTCAATCAACGAGAACTAAAAAATAACATAAATGGGTTTTTGTATCAAAAATGAATTAAAAAAATATTAAGAGATCAAAATTATATAATATTTATGATTTATAAAGTTTAAGAATTAAAATGTATTTAGTTTTAAATATATGAAACGTCATTCATGTTTGATACTGTTTTTTTTTAATCTGATTTTTTTAAAAAATATCAAAATTAATTTATCTTTAACTAAGATAAAATTGTTAAAATAAAAATAAATGAACAAATTGAAAATCAAAGCTAAAACGGTGATTTTATTTATGATGAAAATGCCACGGTTTAGTTTTATTTTTTTTTATTGTGGTCACGGACGACTACTTAACAAGCAAGCACGCGATGATTATATGGTGACGTCGACGCTGACGTCGGGTGAGATCATTATTCATCGTAGGCAGACAGTAGAATATTTGAAAAAAGGAAAGATAAAGAAAAAGCGCGAAGTCACGCGAGACATCCACGTTTCGACATTCCATTCGGCGCCCTTAAACCGGAAAACAATTGCAATCCCGAAAAGCCCTCAAAAGATTTTAAATTTTACAAGCACGTGATTTTTATTCTTTCTTCAGCTATTTCCCCCTTCACTTTAAATTAACGATTTCAGTGCTTTAAAATCATTTTAAAGTGCTAATATAGAAAAATAAAAATAAAAAACATATTAAAGTCAATCATAGAAAGGGGCAAACCGGACATTAATTTATTCAATCACAGAAACCCTGATTACAGATTTTATATTAAAGTCACCGAGCTAATAACAAATCACTCCTCACAGCAACACCATATACAATACACGTAATAACAAGAAGCAAAACCAAGCAGTCGCACAGGATAACCGTGACAGTATCACACAAACACCCGCAGACTTAAGTTTTATGCGCGAATAAATACATATAACAAAGAGGTAGAGAGTAATATTTCAGATCGAGTCAGGGAGAAGGGATGACTTCTAGCCCTGATCAATCTCTAAATGAACGCTCGACTGAACCGGTGCGCCAGTGATGTCAGCGAAGCGCCTCCACCCATTGATTCGCCCTTCTTGATGTCAATAAGTATGTCATGAACACACCAGGGAAAGCTGAGGAAATGAACCCGGTTCATTCCCTCGTTGTAGAGACCCCAGAAGTTAGGATGATATGTGACGTGGTACCAAGCTGAAGCTTTTGCGTGAAGATCACCATGGCTATCCTCCAAGTTGCTCGCGTCAAACCAGGCTCTGGCTTGCTTCTTCAAGGACCTTACAGAAGAATTAATAGAATCCATGTCCCTTTTCTTGTCGAAGGATTTCCCCACTTTCATGATGCAGCCACTGATGATTTCGGCCTCAGTTTTGATCCCAAAATAATCCATCATGTTCCCCAATTTGTTATCATATTCAGTTTTAAAGTAGAAAGCCTCGTCGATATGATCCCGAAATCCATCCACTTCCATGGCAGGGTCATAAGATTGCCTCGCCATTTCCTTAGTGAAGGATATTACAGGGCTTATGTCTGGTGCAAAGTCTCTTACATCTCGAAAAAGCTTTCCAAGCACACGCTGGGATTTATAGGTGCGTTTATCTGCAGGCTTTTCCATGAAATCTGGATATTCTTTGACGCGTAATTCCTGAGGAATTTTGGCAGGGACACCGGTTTTCGGGAAGTCAACAGCGATTGAGGACAGCCGAGCAAGCTCAGTACATTCTCTACTTCTTGCCATGAGAGGCTCCCTGTCTGCAAAGACCGTGTGGGCGCTACAAATGATCCCCAAGCTGTCGTTGAGAAGGTAATCCGTAAAAAACTCCTGAACTTCCTGTAACATTAACAGTGAAATTACTAACTGAAGCAAAGGGAAAAGGTTTATCAGAATATGAATCATAGATATGTTTGTATATGAGGTCCGAGCAATGCTGAACTTCCTGTAACATCCGTACTAAGTAATATTTCATTAATTACCAGAAATTCAAATCAACAGAACTTTTGGATATATATAAAACCATCGAGCAATGCTGAACTACCCAAGCAATATATCAATATCAGAAAGATTTCTAATCAGGATGCCATTGCCATGGCTACTTGCAAGTGGATAAATTAATGCATCTCTGTTTATGAAACCATCTTTCTATTCAAATAAATATGAGATATATTTCAGATACACATAAATTTCAATGGTTGAAATGAAATTCAAGTATATAAAGGCCAGAATTTGGAAACATGCCAAGGAATAAAACAATCGATGACATTTATGTTCTGGAGACGATTCCTGAGCAAATATATACGAAAATTAGAAATGACAAATTGAAATGATGAGAAGAACATCTGAATGACTGCTTGTTAAAGAGTAAAAATGAGATGTCTCAGACAAATGATAACACACTACCAAGTGATTGAATGGTACACCTACCTCTATAGTAACGTCATGATCCAAAATCGTAGTTGGTGCTGCTGTATAATCCATGGGTGGAAATGTCCGACGAGGAATAAGATCACGGTCCCAACATACGAAGTAAACATCTCCATCTAGATCACTTCCCGAACATTCATTGGTATGTGGTCTGATCAAAATTTAACTAGCATCAGAAAGCAATGCTCGCATAAAGAAATTTAATGCCCATGTGGAAAAGCAATGCCTCGTACAGAAGATACAACAGTACGATACAGAACCTTCTCAGGAACCAATAAATAAATCTTGTAACATGTAGTTAAGTCTGACTAACACAAAACTATAGATAGAATATGGAAACCTCATCGTGAAAAGAGGATTTCTGCAACAGTTTCCGAGTATCAGTTCTTCATAATGTCTTTTTCAAACAGAAAATAAGAAATTTACCTTTTTCCTTTTTGGGGAAAAACGATGCAATCCACCATGTGATGCAAAGCTGGCACATCCACAGCCTGTAAGACCCGCATGTCTCCTGGGTGTAGACACGGGTTTTTGGCGACAACTAATTTTCCCTTCAAAATCTGAGTATTATTATTTGATTCGCCACCTCTGAAATGATCAGTGAACTGCCCATGTCTAGCTCGAGAATACTGAACAAATGCTTGACCATATTCCAGCGTCCTGGTTTCATCCAAACATCCCATCATCGCTCTTCCTTTTGGAATAAATATCCTAGCTCTTGTCCGCAAATCAAGCAACTTTGATGCACATAATGTTTGCAGCATCATTGCAAGAAATGGCTCTGCACCCGGTTTATAGCCGCATGCAAGCATTTCCTTCAGAACGATTGTGTTTTCTCCAGGAGCCATCAACTCGAGTGCCTCCTGTGCACTTGCTGGATCAGTTAAAATAGCAATTAGTTGAGCTATAGCCTCATTTTGTTTCCTTTGAAAAACTTGATCCCCAACTCCAAGGGTGGATAAAAGAGTTATCACTTCACGATTGAGATAACAAGCCTGATACTTGCTCCATCCCAAAATATCCAAGCTTGTGTTAGTTGATTTGAACTTTGACATGCTTCCCCTCAATGACAGTTTTATGGAGGAAGTGGGATCAACAGCCACAACACCTTTGTACCCGCCGTATCTAACTTGAAAGGCAGAAGGAGTAAAACTTCGAAAGCCAAACTTCTGAGCTATGCTATGTGCCAATTCTGCTGAAATTTTTCCAATTCCATCAGAGAATACATATTCGACTCCACCACTTGTAACCTTTATATCCGGAATAATTTCTATTTCATTTTTATGAACGCTGAAACTTTCCCTGGATGAGCTGAAAGACTGACCAAGCCTAGCAGCGTATTTGGCCACATTCTTTATCTCCCGAAAATCACCCATCCACTTTCTAATATCCGCTGCGCTAAGCCCAGGTCTAGAAGCAAACATCCAAAGAGAACTATCTCGTAGTTGACTAGCTGAGAAACCAAGAAACTCAAAATTCTTGGATCCAATAACTATACCGTTTCTTTGAACCGACAATATCCTTTGATAAATTTCGGTTTGCCTCCCCTCGATTGCAGAAAACATCCGTGGAGATATATTTGTTGAAAAAAGTTTATCCAGATCCTCGTCAACAAAAGAAACCCGAAGAAAGTTATCAATATCGTCAGGATATTTGCGTAAAACGCGATTGGAGAGATTCACCTCTGGACCGCGGAAGTACACTTTAGTAGGGGTTATCTGAACCCTACGTACAAATACCAAACCATCATCTACGGCAACTGCAGGTGGTGTAGGGAGTCTGCCAGTGGAGATGCATTTCAAATATTGCTCCTGGAGCCACCTTCCAGGATCATAACAGCACTCCGTGGAATGATGCAGTTTCTCGAGGGCATGTTGTATGTATGCAATGTTCATTCTAGATGGATTAATCAAACGATAGAATCTTGCATCAAGTGCTGGTCCAGGAAGATAGCCATGCTGGACCAAGGAATTAACTTTAAACACTATGTCATATGGCAGTTGATATCCTCGAGCTTCCCTCAAAATGGGAACAAGATCTGACGTGCCACAGAAAGTTGATCCCTCGTCCAAACTGAAGCGTCCTACATCTTCTTTATAACAGGGGAAATTTTCCTGAAAATCCGGAAGTTGGCCGTTGCGTGGAAGCTCCAAGCACAAAGCAGAAGATTGTCCAATGCAGTAAGATGGAGAAAAATCAGCATCTCGGACCCACTGGTCATAAGTATCTGTAACTTTCTTAAAAATCTTGGCCCCCCCGAGCATCTACCAATTCAAAGAAGAAGGTGTTACTCAACTATGACACAGATTAAACAAAATAAGCATTTTATTTCAAGAAATGATGGCATGGACTTTCTACAGTTTACTTGCATATCTCATACGATGCAGGAAACTGTTGGCATATAGCATAATTCATTCAACAAAATTTTGCGAACCGTGAACTTTCATCTGTTATCCAGCATAAAATGGAATTTACAGCTTCGCAAAATTGTCACGAGATTCACAATATCAAAATCAGGACATGAACTCTCTTCCAAGATTTGAGCTACATAAAAACAAACACTTCCTTGGAGGAGTCGTTTCATAGCCAGAGACCAACACTAGAGTTATGTTATAGAAGAGACTTTGAATCAGCTTCCATCTAGTCTCTTATTTTACCATTAGAGTTTTTCTTCATTTTTTGGCTAAGCTAGTATTACCTCACTTCTTTTTTCTTTTGTCATGGATAAGAATTGCTGGTTATGATTAGTTATATTTGTTCGACCAGAAACCAGTAATGATTCAACAAAACCCAAATGTTTCAGAAAAAAAAACATCAGCTCGATGTATCTTATGCCTAGCATAGATACTCGTGCGTGATGGTTGCAAAATTCTTGCTAGGAAAAATATGCAGTATCGTGGATCATGGTTCTCATGGTGATTGGCAGTCTACCATTCAAAGTATACAACATTTGATAACTTCCAGAAAAGAATCTAGAGAGAAATTTAAACTATCAAACCTGGACGGTGAGAAATTTAGTTTGTCCAAGAGGTCGATGCAGCTCAATCTGCCAAATGTTCTCATAAGATAGCTCGAGCTTGTATTGAGTAGAAAGGTACATCAGGAAGAAGTAGATTTTCCTCTTTCCAAAACCAAATTTGACCGAAACATTTTCCTGCTTCCAAAGAGCATAGAATTTTTGTTTCGAAACTTGACAACCAAAGTGCAGTGTTGTGTTATCTATGGTATTCTGAGCGGCCATTCGCTCGTTATGATGCGTACTGTGGAAACAGAAAATTGTTCCCTCGTTACTAGCCAGTAATATTACCTGCAAAATCGACGAGTTGTGATGTTTTATAGTAAGTGTGCAACAAAAAAATTGATTCTGCAATAAAAGCTGCATGTTACCTTTACAGGAAATTTATTCACTTTCCTAGACATATTTAAGTTTACATTCTTCTTTCCAGAATATTTCTGGAAAATAATATGAAGGGAAACCATTGAAAGCAATAAACGTTCAGGATATATAATGAAATCTTCAATTTTTCCATGGAAAGTAGTGATTCTCATAGGGATTAAGAATATAGTTGATTAGTTTTCAAAAGTTTGATACAACTGATTAGCTGCAGCTTGAGTTTCGGACATTTGCAATTCAGTAGGAAAATAGAGATGACGGGTTCTCTAGGCAGCCCAAATTCTAGAGAAGAAATATATCAAGGTGAATATATATTAACATCAGCACAAATTTAAGAAGATGATAAAGAATCAGAAAAGTAGACAAAACCAAATAAAGATCACATCCCTGATTTTTCATGTGATTCATGACAAAGACATAAAAAACCAACACATGAGTACATGAGCCTTGTAATTCGAAAATTACAGCAATTCTATAAGAGGTAGGAGTTAAAGCCCCGAATTCCAAGAAGCAGCTATATTGCTTCTGTCACTCACTTGCAAATGAAGTCATCAAACAAAATGCCATGAAAAATCTCCAATGCTAGCTTTTGTCGCAACCCATTAGGCAGACAGCTATATATAGTTCCACAGAAAGAAAGCAAAAACACACAGACGTACAAACATACCCGCAGGATTGGGCGAGAGATGGTAAGCGGGTGTGATCCTTATGTAGAGGCAGCTTAAACACTGAATTTCCTGAAAAAAATGAGACTGACAGTCAAAAGATGAATAAATGTTGTTACTTACAAGTACACAACTAGCCAGAGCCCTGGAGAAAATCCAAGAAATGATTTATAATGCAAACTTCTGTCACGTTTGAAAGCAAGACAGCACAGGTATAGCACAACCTTGAAAACTAGATAGAAACGTTGGTGTTTGTCTGTGGAACAGGAACTGGCCTGAGAGAGCTAAGGAAATTAACAGACTTTGTTTTTACATGTACAGAAGATGATGAGTCTTACCAAGAGATTGTATAGATGATGAAAGGAAGCAGAGTCCTTCAAGAGCTATATATAAAGGAATTTACATAAAAGAAATGTAGACAGAGGAAAGTGCAATGCTGTTTCTTACAATCTATTGCAATTTAACAATAATTGATCACTTAGAAAGAGAGTGTCTCTCATCAAGAAATACAGGAGAGACTGTATTATAATATCATTTCAAGGGATGAATTCAAAACAAGCCCCCTATTTATGATTCCACTTTCAGTGACATCCCTCCACTACTTATTCAAACAATATTACTCTAAAACTATCTTGCATCTATCAATGTTGACTCATTACCAGTTTTAGCTTGAAGAGTTTATTCAGAAACATGTTTTTGACACGTGAGATATGATGATTTCACTTTAGAAGTAAAAGAGAAACCCTAATCCCATCTTATTCACCATATACATATTAGTTGCTATCACAGCATGCTGAAACTATTCCATAAATCTTATTTAATTAGGCTAGACGAGCTGATTTGCCGTTTTGCTGGGTTTTTAATTCTATGTAGAAAATTGATTGATTTTATAAATGTTGTATTTTGTGATTTTAATATTTAATTAGTATAATTGTAATTGATAAAAGCTGTTAAAAATGGTTTTTTTAAACCAAAATGTGATTGAATATTGCTATTTCTAAAAAACTTTTGATAAAATTTGTTAGAAAATTTGCTAAGAAGGTGAAATGATTTATTAGAAATTTGTTGTCATGGATACTCTGGTAAAAAAAAAAAAAAAAAAAAAAACCGGTAAAAAAAGAACAACTGACTTGGACACTAAAAAATAAAAAATGCATGTGAAAAAAAGGTCACAGTTTCTTAAAAGGAAAAAAAAAAAAGAGTCTAAAATATAAATTTAACTTCAAAGCCAAAGTTTTTTTTTTAAGATTTATTCATCATATTATTATATTAAATATATTTAAGAATACCGATATTAATTTTTTTTTGAAAGAAATTGTAGGTCATTTTTTTCTCTCTCTATATATTTTTAGGCGATAATATTAAATAAATATTAAACACATATACTTAGTCTCACATACTATATATGTGATCGAAATGGAAAGTGATTTTTATATTTTTTTTAACTGTAGATAACCTAGGTAAATTTGTAAAAAAAAATATATGAGTTGCCTTTTTTCCCCAATAATATTAGATCTGACACTTTATAAATAAAAATATTGCAATTTTTTTTAAAAAAATAAATATAAATTTTTTGCGTGTTATAATTACTTATTTGCCGTCTAAAAAGAGCAGTGTAGTTGAAACAGAAAGTGCCTCATATATTTTTTAATTGTAGATAATCTAGGCAAATTTGTTTACCTTTTGTTTTTTTGAGTTGTATTTTTTCCCGGGTAATATTAGATCTTAAATATTAAAAATCCAATTTTTTAATTTTTTTTAAGAAATAAACTTGAACAAAAGAGCACAAAATTAAAATTCAAAGCCAATGTTTTTTTTTATAAGATTTATCCATCATATTATTATATTAAATGTATTTAAGAATGCTGATATTAATTTTTTTTCTACAAAAAATCCGAGGTCATTTTTTTTTATCTCTTTATATATTTTTAGGTGATAATATGCAATAAATATTAAAACATATAATAATGGTTTTTTTATTTATGTTGAAAACTGTTTGATTTTATACGTGTTGTATTTTTTTATTTTAATATTTAATTAGTAAAATGATAATTGATAAAAAATATTTTATGTTTATTATTAATGTTTGAAATTGTAATCTCCTTTAGTCATTCTATAAAATAATAGTCGTGGTGCCCGTAAGATGACTCGTACACCACAGTTATAAAAAATATATAAGGGGGGAAAAAAGAAAAAACATGTTAAAAAAAAAGTGGTTCCGGGGATTATTCATGGTGTGCGTAAGCTGTCCTAGACACTTCAGTTATAAAAAAAAATTCTTGTTTTTTGTAAAAAAGAAAAAAAAAAACCAATTATTTAAAAAAAAAAACAGTTTAAAAAAAAAACCAAATCAGATTTGTTAAAAAACAACAACAACCATTTTGTTTTGTTAAAAAAACAGGTTTTTTTTTTTAAAAAAAAAAACAAATCGGATTTGAAAAAAAAATCCCTTTTTTTAACCAAAAAAAACCCCTTTTTTTATAAAAAAAAAAACAACCTTTTTTTTTTTACAAAAAAACAGTTTAAAAAAAAACAAACAGATTTGGTGCCTAGGCGGTTCGAACTCGTGCGCGCCTATGTTGGCAGCGCGCGAACAACCGCTCGGCCAAAGGTACTCATTTGTCAATTTCACCATAAAAAATACATAAAGAAGACCTGTGTATAGAAAAAAAAAACAAAAAGGGTGAATAATTAGTTGTAATTTTTTCTCTGATAAATATGTTAGACTAATTATATATTTTGCTATTTATTTCATATCAACGTCTTAAAATATATATATTCATAACTTTTTGGAATTGCGATCTCCTTTAGGTATTCTATAAAATAATAATAGTTATAGTGCGTGTAAGCTAATCCGGACATCCTGATTATATATAAAAAATATATAAGTAGGAAAAACAAATAGGAAAAAATATTATGAAAAAATGAGCCAAGGGATTATTCGTCGCGCGCTCAGTTGGCCAGGAAAAAAAATATATACTTGGGAAGAAACAATCGTGGTGCGTGTAAGCTGACCTGGACACCTCGATTAAGAAAAACAAATATATAAATGGCAAAACAAAATAGAAAAAAAAATATCAAAAAAAAAATAGATCCAGAGATTAGTCGTGGTGCGCGTAAGTTGTTTTGGACACTTCAGTTATAAAAACAAATTCTTGTTTTTTGTAAAAAAGAAAAAAAAACAACTAATTATTTAAAAAAAAACCATTTAAAAAAAAAACAGTTCCTAAAAAAAACCAAATCAGATTTGTTAAAAAAAAAAAACCATTTTTTTGGTTAAAAAAACGGTTTTTTTTTTTAAAAAATTAAGTTATTTTTAAAAAAGAAAACAAATCGGATTTGAAAAAAAAAATCTTTTTTTTTAAAAAAAAAACCTTTTTTTTGCAAAAAAACAGTTAAAAATTAAAAAAAACACACACACACAAATTTGTTGCCCAGGCGGTTCGAACTCGCGCGCGCCTATGTTGGCACCGCGCGGACAACCGCTCGGCCAAAGGTACTCATTTGTCAATTTCACCATAAAAAATATATAAAGAAAACCTGTGAAAAAACAGATAAAAAAAAAAACACAAATGTGGTGCCCAGGCGGTTCGAACTCGCGCGCGCCTATGTTGGCAGCACGCGCGACAACCGCTCGGCCAAAGGTTCTCATTTGTCAATTTCACCATAAAAAATACATAAAGAAGACGTGTGTAAACAAGAAAAAAAGGGTGGACGAACTCGCGCAACACACGGAGAACAAAAGTCCAGTCCACAGTGTGCCTGAGTCAGCATGCACAGTACCACCCCGAGCTGTTTTAGCTATATTGTAATGTAATTGTGGATATTTTTTTTTCTCCAAGGGAAAGATTTGACAATGAACATTATAAAAACAAGATTCTTAAAGGGATTTTCGAGCTGAAACTAATGGCGGAGAGAATATTGATCAATGTGGGGTACTTTTAGGGTAATATTGCTTAAATTGGTGTTAAGGGATTTAATTGAGATTTACATTATAATCGGAGTACTTGTTCTAATTTATTTAACATCAACTTTTGCCCATGGACTAAGCTTACACTAGTACGACCAGTGGGGCCCCAACAAACTTCTCACATAAGTATCATGAAAGTGACACGTTATGACATTCTACTGGTTTAAACTAACGCGAGTCAAAGTATAATCCTGACCTTTTGTCCTTTAAGCCAATGAAATGGAAAGCGGAGCTAATTGAGTTCTCTATAGAGTCTGGCAGATCGCTGGCTTCCAAGCAATTTGTCAATTCTGTTTCGTTTGCCGATTAGTTTTTTAATTGGAAATTTTTATGGTTTTGGAGTGTTTCAGTGTGCTGTATTAGGTTGTATTTATTTTAGGTTGTATTGTTTATATATATATATATATATATTCAATAAAAAATAATTCAAATTTAAAAATAAAATTATTTAGAATAGTATAATTTAATCTAAGAAAAACTAAAATAAAATGATTTTTTTAAACAAAATTATAAATATCTATAATATTACGGGAATGTCATCATCAATCTCACAAGATCATTACATTCTTCGATTGTTCTGAAATTTTAACATAATATATAAATATGTTAAGAAACCCATTGTAAAATTTCATCTAAATCTAATGGTAGGATTAAGAGATATGATTGATATTATAAAATTATTCATTATTTAAAAAAACACCATTTGACTGAAATGGAACAAACAGAATGAAACCGGAATGTTCCGGCCAAAATTTGAATAGAATTTCTGGAACAGACCGAAATTTTAAACAAAATAAAAAAAATGTATTGTTTCTTTTTTTTTAACTAATACAAAATATTTTAATTATTTCAGCCTAAATAAAACAAAATTAACAACGCTGATTCCGATTGCTTTTGCTTTTTATCTCCCTCCAAATGACTTGTGGGTTGACGAGGATAATTCCAAACACTCTAACAAGACTTGTGGATTTACTGTGAACACGGGGGTGGCCTCTTTTTTTTTTAAGATGTATATATGAATATGATTTTGCTTTTTGACGGTTTGATTGGATACTAATTTGATTAAAATGGTTAACGATGGGTAAAATTAAAAGATAAATAACTAAAATAAAACATGTGAAAATAGTTTAGATTTTTTTTTTTGTGAATTGTTCATCTCATTTTCCATTCTTTACTAATTATAAGAAATGGGTCTCTCTATTTTTATAAGTTTATAAAAAAAATTCATTTTTATCCATTTTTTTTTATTTGATAGATAAGAGAAAACGTCATCCAATTTCAATAATACAAATAAAAAATAATGTGAACACCTATTCCAGACACCAAAATAATTGATTTTAATATCAAATGGTTATGCTGGATGTGGAAAATTTCACTTAAATTTGTTTTATACTGAAAGTGCTTATAAAATAAATTTATTATGGTTTGATTAAATAAAAATTTAATTTTGTTAAACATCATTTCACTTTTTTTTAAAATAATTTCTATTTTTTTTCTTTGGTTCAAATTAAAAAAAAAAATGAGGTTTTTCAATCATTTTATATGCATATTCCTAACTGGATTTCCATGAGCTCATGCTTTCTCCCCAAGTTCCCAACTTGAAGCCAACACAGAATTAAAAGAGCTACAGGCAGATAGATGGAGAAAAGATAGAAAAAACTTGTGTGCTAGCAAATACCTTCAAAAGCGGGGCCAATCAAATGGTAAAGGCATTTGGCTTTTGCGAGTAATTTGTACCCACGAAAAGTAGCCCCAGAAAAGCAACAGCAGCATTCTACTCCCCTTGCCATGGAAGCAGGGTGGAATCATCCGATGCTTGACCAAACAGTTTTGAGTGACGGGAATATCTTTGGAAGAACCCTTGTGTCTAAAGCAAATCATAATAAGCTTTGAAAAACTGACTACTTGTATGGGAAGAATTTGGGCGTCGCTTTTCAATCTGCTTCCACCGCGCACCTTCTCCTTCACTGGGTGCTTTGGGAAAGCAGGCAGGCTCTCCATTCCGAGAAACGCTTTATTCTGTGCAGATCGAGTAAAATAGCATTCCCTCCTTGTTCCATGATTTTTATTAATCATTCATTTTTTACATAATTTTTAAGTTTATATCTGTTCTCTGTGAATTTTTGTTTTCTAAGCCCTTTTTAGATGGGTATGGTTTTCATAATTTTTAAGTTTTATTTGTCATAATTACTTTATTTTTTATTATACTATTAATTAATCAAAAATTAATATGATAATCAATTCTTTATTTATTTATTTAAAAAAAACATAATCATTTGCTATTATCCGGCCTGCCAGGACATCACGCGGAACCAATCTAGTTACATTATTATTACATCACAGCTAGTTGGACTCTATTCTCCAGAACTAGTTAAGTGATTAAAGGGTAACACGTGGTACCTGCCCTCAACCGATGATCCAAACAAGTACTTGACAAATGGAAGTGAATAATCTCTAACATATTAGAAATCAGAGGATCACGATCAGGAAGACATCCCGACAGCTAATGCATCAAATAGGAACAGCTCTAAAATGGCCGACGCATGTTGCTCCGACCTCAGATCCAATCAGCAATCTGAAGTCACTGCTCCATGCATTCAAAGACAAGAAAGACTTGTCTGAAACCTGATGGATAAATGACAACAAAATAAAAAGGTGCCTGCTTGAACTAGACTCCCCCCTGCTCCACTTTTCGTGCGGACAAGCAACTGCCAGCAAATTAGGAACAGTTGACATGTTCGTAGGATACCCTGAGCATCTAGATCCCTTCATTCTCGAATTCTTTCATTCTTTGGTCAACGTTCCTAGTTTCGCAAGGGGGTCATCACAATCATCTTCACCTATTCCCAATTTCTCAAACTAATACTTGCTCATAAACCAGATAAATTCTCAGATGCCAGCCATTCCAGACCACATTTCTACATTTTGCAATCACCTTAGGCAATCTGAACTCACCTGCTTAGGACAAACAAATTGCCAACCCAAAGCAAACATTCAAAATTAAGGTTAACTGAGCAAATAACCTTACATGTACACTTCCTTATTTTGTGGCAATCCTAAATAGTTGACTGTATTAATTCTAGGCTAGGAAGATAAGTAAAATGCTTCAGTAATTTCCCACAAACTGTATTTCAGCGCAAAAGCCAAACACCAATGATGGTAGCGGATACACAACAAACACCGACCATCATATCTAATATTCTTTAACTACTCAATTAGTCTGGTTCAAGCGCTATACATACTTTTTAAAAGTCTTCACTACGATTATCTATTGTTACACTAATTAATGCATTTATTAGTGTACATGGTGATCAGGGTCTGTTTATTGCTACAAGGCAAAAATGGAGCCATGTACCAAGCACCACATGTTATGTGGACAATATACGGGTAAGATACCTCATCCTTGGTATGGCTGCTGAACTTGTAGCATCAATTCCTCGGATTATTGTTAAATTAAAAAACAAAAACATGGCTTTGATGGCATGCCTTGTAAAGCTCGACAAATCACATATAATCTGACTGACAAGCATTGCGCGCAAATGTTTTCATACTGGACAAAATTTCTAGCTTGCATAGGCTATCATAAGTTTACAATAAAGGAGCAAAATTTACTTCAAATGCAAAGGTTAAATAACCTATCAACTGAAAAACATCACCAAATGCTAATACTACAACAACTTCTCAAATTTCTTCAGCCTCAAAGCAAGAATGCATATCCGTGTCAAAAGACTAGAAATATAAGACATTTTAAACGACCTTATCTCACCAAATTGAATAACCCATCAAATGAACCTCACCACTAAAGCAAAAGAACAGACTACAGCAGCATCTCAGCAATCTGAATAGCATTAAGTGCAGCTCCTTTGCGTATTTGATCACCACAGACAAATATATCCAACCTGTTTGGCATCCAACGATTAATGTGACATTTTATCATAAAGGATAGACAACAATTAAACAGTTCAAGGCCCACAAATTAGTCTTACCCCTGATTTCCATCTTGCGACAGATCACGACGAATCCTACCAACTGCAACATTATCTTTCTTTGATACCTCCAAAGGTGTGGGAAAGTGATTAGATGCTCGGTCATCAATAACCACCACCCCAGGCGCACTCTTCAAAATATCTTTTGCTGTATCCTGTGCAATCAAAAAATTTACTAAATGAAATCTTACAAGTCATAAATCTCCTTTATAAGTTCAACTAAATCAAAAACAAAATAACAACTTCCAAAAGTGCTAGGTTTGTATTGGTCAAGTGAGCGACTTACCTCATCAAGGGGCTGCTGAAATTGAAGATTGACACTTTCAGCATGTGCACGCATGACAGGAACACGAATACATGTAGCCGTGACTTTAACATTCTTGTCATTCTGAAACATTGATAAAAATAAAATAAAAATGGAACCATTTTATAAAGGACCAGACAGTAATATATCTTATTAGAAATAAGAGTGTAGTAAAAGAAATAGTCTTTAAGGCTTACCCAGATCTTTCTGGTTTCTTTAACTAATTTCATTTCCTCTTCATTATAACCACTTGATAGAATAGGTGCATTGTGTGAAAACAAGTTAAAAGCATACTGTAAATAAAACATAGCATGAGGTTAGGTTTGAACTTTTCATAGCACATAAAGGAACTTTTATTAAAAAGTTACAGTTTGCATAACGAAAACACAAACCTGTTGCTTAAAGATGTTGCAAGTTGGTGGTTTTCCTTCCAAGACCTTACCGAAATAAAACACAAGGAATCATCTTTGCGAAGATAAACAATAAAACCAGTAATCCCTGTAAACAAACTAATTGAACGAAGATAGCAATATTATATGGAAAACAGAAACCTCACGAGTCTGCAACTCAAGCTCTTCCATTGCTGCAGCACCGGCACCACTGGCTGCCTGATATGTACTAACAACCATTCGTTGCACCTGCCAAATAAATGGATCAGCTAGCATTCACACACACACAAAAGAGAAATCCAGCACTGAGAATCTCACTTTTTTCTTTTTTTTCTAAGTCTCAGCACGTATATAAAACACTAAAATTACATCTTAAAATATAGTCTTAAATCTCCCGTGACTTTTTTTTTCTTCTAGAACTGAGTCACCATTAGCTAAAGATTATTATTTGTAATTGACAATCAGGGAGACAAATTCTAAGAAGAGATAATCACATTACATTATAAATTACAAAGTCTTACAAAATAATTTATGTTTGTCAAATATTAATCGATGAGGGACTATATATATATATTAACATAAACATTTTCGAGCATTGATCATAAGATGTCCCCAATACAAAACTTTCAGCAAAACACTAGATTAATGTTAAGACTACATTACCTTGGCATGCTTATGCAAAGGAGTAACCGCCATCAAACAAATGATAGTTGAACAATTCGGATTGGCGATCAAAGCGCCCTTTCCCATCCCGACTTTAATCCCTTCCATAGCCTCTGGATTAACCTCGGGAATGACCAAAGGAATCCCTTCTTCCATTCTAAAAGCCGAGCTATTATCCACCACAATGGTTCCCTTGTCCACAGCCACCGGCCCAAAATGCTTACTGATGGACCCACCAGCACTAAACAGCGCAATATCGACCCCGTCAAAGCTATCTTCTGTCAGCTCTTCGATCGTGTAGTTTCTATCTTGAAACGTGAGCTGCTTGCCAGCAGAACGCTTAGAGGCCAGCATTTTGATGGAACGGTATGGGAAGTCACGGTCAGAGAGGACAGAGAGGAATTCTTGGCCAACCGCACCAGTGACGCCAACCACAGCGAGGGAGGGGGCGTTTTCTTGAAGGGACATGCGGATTCTTGAAGGAGGTGTGAATTTTTTGGGTCGAAGGGAAAGTTTGGTGAATAGGTGGTTTTGGCTGCTGGGGTGAGCGAGAGCTGCCATGTTTTTGAGACAGAGATTTGAGAGAGAGACAGTAAAGTGAGAGGCGGCTGACAGAAGGAGATGAGAAGAAGGGTAGGGGAACCTATGGATTGTTTTAAGTTAAAAGGTTTTGACTTTTGACGGGATGCTGATGAGTTTTATTGGTGTTTCGTCTCCTGATGGCTTTTGCCTCCTTTATTTTATTTCTATATATTTTCATTTTTTATAAAAATTATTTTCCTCACTTCATAACACGAGTGCCATCAATGGAGGACATTTGTTTGCCGTGAATCGAATTTCTTTTGGAAATTGATTTATGAGAATCTGTAATAGCTTTTACAATGGCAGTTTAAAAAACTTTTAATTATGTTTTAAAAAAACAAATATGTTGAAGTTAAAATTGTTATGATATATTTTGTTTACATATAAAAAGCAAAACAATCTTTCTCTATAATTGAGTGAAAAATAGAAGCTACGAATACTAAACCATCTCAAAGTTATTTCTCAATGTTTAACATTGCACAACAAAGTGGGAAGCTAACCCCACCTCTACACTTACTGAGAGAGCTAAATAGGACCTTTTGTAAGGATTTCTTGAGGTTATGTTTTGGCAAACTGTTCGGAAACACTGTTAGTGTTTAGTGCAATGCTGAAAGCAAGATATACAGGTGAAATTACAACCATTATTGATGGTTGGTTGGTTAAGTTTTATCTTATGTTTTTAACTGTTTTATCTTGTGATTAAATCAATTTGATTGTAACTTACAGGCATTGCAGCATGTGCACTGACCAGCATGCTTTAAATTGGAAATAGCTAACCATCCAATGGTGAAATTATGTATATTATATCCATCCATAAATAGCACCTTTATAGGCTGCCTCTGCAATAGCAAGTGCTTTGATGTACGGTCAGGATCAACCCTCCACCGGTGGCACTGTGACATCTTGAGGATCTACAAGCATTGCTCGACCACCGTATTCTTCCGGCAAGACTTCCTCACCAATTTCATTCACAAAAAAAATTCTTTCTTCTTCATTGGTTACTATCGCAACCTGCATTCATCACCACAAAGCAAAGCCACCCAGCTAATTTAATATAGAAGATCAGCTTCAACAATGTATCATCCAAGGCTAACTTCAAAAATAATTCTCAATTTCTTGTTGTTCTTTTGGTTCTAGAAAGCGAGTCATAATAGCAACTATAATTACAAACACGAAAAAGATTTCCTAGAGTTTAACCAATAACATCTCTGTTTCCTTTTTCTATCACAGATATTACAGAGCCTGTCTTCTAGAGACTCCGCATACAGTATTCGCAAAAACAATGCGGACAATCTATACGAAAAGGTTGGGCGAAAAATATGTTTTGGCAAGAATGAAAGGCGACACTTCCAATAAAAGGAAAAATGCTGGTGTAGTTATGACTAGAGACATATAATCAAGAAAGCGGCACAAGCACTCAGTGATATATATCGATCCACTGTTGCTTTTGCAAATGATATCCACTTATAATTCTAAGGGTCTATGAGTCTATAGACTTTAACTGATGTAGAGTCGGAGCAATGTAAGATACCTTTTCCAATGTGGCCTTCTCGAGGAAGCGAGAAACCATCCTCCAAACACTAACAAAAAACCATGGCATACTTAAAATGAAGCACTTTGCCAAACGCTCTGGATAGTAAGCCTACATGAAAAAAAAAATCCTTAAGAAATTAGATTTTCATAGTGTAATGTTTTTTCCATCCAGCAATGAACCATGTATAATCCACCAGATTGTACCTTATGGAACAGAAGGTTTTGAAGCAAACTTTATCCTGATATGACTAAAATATGTTCAACATGGAATCAAACACATATCCCAACATATTCACGTTATGCCTAAATTTTTATATGTACTTTTAGAAAGAATATCTCCCTACTAGGAAAAAAGTGTGCTTCGAAGGGAGAGTGTTTTTAATTTTGTAAAGTTGCTTTATTTACTATTTGTCAGAGAGTCATGGCAATGAATCCAGGAAGCATTTCCGGTTTATTTTATCCAGGTTATTCATGGACAAAAGTCCTTTTGCGCATGCTTTTTTCGAGTTTGATGTAATATGTTTGAATTAGAACCCAGGTCATTCTAAAACATTTGGTTTATGCCTAGTTTCACTTGAGATCGTTGTAGAAAAATATACCTATTAGGGGAAACAGGAAACAGCATGGGGGGGGGGGGTCAAAAGACAAGATTTACTAGCAGGTAAAGTCGCATCCTTCACCAGCTTCACTCAGAAGTCAACAAGAATATATTCAGGAAAAAAAAACACGACAACCATATGTAACAACAAAACAACCAAGTATATCAAGCTACTGACCAGCTGAATCAGCACAAACATGGTACAAGCGAACCAAACACGCAGTTTTCCAACTAAAGAAATGAAGATTCAGATTTTAGTAAAATGTACTCTCTGTATTGCAATCCAAATGTATGCATATATCCTTCGTAGACATCATATGTAACATTTAGTAAGTTTGAGGTGCTGAAAAACTAACAGAGTTGTCAAACAAAATCCCAGAACAGAACTAGAATGTTTAAGCCATTTGATGTATATCGCAGAGGAACACTAAGAGAAGCAAAACATATAAGCTTCAGTACTCATGGCATGATAATAACATGAATTACCTCCCACGACTAAGATTGATAAGAAGAGTTTTATATCTTATACAGAACAGACATAAATTATCTGTAACAAGCATCAGCTTCCATGAAATCAGTTCTAAAATCCATGTTTAATTCCCTTGTCTCCCCAATTATACCTATATTGCGGCAACTCTATCTAGGCAACACACAATTTTTTGTTTCTTTCAGCACCTGGTGAAAAAGAGGCAAACACTTTATGGCAAAACCTGTTCTGTCTCCTTGTTATCAATGTTTACAAGTGTATTTTGGTATCAACGCACATTTAACTAATAGCCATTATATGACAATAAGGGGATTGAAAATAGACTCATTAAATATACAATGGGAAGCTATCAATTATCCTTATTCTCCATCTCCTGTGTGATATCAAAAGTATTTCGCTATCTTTTCAGTATGCAAACTTTGACTCTTAGGCTCCTTTCAATTGCCATTTGGAAGATGAAGTATATTTTAGTGGTCAAAATTTCATATGAAATAGTTACCTGCAAAAGTTGAAATCCAGTGATCAATCCACGCGCATCAATGTTCTTATATGCAATTTGCTGCAGATCAAGTATGGCAATCAACTTTTCATTTCCTATTTCTCTTCCTTTGAATGAGCTGAAACAATGTTAGAAAACACGTTATACTTCTTAATGCCATTAATGTATTGCAACAGATCAGAGTAACAGATTTTGGGAAGCATGCCACATGAAGATATGGCATACAGAACAATTTTGGAAAAGAGGATGTTATATAGAAGTAATGAATGTATTATATTTACTTGAAACGAAGAATCATGTTTCCCAGGTAACCAGATCAGAGTTGAAAGGAATCAAGATTCAAAGTAATATATCGGCATGCAAGAGCACTGAACAGCTAATTTCAATCTGCCTCTTTAGTTTCCCAGAAAAACATGCAATTGCATCAGGAATAAAGATTCAAAGTAATATATCAGCATGCAAGAACACTTGACAGCTAATTTCAATCCACCTATTTAGTTTCCCAGAACACCATGCCATTGCTAGATTCTTTTTTCTTTTTTCCAAGTCTTGGCTTGTAGCATTTCTCAAGCATATGGATTTACGTTATAAAATTTTCAAACTTCAAAACTTCCTCCTCTGCTCACTTTGTTCATTTTAGTAATTTCTGATGCATATAATGGAAATTCTATTAAGACAATTTGTCTCGTCATCTAGAAATATCATGATCTTCATCTGAATGGACAGAGACCTGGCACTAACTTCAGCAAGCCAATACTGCAAGTGGTGATAAAGAACCATCACTTGAGAAGAAAACTAAGTTGTAAATCTTTTTTTTCTCAAAGTACATTAGAAAAGAAGAGTGGTGTCCTTTCAGGTCAACCCCTTCTAGTCTAGCATTGAAAACAATAATATTTTGGCCTGCCCTCTTTTCCATCATTCCACATGTATTTGATACATAAGCAACTTGTCACAACTGTAAATGTTACTTAAACAACAAAATTCTCTTTGCAAGTGGTTTTAAGAACAGTTGTCAAAAACAATGATGCCTTTGATTTTATTACCATTGTTTCCAGTAACATTTTCATGCTATCAACATATAATACAATGAGCAAATAGCATAAAGTCACGGCAATAAGCCCTCTTTCTCGAAATATATAAATCATCAAGTAATACACAGCTAGTTTAAGAATATGCTTCTTTTGTAGATTTGTGGACACATCTAACATGAGAGAAAAAGAAACTTGGAGTCCTTTTGTCTATTAGAATAGATAACACAAGGCAACCCCAAAACAATCTCTCCTAAATTGTTAAACCATGCCTTTAAGTGGCCCCATACTGGAACATCTATTCATAAGGTTTTTTACCACATACATTATTTAAAGTAAATGGTACCTTGCAATGGCCTTGTCTAGCAGATGAACAACAAACTCTGCACGAAAAGGCAAAACGAAAATAAGTTGAAGGCTTAGTATTGGCTTTAAATGTAAGCCTAGGCTTAGTATGAAGATACAGAGAACAGCAGGTTGAAGCTGCTCTCGGAATGGATAACTAAGGCTGCATTCCAATTCACTTATCCTGTTATTATCAACACAATACATTATACACCATAATTTCGATCAAAAATCACCTCTGACAAATCCATGTGTAAAGAGTGTGAAAGGAAGCATCGAGCATCGATGCCTTCCTGACACACAAGGGGGGTGGGGGGGGGGGGGTTAACTGTTTTTGGGGGGATGGAAGCATTCTATTGAGCAGCTTCAGAGTGGCATCCAATGAAAAGACAGGAGTCTCTTTTCACTTTACTTAAGAAAATTAGCTGTGGATACAGAATCAGTTGTGAGAATTGAGGAAACACCATCAGGTCAAACTCCAAGGGAATGAAAATACAAATATGAAGTTTATTTGCTGAATTATATTAACAGATTTGGATAATACTCTTGAAGAACAACAGGTGACCAAAGGAAGGCCTACGGGGACAAAGAAGCTTGAAAGAAATATCTTTGAGAAGCAGGTAATTTTCACCCACGAGACCAAGTACTGAAAGTGATGCTCCAGTAAATTATAAAATAAAATTGTAACAAGTCACCTGATCCATTAGTTTAACTTGCACAGTTCTATGATATAAGACATAAACAAGAAAGTTGCTAGTTGAAAATAAATGTTAAGAATGAACTTTTGGGGCAACCAGAATACAAATAGGTCCGCCATACCCATAAATGATTTGAACACCCTTTATATATTTCCTCTTTAGTGTTTTGCGATTTCAGATTGGAGATTTTCTGGTCACTTGCCCAAGCTCCGATTTTTTCATTGAAGGGTCCCATTTTCTGAAGCTTTTCAAATAAATACAGATTTAATGAGAGCATCATCTTTTAAAAACGCAATCTTTAATTTCCTTTAGGCAGTGAGCACCTGCAGCATATAGCGAGTACACTACCAGATGGAATCATCCAGTATTGAATTTTAAAGAAACATGCACCAAGAAGTCTAGCTATATTAAAGCCCCATGAAGTCCTACTTATTCTCCCACCTTTATGGAACAACTTTTTTCTCCTAATAGAACTGGTTTTGATATGTACCGTGGGCCGTAGCGACAATCTAGATTGAAAGTATCATGACACCAATCAAACCATTTTAATCACTAAAAATAAGCCTTAGTAGCATGCATGGAATTTTGTTACAAGATAATCATTAATCAACTGTAATAGAAACAGTCAAATTATAAGATTCAGGGTGATTACTCTTAAATTGGAGTTGATCCTTAGAGGGAAAATGTTTGTTTGCTTTCACGAGCAATACTGGATAGCCATCCCTTGAAAAACCCTGCAAAAAGACTTTTCTTAGTCTCAATTCATCCAGAACTTCAGAATCTGGGATGGACCCGTTTGGAACAAATGCAGCCCTCCATTTCAGCCACTGTGCAAACATCTTTGCTGCCTTTTCTGGGTCCATTGATCTTGCGATTAAGAACCTCACTAGTGTTGGGTCCCCATACTTCTACAAATGCAAACCCAGAGAATCAAGAATCGATGCATACAAGGACAGGCGCAAGTATATGCTATGTGTGTTAGAGTTGGTGAATTATGTGAAAGGCACCTACCTCGGTGGAAGAACCAAGCTTTTCAACTGATTTCCTCAGCTGGGTCAGTGCAATTTCTTGTTGGGTTTTGTCCATTATAGGCAGGAAGGCTGATGATGCCAGTAGAAGCCTCTCTGCTTCGGCTTCAAAAAAAGAGTTGGGTATGGACTTGGCAGGTCTCAAAGTTCAAGGCATTAAAATTTACCAGACCCCGGAGAATGAGCATGTGAAGGAGAGAGTTCCCGTGGACACAAGGAATCGGAAACCACTTAAAAGACAAAAGAGTTAGCATGGGAAAGTGACACGATGCTTGTTGCTGTGCTACTTCACAGCCCTTTAGTCAAAATTCGAAAGGATTAACGAGCCTGGAACTTCGGAAGTCCTTGTACTTCGGAGTTTTTCTTAACGAGTTCCTTATCAGAAATATATTTCCTAATCCCTATGCTTCGAGCCGTTAGATCGTGTCACTGAATCTGATTGTTTTTAAAATTATTATTTATATGTGGTATATTGAAAAATATTTCTTGTTTTTTAAAATTTATTCTTAGTACAAATAAATCAAAACAATTTGAAAATAAAAATAATTTAAAGTAAGAAAATATTATTTTAAAAACATTTTTTAAATACAAAATCTAACAGACTCTTCAAGTCCATCTAAATCGCTAGTCCTCCTGTTATCTTCAGAACACCACTTGCAAGTGGCAACAGATTTTAAAGAAAGTCGCGAATGATATAAAAAAGTCAAACATGTGGGTGGCCCTGGTAGGAAGGCGTAAATTAGGTTGTTCGCTAAGGTATTTATATTGAACTGGTGGACTACAGTGATCATAGAAGAAATGAAATCCGAAAGAATTGAACTGGATAATTCGAGTCCCTTCAGCTCTGAATAATAAAACTGAACTGGATAGCGATATTTTGATAACCCCCCCCCCAAAAAAAAAAAAAATATTGGTTCCAGTTCATCTTGAAATCTGAGATAGAGCTATTTGGAACAAATTCGTCCTGCCTTTCTGCCACTGTACAAACATCATGTCAGCCTTTTCTGGGGCCATTGATCTTCCAATCAAAAACCTCAGCAGCTGCAAATCCAAATTAAACCACACAACTGAAAAAATGAACTCAAACACACATAAACGCAAAAAAAAAAAGGGAGCACAAACACACTTCTTCTATATCATAAGAAAGCTACCTCAGTGGAAGAACCAAGCTTCCCAACAGATTTCCTCATTTAGGTCAACGCAATTTGGAACACAAGGCTGATTCTAGTAGGGACCTGCTTTGGTTCGAAATAGAGATCAAGGAAGACAAGTACACATGCAGTCTCTTAGGAACGTTCAGAACTCACACATGGAGAAATAGAAAGGAGAGCATTAAAGGAGAGAATTTCAGTTGACCAAGGGCAAAAAATAGGAAACAAAATCACTAAAAACTTGGCGCGGGAAAGTGACGTGCAATGCTACTTTTTTTTATCAGCTGGGTACAATGTTCTGGTTCCTTTTAATCTCTGCTCGCAAGACAATTAATCATAGGGTCAGCCTACTCATGCTTGGAAAGCGAGACACTTGTAATCAAAATCGTTAAATTACTCTCTCCACATCTTCTCAGCATTTGATCGAGGGTTAGCTATAATTTGCCGTTGTCCAAGGGAAAAACAAGCATGATTTAAAAAATGATCATTTATCATCATTAAACCACGTAACTACACAATTATGGTGGCAAGATACATCACGATGAACAAGCATTTCAAGCTGCTGTGGTCTGATACAATCTTATTTTCCCTACAGGCTACAGGCTAACTAAAAGACAATACTAGCACTTCGTGCCTCTACAACGTCGACCCCAGCATTTCAATGGAATTTCACAAAATGAGAAATTTGCCAAACGATACATACCGAGGCGGCTCCAGAGTGCGCCTGACGCAGGCACCATAAATATAGCCTACAATAATAATACCACAACTTCAATTTGACTCTGTTGATACGAAACAAATCTGCTCTAGCTCTACCCGTGGAAATTAAGATTTGAATCCCTTTTGAACTTTTCGGCCATATGAAACAAACGTTTCTAGCTCTGGGAACCTTAGAAATACAAGACTGCAATGAATTGAAACTAGATTAGAGAGCCAACCTATAAAAGACCATACATGCAGTTCTCATGAAAATCTCAAATCATATCACAATAAGAAATGGTGAACACAAAATAGTGTATCAGTGACAGCAAAAGCAAGGAAATCATCTATAAATGGCGGCTCTTGTGGAAATGAAATTTTCTAGCACAGGCACATCCAGTTGGTTACAGTATATTCAAAGCCAAAACGCACAGTAGTGAAGAAAAGATGCATGGTCCTCTAAAATAAATGAATTTTCGAGCAACTAGACCACACAGGTAATAATAATCCAAAACACAGGTGTTACCAACTTGTATTTCTAACTTGAATAATATAGTGAGGTGGTATTAAATGACAGAGAGGAAGAATGTAACATCTAACAATGCCAGTAAAACAAGCTAAAATTTAGTTCTGCAAACCAGCTATTCAGGTGAGATTGCTAGCTCCACAGAAAAGACCACCTTACAATCCTAAACACATGCAGGAACTATGAAGCTTGCCAAATTGTATATTTTGATTCGACTAAAATACAGTGAGGTGGTATTAATCCAAAACACAGGTAATAATAATCCAAAACACAGGTGTTACCAACTTGTATTTCTAACTTGAATAATATAGTGAGGTGGTATTAAATGACAGAGAGGAAGAATGTAACATCTAACAATGCCAGTAAAACAAGCTAAAATTTAGTTCTGCAAACCAGCTATTCAGGTGAGATTGCTAGCTCCACAGAAAAGACCACCTTACGATCCTAAACACATGCAGGAACTATGAAGCTTGCCAAATTGTATATTTTGATTCGACTAAAATAATGAGGTAAAATCCCCAATCCAATCAAGATTGATATCATCAGCAACAGCATATTGAAACTCCTATACACAGGCAAAAAGGATAAACAAATTTATGTCATATCCAAGTACCTATTCCGTGAAAACACTCATGAGGTCACTTGAAGTTGGAGGCAATTGTGATAATATTGGGATGCCAACTCTGGTGTTATCCGTAAATTCAATGTTTGGCTCCTGCTTCACTTTATTACCATTCATCTCCATATAGAATTTTTCATGTTCTAAGTTGCTCATCGTTGATTCAAATTCATCCACAGCCAACCGGCCTGGAATGCTAGTACATTTACCAACAAACCCAAGATTCCTAAGAGGTCCTTGATCAAGCACTTCACTTGACTTAGCACCATAGGAACCCTGGAAGTTAGAGATATCAGGACCAAGTCCTGGTAATTGTCTTGCAGCTCGAATTGTCATGGTTGAGCTTTGAACTTGCTGAGAGGAATTGTCAGGGTTTACAGAGCATGATGACAAAGGAGATATGGAACCCAAGCCTGAGTACCCGCTTACACCTGTGGTTTTGAGATCCCCATTTGATACTTGGCCAATATTCAATGAGGAATTATTTGATTGAGGTGACAGAAGACTGTAATCAATCATAGGACTTCGGCTGTAATTCTGATTGACTGAAGCAGGACTATTTCCAGCTTGAAATGTGGCTGATGTCTGGGAAGGGACCACAAGGCAAGATGGCTGTACATTAATTACACGGCTAGGCTCTGGTAATGATGACAGCTGCTGTGATTGTTGCTGCTGTTTCTGTTGCTGCAGCAGGTCCATTAACATGTTACTATTTTGACTGCTCATCCCTCCAAGATTACTACCAGGTCCTACTGTTCCAACACTGTTAGAGGGCCAGGCTACAAATCCCGGAGCAACTTCCTCAGCAGAGACCACATTTTGTGGGAAACGCTTAGACATGTTGGTTTGACATTTAACTAATGGCTGACCAAATGCCATACCAGGTTCAACAGGAATACATTTTGGACCCTGCATGGATGCTTGTAAAAGAGCTGGTTGGTCCACTGTTGTAACCATGCTGCCTGCAGGATGACCAAAAAGCTCAGCATGCAGTGCTGCTAATGTTTGCGGAGGAATCTGGCTGGAGGCTGCCAAAACTTGGATGTCATATCTTCCAAGTGGATTAAGTTTTACATTTGAGTCCAACGGTCCACAGAATGTATTAGAAATCCCACCTTGCTGAGCAACTCCACTTAATCTCTTCAAATATAGTCTAAACTTCTGAAATTGATATCAAAAGAAACCAAACTAAAGAGTATTAACACAATGAATGACTTCAATACATAATGATTGTTGAAATATAACTTCATATTGTTCTATAGAAGACATGTTCTCATATTTAATATTTAAAAATCTAAAGCTTCAATTGTTATTACAGTATCTCGTGAAAATGCATGTAGGAAATTGAGAATCAATCCATAAATTCAATAGAAAATCTCAAAATTAAATTCCAAATGAACAAGTAGATGAGAAATAACCAAAAATATACTGGAAATTATGAACTTCGCTAAATATTGAAAAATCAACTATAAACTTATTTGGTGGCTCAAACCATGATTCATTCAGCCTAAACATGCAGTAATACATGAAAAATGAAGCAACAGTAAAAAACAATTCTCTATGTGCTATTACTTTTATCAAGTACGACCACTATACTTACACTTAAGTCACGTTCTGGTATCCATGGCAATGGGTTATATGTTTTGTCAAAAAAATAATTATAAAAATAGTTGCAACAATTATAGTGCTTTCTTCACAGAGCAAGATATAAACAACAAAAGGTATATATGAAAGGATGTGCCATTTTACCCCTTTATTGCTCATGTCATGCTAGATCTAAGAAAGTCATGTTGGTGGTGCTATTCCTCTCAAAGCAAATGAAACTCATACACAAACCCCGTCAGTTGTTGTCATGTCATATGATGAGTATAACAGCATGAAATGTGGCAGCAACAGAAGAAGACAAATAAGACAAGGCATCCTTTAGAGCACCCAGGATAGAAGTTCAATGCTTGCATGAGAACAATCCAGAGAGACTAGCCTCAAAATAGGAGTTAAAATAGAATAAAAAGGAAAGAAACAAAGAGAATGATGGAAGATTGAGATGTAGGGGGAAAAACCAAACCTGCAAATGACTTGCAACATTTTCTCTAGTTAAACCAGGCACATTCATCAACTCAAGAATTCGCTTAGGTACAGCCTCTGAAATGGTAGACAAAAAGTTACAATGAGCAAGAGATTCAATGAACACTCAGAATTAGCTCTGACATGACATTAAATCATTTACAAGTCCCATCGCCAAAGCATAATATACATCTTTTTCTGCTATTAGAATGGCTGTTACGAATACCTACCCTCTTATTCAACAAACTTGTGGCCTTCTAACTTGAGAAAGGGTAGTTAAAGCCCATCATTGTTTGAGTGGTTGGCAAATTATGCTTTTTTCTTCACCATTGAGTCTTTCAACTCTAGTTTCACATCCAAGAGTGTCTTGGCTTGTTATTAGGAGGCTTGTGTAGGGCTGTTTTCCCTCATTTGTGTCCTAGTTTGTCATGCTATTCTATCTTTCTTTTACCAAATACAAACACACACACACACACACACACACACACACACACATCTAACTTATTCCTCAAATAGAAAAACACAAACAATTAAAACAGAAGGATCATTAAAGATCTTACTATCGATTCCAAGATGGTTTACAGCACTGACAAATTGCTGATGGAGCTCCACTGACCACACAACACGTGGTTTCTTTGATGCAGAAGGATCATCATTTTCCAGTTCAGCATCATCTTCTTCTTTAGCAATGCTCCTTTTCTTTTGGTCTTTCAAAACTCCTTCTGCTCCCTCATGAACAGAAGATGCAATTTCAGCATCATCATTCCCTTGTTTATGCCAATCATTATCCTCAAAACTTCCAGAATGTTCTTGTTCTTTGCTGTCATGCCACTTTTTCCTAATAACATGTTGCCATATATTCTTGAGCTCTTCTTCACGTATAGGTTTAATCAAGTAATCACAAGCTCCATGTATGATTCCTCTCATCACAGCACTTGTTCTCCCATCAGCAGACATCACTGCAGGATATATTATCATGTCAACAGTTTGATAAACAACTTAGAGATGCTTACTGAGAAGAAAAAAAATGAATATACACTCACTAATAACTGGGAGGTCCATTTCCAACCCAAGAAGCTCAAGGAGTTTAAATCCATCCATATCAGGCATATGGACATCACTTAGTACCACATCAAAACAGCCCTTCCTTTCCCTCAAAAGTTTCAAAGCAGCTGTGGCCTGGGAGCAAGTAGTGACTGCAATCAACAAATAAAATGAAAATATTTTTAATAGGTACAACAGGAAGTTGTCAAATTCACATTTAATTTCTAGATTTAAATTCTTCTTCATTCTCCAAGTATGTCTTAAAACCTTTCAAATCGAAGTGTTTTCTGGATCTTATTGTAGTGTTTTCAAATCGAAGCTGACTTTTGTGCTATTATCACTAGCAATGATCTTTCTCATGCTCTTCTGCTAGCAGAGGTCCAATTTTGTGTTGTGTTACTTGGATAAATAGATTTCTCCCAGGAGCTTCCATTGAGATTTATTTGAAACTTCAAGAGAACTATGCTCTTGTAATCCAGGTAGAAAAGGCGGCATCAGAGTACAGTCATGGGCCCAATTTTGCATTTATGCATAAAAAAAGGATGGACGGGATGATGTCTACAGATGTGGTCAGAGTCCTTGCCTACGGTTCAACTGTCTCCATAACTTAGTTATTGATCTTTTCGTTTTCCTGAATTAGTTGGCTATGATCTTGCAATTGTTGTGAGCTATTACCTTCATCTTCTGTTACCTCTGACTGGTCACATGACATCGGGTATTGTTTCAATCATGCATGGGGAGGCTTTCTATACTATGAGTTCAACAACATGAAATCAATTTTGAAATTGCGCTGACTTAACTCTGCAGAAGGATCAAACTTGGGTTTTGAGGGTTTACACCAATGTTTTTCAAATTTTAAATAATTAAGCTTTGATTGGTAAAGAAAAACTACAGCGGCGTTTTGAGTGATATAAGAAAGCTTTTTCTTTATTGAGATTGACAAGTAAATCAACATGAATTGATTTGGGTAGCTTTCTTTACTTGTTCAATGAAAGTGCATTGGATTACTTCTGTTTACAACCTGCATGGGACTAAACTTCTTCTTGTTTTTTTTTCCAGTTACGATTGAATAGTTTCACCAGCTGCAGTATGCTTATGGGCAAGGTAGCTTACAAATTTGCAGCTGTGATTCTATCTCTACCAATAACTAACCAACTTCCATAAAAAAAAACTCGCTCACACTCACCACACATGAACATGCATAAAAATTGCCCAAAGAGAACACCATTAATCTCCTTCCAAGCCTATTTCAAACTGAGAAATCAAAAAAGGAAACAAGTTAACTAACCGTGATAAAGGCAGCGGCGAAGCATTTTCTCAAGCAATCTCAAGCAAGTGATGTCATCATCCACTACCAGAACCCGTAAACCAACCGGGAACTGGTCAGACACCTTTACACCTGCACCTTTACACGAACCATAAGTGCTTGCGCTAGTGCCCAAACTCGACGCTACTCGCTGCAAAGCAGCCATTACAATTCCAAACAGAAACTGGGCGACTCACTAACCCACGACTAATCACACTCTCTGCCGCCAAATTTTGAAGTTAATAAGCTTAAATTAAACATGTCCGGTGGCAAAGTCGTCAGATTGGAGGAATTGGTGTGGATTTTGAGGACGCTAGATCTGATAACGGAAACCCTAGAATTTTGAAGGAAAAAAAGAGAGGAGTCTCGGGAAGTTAGAGAATATTTAGAGTTGAGATCGATAAATGGGGAGGGAAGTTGGGATAAATTTCCCGGATTTATTGTTGATTCAATTCTACAAGGCGGGGAATTCCAGTGATGTGGAGCGAAGGAAAACACAGGGAGAGAGAAAAGGGAGGGAGGAAAGACAGTTGGATAATGCGTGACCGTGAGGGGCACTGAAAGAGGTCCTTATTTGTAATTATAAGAATTTATTCATTTATTTAATGCCATAATGAATTATAATATTGATGGGACATGGGACATGGGACATGGGACATGGGAGGGCCATTTCCGGGTTTTTCTAGCAATTAAGAGCCGTCATATCGTGGTTGCTGCTGCGGCCGCTATTGCTGGGCACGTTTTAAGATTTTATTTTTATTTTATTTTTACTTTTCTTTCCATAGTCGTAGAAGTGCTTGACATGCAAGAGATAATCTCTCAACTGCTTATCGTATTAATAAATAAATAAAAAAACAAGGTGAAAAATGTTTTTATTTTTTCCTTTTTGGGTTTAAATATTAAGATTATTATTCGACAAGATTTATTCAATTAAGTATATCATATTAATATATAAAAAATGTCTCTAGATCGACCAAAAAGATTTAGGAGGTGTTTGAAATTATGATTTAAAAATATTTTAAAAAAAATGAATTTTTTATTTTATTTTATTATTTTAAATTGAAAAATATTAATATTTTCATATGTCGATGTTAAAAATAATTTTCTTTTAAAAAGTTAATATATTGTTAAATAAAAAATATTTTTAAAAATAATGTCAACAATATTCCTATATAGACGTTAATCTCCACCGCTAGCACAATATGTTTTGCAATAATCTATTGTGTAAATATTTTTAATATTTAATATAGTAAATGGAAAATACAAAAAAAAATATCATAAAATAAAAAAATAGTTGGGCTGCAAGCTTTAATTGCCTATCTTCTATTTTTTTGGGTGATGAGAGGAAGCCAGGGGGTCCCACCAAAGCGAAAAGAGGCGGTCCGCATGCGTTTGTATTTTGGGTCTGTACTCTGTACTCTCAGCAAGACTAGACTAATAGGAGTTAGTTCAGACTTCAGAGTCATTCATTGCATGTCGAGTGACACGGCGCCTGAGAGCAAGTCTAATGGTAAGAGGCATTTTTAAGAAGCAAATGATAAAAATGGCTCTTTAAATAGTGTATAAATAGCTCTTGAGGTGATATGGTCTCCAATGGTAAGAGCCATTTTTAAGAGTCATTTTTAAAAGTCATTTTTTTAAACTTATTTTAAATAAAATTCAATTATTTTGTATATAGTGTAATTATACAATTCATTATATAATTAATATGAGTAAATTATATAATTAAATTTATAGCAGCTTTAAACACAAAATTATGAATAAATTCACAGCAGCTTTAAACACAAAATTTAAACAGTTTATAAATCTAACAGTAAATTTATAGTATGTAATTAAGTTAACGGACAAAAAAAATCCTAATTAACAAATTTCGCATAATTATTTTTCTGTGTTAACTATTTTTTTATGCTAACTATTTTAACCGAAAAAAATCCTAATTAACGCATTTTGCATAATTATTTTTCTGTGTTAACTATTTTTTAATACTAACTATTTTAACCGATAGAAAAATCTTAATTAACGAATTTCACCTTTTTTTTGTGCTAGCTATTATTTTTTACTAACTATTATAACTATTATAATTAATAACAATAATATATAAAACCCCTATACTATATATACCCCCGGTTCCCCTTCCCTTCTCTTGCCCTAATTTCCATTTCCATCTCAGCGCCGCCCCCCTCCCTTCTCTCCGTCCAGCCCCTCTCCCCTCTCAGCCTCCAGCCCCCTTTCCTTCTCTCCGTCCAGCCCCTCTCCCCTCTCAGCCTCAAGCCACCCCCCTTCCATCTCAGCCGTAAGCCACCCCCTGCCACCTCCAGCCCCCCTCTCTCCTAAAATCTCCTAAATCCCCCCATCTCCCTCGGCTCCATCCCCCCGCACTCTGCTCCCTAAGGATTTTACTTTACCTACAATCCTCCTTTCAATTTGCTTCTGCTGAAACTTCGTTTTCAACCGAGACTAGTGCCTAGTGTCTACGCCTCTATCCCAATTTTCTTCCTGTAAAAGAAAGGAAATTCCCACGGGGAGACTCGGCTTGTTTTCTCTTTCTGCCAAGGCAGTCAAAATCGAGATTTTGACACGGATCGGAAAGGGCTCCGAAAAATCGGATCGTAAGATCGTAGAAAGATCGTACCCGAAATGTCCGTACAAAAATCGAAAAATCGTAAAATCATGTGAGAAGAAAAATCGTAAAATCATTTGTAAAATATTTCTGAATACAAAATAGCATAATTATGGACATATTATATATTTTTTTATAATATATATTTTTTATAATTTTTTTAATATATATATTACAAAAATTATATATATATATATATATATGTATATATATATATATATATGTATATATGTATATATATATATATAATTTGTCCGATGTGAGCATTTGTCCCACATCGGACAATGGAGAGGAATTGAGACTTTGAGAGGAGTTTAAATACAGCCGAGAGACTCTCGGCTGGAGAGTGTGGGATTTGTGATTTGTCCCACATCGGACAAACACAATGTTTGTCTCAATTCCTCTCCTTTTAAATACAGCCGAGAGTCACTAGATTTTTAACTCCTCTCCAGCCGAGATGTTTAAGTTTTTCCTTCTTTAATTATCCCATATTGGATGAGAAATAAGAAGAAAAATTATTTTGGGTATAAATATGAGAGGTGATTAAGTAAATCAGTGCAAGATTTAGTTTTAAAATAATAGAAATCTTGGATCGTAAAATCGGACCGGTCCGGTCTGATTTTACGAGTCAACCCGATTTTGACCGAGTTTGACCGGTTTCGATTTTTCTTTCCGGTCCAACCAGGTTTGCTGAGCCAACTCGTAAACTCGTACGAGTTTGCGAGTTGGCTCGCGAGTTTAACTACCTTGCTTTCTGCACCTACTCTATTTCTTGTTTGAGTTTGCTGTGAAATATGTGTTTTTGCAATTTTTCAATTAATTGATTTGCTGAGTGATGTTGGTTTGCTGTGTTCATGCAACGGTAAAAAAAAATGGCAACGGTCGGATTTTGGGTTTTGGCTCCCCGGCCAAAACCTGTGGGGATGACTCCCGAAATTGGAAGAGGCATTTTGCCTCTTCATTTGCCTCTCCCCGTTGGAGTGACAATTTTAACAAAAAGAGCCAAATTTTGGCTTTGCCTCCTCTGGTGGCTCCTCCGTTGGACTTGCCCTGAGCATTGAAAATGTATTCCAGAATGCGATAAGTATTCTTTTAAAAAAATGTATTTTAAAAATAATATTTTTACTTTTAAAAAAATATTTATTATATTAAAATAATATATTTACATGGTTGTTTTTTAAAATATTTTTTAAAAAATAATATATATTTTATAATAAAAGTATTTTAAAATATTAAAATATTTTAATTTATAATAAAAAAAGTTATTTTTAAAAAAAAATATTTTTAAAACACCATTATTTCTTCCCAAAAATTGAGCCTGGCACAAGCATGAATATTGAGCGTGGTTATGAATTTCCAAGTAACAGCTTCTTCTTCTTTTCTTTTATTTTCACCAGATTGAATTGCAAGGATTTAAATAATTTCCCTCTGGTCTTGGCTCTTATTTTTCTTCTTCTTCTTGTTAGATGTTTTTTTGACACGATCTGTTCAATCGAGGCAATAAGCTCTTGCTCAATTAAAAATTATGCGATGTGAAAAATCCTCGTTATAACATCCACGCTATCCATCTGACCTTATCTTACGAAACAAACCACATCCAAGCAAAAGGAGCTTCTGGTGTCTCTGTCGCCCATGTCGAAGCAAATGGCTAGGGGGTGGGTTACGCCATTCTCTTACTCCACGCTACAACCTATTCTAACAAAGATGAAAGTTCCAATTTTCAACAGTACTGCAACTGCTATCTCCGCCATTAAAGCTGTAAAACCGAGCACCCAAGAAATTCCAACCGCTCGCTGTAGAGCGAGGAGAAGATCAGTGAGATACGAGGATGAAGACGAGGGTGATGGAGAAGAAGAATATGGACATAATTTGGAGATTGCAATGTTGGAATCTTACAGCCAGTCAGCAATAGGTGAAGCCCTTCTCGTTCATGCGATTGTGGATGAACAGGAAGTAGAAGTGCTCATCTTTAAGGTAAGAATACGGACATAATTTAGCGATTGTTTTCATGGAGAATAAAATGCGTCCCCTTGCCTTGGCAATCAAGCCTTGGGTTTTTTCAGAAAAATAAAATCTCCATCCCCTTCGCCATGTTTGGAAAAAAGTTCGGAGGGAGGAGAACTCTAATGGATTTTAAGAATTAACAAAAAATGGTTAAATGTTAACGCTGCAGGGGAAGGGGCGAAGAAATTCCCCACCTTTTTTCCTGATTCATCTCCTCCCGTTTTAGAACACGAATATAAGCTATTTAATTTCTTATAATCATATTTAATTTAGTTATTAATTTTACCTGTTGAGAATTGAGATCCATTGTTATCCATTAATTTTCTATCTCCTGTCAAACATTCTTAACGCTCCATCCCTTACCTCTCTCTTTTAAAAAAAAAAACATTAATAAATTGTTTTGATTGTTTATAACATCAGGGATTCTCTTCATGCCTTAGCTACGGGACTTCACCAGATCCATCAAGAAGTGTTCTTCCAGCAAGGGCTGTGATAAAATCCATAGACAGAATCAACGGTCCTTTTGACCCCTCTAATATAGTGTATCTCGAGAAGGACATAACGTGGGAAGCCTTCAAGAGCCGTCTTGCTCCTCAATGACATTTTGGAAAGGATTTTGATTTCTTACTTTCAGCAGAAATTGACATTTTGGAAGGATTCGCATTTCCTCGAGCACGATGATTTCAGCCTGCAATTTTTATAACGAGGCATCCACATCATCCATTTAAGAAAATTATCAGCTTGACAATTAATTTCGTGGATCCATATCCGGTCAATGATCTCAACATTTTGTTTGATCATGATATCATGATCCAACGATCTCAACTTTGATCAGTGTTTTTTAATATTACAAATTCGTATCACTCTGGTATGAGTATTACTTCTTTAATTTGTTTGAGCGAAAGAAACAAGCACTGTTAGGTAACATAAAAAGTTTGATTCATGCTAGTCTTCGATCATATGATCTCTGGGCGTTGACAAACAATTGATTAAACTTGGGAAGAAAGAAAATTAATGGGGCATTCATGTTTCTGTATAAACCTGTGATCGAGTCCCTTGTTAAACTGGAATATACCGGCGAGGACCTGGAAATATACACCAAGGCTTCTTCCCGATGATCCTTATCAAGGAGCCGAGGTCCGTTTCTGGGCTAGTTTTATCCAGCAACAGGTAAATAAAGCATATTTTTTATTTAGTTTTCATCCCAAGCTAAGGCTAGAAGAATATATCGAAGCTGACAAGTTAATCAACGCCGCTATTCGAGTCCATAGGTAAGGTTATCTTGAGCGATGAAGAGCCACAGGAAAAGGCAGGAGAAGAAGTGCAGGAGAAAATGAAAGTATTGGAAGAAGGAAGTCCTCGCAGGGGACATTCGGACTAGCGACGGGAAAAAACTGGGATTCATGGACAGTATAGTTTTGAAAGAGAGGAAGAACTGATCAACGGTGCCGTTTTCATTTTTACTCTCATCTTTTTGTATGGATAGTGTTCTTGTAGATTTTATTTTATTTTTACTTTTAAATCTTATATATCAATTTTGTACGACCGGGTGATTAGAGCCAATTTTTAGTTGTTTTTAAAGTTTTTTTATTTCGAAATATATTAAAATAATATTTTTTATTTTTTAAAAATATTTTTTAACATTAATATATTAAAATGATATAAATTAAATTAAAATAAAAAAATATTAAAATTTTTCAAAAAATATTTTTAAGCTCTTTCAACCAGCCCTACATATTTCACCAATAAGAATAGGTTAATGACTTAGCTGTTTTGTTTTTTGGATTTTGTTTTTATACATATTTTTAATGAATATTTTGCTATCCTGTTATATATTTTGTTAGGATTTTTTTTGATTTTTTTAGATTATATAAAGTTGTAAACAGTAAGTGTATTGATTAATAAGTTAATTATTTGGAAAATAAAACTGAGTTAATGCCACATTTTGTATTTTTAATTTTTTTTATTGATTACATGTAGAGAACAGAATTAAAAAGAAAAGAAAAGAAAACACGTCAGTAAGGATGGGAACGGTGGGAGGGAGAGGTGATCCCATTCCCGCCACATTCTGACGCCAGATAAATATCTTCTGCCCTTATGGGTGACGTGGAGGCTAAATGGTGGCAGTTAGGTCCTAGATATTTTCGTTTCGAAGATATTTACATAGCACATGTTTCCATCTCTGAGCCGACGTGGACTCCTATTCTTCGTTAAGGCCCTCGCCTATTCCTTAAACTACCACACTGCCATCCCCGCGATTGACATTTTTTTCAAACGACTAGAAACAATAAAATCTAAATAAAAGTACTGTTTTTTACCAAAAAAAATTAAAATTAATGACAGCATATAAAGGCAAATTTCATATAAATGTATAAGTAACTCTAGTTTATTCAAAAACATAAAGGCATGAATATTCATCAAATATATACATAAAAATACACCTGACGTTATTTGCGCATGATTAAAAGTTCGTTTCCAATAAATCAAAATTGAACATTAAACTTGATGAAAATATTAGAAAAAAATGATTTAAGATTAAAGTTGCCATGCAAGGCTAAAAGAAACATTGAAGGAGAGAAATCGATGGCATTTTAGGAGATAAAGTGAACAAAGAGGGCCATTGTGAGTTGAGAAGTGGTAAGAACACAAATATCTTAGAAGAATAGCACAGGGACACACGCACGCTCCACTTCAACTCAGCTACCGCTTCCCTCACAACAAAAATCTTTTATTTTTCTCGGTTTGTTCCTTTCGTTTTTTCACGCACAGAAGCAGAGGGAGAGAGGGAACTGAGACCATGTCAAAACCTCAAGAAGAAAAGTTTGAAGAGGAGGAAGAGTTCCAAAGCTCTGGTAAAAGGCTGAAATGCGCCAAATCCTTCAAAGAAAAAAGAGACGAGGAGGAGGAGGACGGAGAAAAAGAAGAAGAAACGGAAGGAGAGGTTTCATTAATGGAGGACACAAGAGGAGGGTTGTTTTTCTACCCAACGAATCCCACGTCTTTTGTAGTTTCGGATGCTTTAGAGCTTGATTTTCCTATCATTTATGTCAACAAGGTCTTCCAGATCCTCACTGGTTACCAAGCTCACGAGGTCCTCGGTCGTAACTGGTACTTTTTTTTTCTGTTCTCTCATTCTACTTTTTACGTTTTCTCAATACTTCTCTCTCTCTCCGTTTACTTGAAACAAAGAAGAAGAAGAAGAATTTAAATTCTAATTAGTTTGTTCGTTATATTTCAATGTCGGTATTCTTGTTTGGCTGGTAGAAAATGGGGGAAATTATATGATTTCGGTTTGGAATTGATGGTGCAGGGCTTATTACCATTGATGCTGTTGATTTCTAGCTTGTTTGGTTGACGAGGGGAAAACATTAAGAATAAATAAGACAACCTATTTTTCTACAAGTGATTTTGATCCTGACAAAGAGGAAGAATGGAATAATGACCCGAGACGTTTATTTTTATTGGGATGAGAGATGGGATCATCTTTAATTCTTTTTGTCATAGGTCAATGGAAGGAAGAATATTAGAAGAACGAGGTTACTCGTGAGATGCTTTTTTTTTTCCACTTGAGGTTCTTGAAAAGGTTATGTGCCTGGTAGTTATGTTGTGAGCGAGAGATAGTTTAAGTTCTAATGATTTACTTATTGTGCAGGTTCGGCTTCAAAGCTCTAGCTTATAATTTTAGTGTTGGTGAGGTTGTTTGGTGGTCTTAGAGAACTAGGGGCTATGGGGCGGTGTTTAAATAGGAAAGGATAAGCTTTAGAGTTTGCTTCCTCATATTCAGAATTAAGTTATTGGTTTTCTGAGGTGGACCACTTGGCACCTTATTTGACGAATTCTCATCTAGCTGATTTTGTCTTGCCCTGGTTTAATTTAACTTGTTGATCACTTGGAAGAAGTAATATACTGAGTTTTTATTGGCCTCTGTGATCCCTCTTGACTTTCTTTTGTGATTTGCACCACGTATGGCTGATATCCTGACTATGATTTCCACTTCTGATGTTCATTTTGCAAATGGATATTTGCCACTTAGCCCACCTTTTAAGTGCAGCTATTCATTTTTTGTTTCTGTTTTTGCGTAAGTTTGATTAGTTTCTATGAACGTTTTTTAAAGTTCAGTTTCCATGTTCAATATTTTTGCTTGTGTGATTTTTCATTCCGACATTTTCTACGAGGCAAGGGATCGATATTGACTGCTTTGGAAATTATTTCTTTTCAGTCGCTTCTTACAAAACAGGGATCCTCGTGCTCAAAGAAGGCATCCTTTAGTAGATCCTGTTGTTGTTTCTGAAATCAGAAGATGCCTCGAGGAAGGGATGGAATTCCAAGGTGAACTTCTAAACTTTAGGAAGGATGGTACTCCATTGGTGAACAGGTTCAGACTTGTACCTATACATGACGACGATGGAATTATCACACACATAATAGGTATTCAGGTATTTTCAGAAGCCAAAATAGATCTGAACCATGTATCATATCCAGTCTTCAAAGAGACTTGCAGCCAGCGTTCTGATCAATCAGCTAATTATTCTCCTTGTCGTGGACAATCAACATTCTCTAAGCTTCCAGAAATATGTGGAATACTTCAGTTGTCTGATGAAGTATTGGCTCATAACATTTTATCACGCTTGACACCAAGGGATGTTGCATCCATTGGATCTGTATGCAGAAGAATTCGGCAATTAACAAAAAACGATCATGTAAGGAAGATGGTTTGTCAAAATGCATGGGGAAGAGAAGTCACTGGTGCAATGGAGCTGATGACTAAAAAGTTGGGCTGGGGGCGCCTGGCAAGGGAACTGACTACACTTGAGGCTGTGTGCTGGAGGAAACTGACAGTTGGAGGGGCTGTTGAGCCTTCACGTTGCAATTTCAGTGCATGTGCAGCAGGAAATAAACTTGTATTGTTCGGAGGGGAAGGGGTAAACATGCAGCCAATGGATGACACGTTTGTTCTCGATCTGGATGCTGCAAATCCAGAGTGGCAGCGAATAAGTGTGAAATCATCCCCACCAGGGCGCTGGGGCCACTCCCTTTCTTGCTTCAATGGTTCCTGGTTGGTGGTATTTGGAGGATGTGGCGGGCAAGGGTTTCTCAACGATGCTTTTGTCCTGGACTTGGATGCCAAACAGCCAGCTTGGAAGGAAGTTTCTGGCGGAACCCCCCCTCTACCTAGATCGTGGCATAGCTCTTGCACCATAGAAGGTTCTAAGCTGGTTGTCTCAGGTGGATGTACAGATGCCGGGGTACTTCTCAGTGACACCTACTTGTTGGATCTCACCACAGAGAAGCCAATGTGGAGAGAGATCCCGACTTCGTGGGCACCTCCATCTTGTTTAGGGCATTCACTCTCAGTTTATGATCGGACAAAAATTCTTATGTTTGGTGGACTTGCCAAGAGTGGACACTTACGACTGCGATCAGGTGAGGCCTACACCATTGACTTGGAGGATGAAGAACCACATTGGAGGCAACTGGAGTGCAGTGCATTAACAGGCATAGGGAGCCAGAGTTCTGCTGTCCCCCCTCCCAGACTTGATCATGTTGCTGTTAGCATGCCCTGTGGAAGGATTTTAATCTTTGGTGGTTCCGTTGCGGGGCTGCACTCTCCTTCTCAGCTTTTCCTGTTGGATCCTGCTGAGGAGAAACCATCATGGAGGATCCTCAATGTTCCTGGTCAACCACCAAAGGTTGCCTGGGGTCATAGCACCTGTGTGGTTGGAGGGACTAGGGTCCTAGTCTTGGGGGGGCACACTGGGGAGGAATGGATACTAAACGAAGTGCACGAGTTGTGCTTAGCAAGCAGGCAAGACTCAGAACCATGATTTACAACGAGCTGTCCATATTCCCGATTGACACAAGTTTTGCTACAGCCACTCCAGAAAACTTTGTTTCATGACCGGTGCCATTTAAGGTTCTTCCGCAAGGTCACATCCTTCTGCATCACCGAATTCTTGGCCTATGCTTTTTGCTCATATTTGTGCTGTAAGTATGAAGACCACAACAACTGTGTTTTGTGTAAGCGTCGAACACGAATTTGCGTTTTGCCTTTTGTGATTGCAATCATATATATTACTCGCGTATAATGACTTGTATTAGTGAGAAATATAAAATGAGAGCTGTTCAACTCGTGTATCTTATTATTGGTGAAGGATATCCTTACATACAATTAGAAGCTTCAATTAGCTCTTCAAATCTAGGAAGCTACAATATGTTACAAATCAATGCAAATCCGTCACAAATTAATAATACAGGTTCATCATTAAACCAAGCATGCTAAATATGGAAAACGAATATTTTATATGGAAAATACATATTATTTTAATATTTTTTTAAAAAAAATTACACGCTATCTCACACCTTAAATCACGTGACCACACTTTCTTTCTAACCTGTAACGTGGATGTTCCAACGACAGGCCCCATCGTCAAACCATAAGAGAACCAATGTGCTTCGTGCTTGTAGATACCTCATTTTGTCCGAGAAAACTCAATATTACTCTCGGGTGCATAATTCTAGTTCGGACTTTTAAATTCACTCCTAGCGATGTGATAGCACTCGGTCTTGCGTATTAAAACGATTCTTGAAACTACGGGGACCGACTTGTAAGTCTCTTAGGCAAATGCTACTTGGTTCTTAAAGCTTGTTTTTTTTTTTTTTTTTTTTTTTTTTTTTTGGTAAAAATCGGGGCGTAATACGCCCTTTAAAGCTTGTTAAATACAATGAATTAAAGAGAAAAAAAAAAAAGAATTAATTAAGCTAGCCGCAAAGTGGTTCTGTTTCACACGTGAACCAGTTTTCTGCCGGCAAATTAACCGATTGGGCGGCACTAGCTCTTTTCTTTACTATTAAAAAGAAATAAAAATTCAAACGACACCGCTCAAAACAATGATGTGCGCCGCCCAGCTCATTAAATTATGAGTTTTCATACGGGGTGAGCAAAGAGGGGCGAGAAAAGCGAGCGAGGGAGGGGGGGGGGGGGCGGCTTCAAGGGGACTATTGTGAAGTCATAGCCTGATAATTTTTATATTACATCCATATTTATTTTCTCATCCTCCAAACATACTCTCTATTGTTATTGCCTTATAGTTACTTGTTTAATTCATGCAGTTCTCTTGTTTGTCATTCCTTGTATCGTCGCCTTTTAAAGTTGATGTCTGGCATGTTGTTAATCTGTAATTTCAACATTTGTAAATAATTTTTAAAATAATAATCATTCAACGTAAGTCTTAGAAAGTTTATAAGATGATTTTCAAAAACAAGAAGATGAAAATAATTTCAAAACCCCACCAAACATACTGGAGGGATTTACAATATATATATTATTGATTATAATTTTACAATAAAGATAATTCTTCAACAGTGAAGTATTTATCATCCAAGGTTCCCATATAGAATATGACCTGGCTGGTTAGTAAATGACCCTGACAAGTTGTTTCCAGACAAATCCAGGTTTGGTAGCCCCGCAAGACTCATCATCTCTTTTGGAATCTCATCATATAAATTGTTTGAAAGGATGAAAAAGAGAGATAATTTGCTAGAATGAATATTATTGTGTGTTTGTACAGCAAGAATTATAATCACTCCTAACAAGTCAGGAACAAGAAACTACATTACAAGGTCTCTAGCTACAAGTTAGGCGTTACAGTAGAAAAGATAACACACTGATTATCTATTAAAGCCGGTGTTCAGCTTTCTAGCCTCTCCAATCATGGCAGAAAAATTACTGGGACACTTATCCGATTTCGCGCCAAGTTCAGCACTCGAAGTTGAGTGAGGTGGTAGAGGAATCTCGCCATTAAACTCGTTGGAATGAATGTTCAGTATTTCCACAGAGAACTTTTCACCTATCCATGAAGGAATAGGGCCAGTAAATGCATTCTCACCCAGATCGAGGGTTTCCAAGTATCTCGGTGTTGGAGATTGTGAGCTTAATTGCAGAATTGAAGGCTGTGCATATTCTGTATTAGAGAATGTGCACAGTAATTGGTTCTTGTGCTTCTTCATAATTATCATTAATAGGCAACGGGAATAATACCGTTAGTTGCTGTAATTGTTTCCCTTCTTTTCCTTAGTTCATTAGCTTCCATTGTATATAAAAATCACTGTAAGATATACCAAAAATTATGACAAGTATATTCTCTTTTGCTGGAACATCAGCAATCAATTTATTTTCTCTTCATATCAGAAAGCCTTCGTTTTCTTCACTCGGCTTCATCAATGATGCAGGGAGCTGTCCCTGAAAACTGTTTCTCTGCAAATGTAAAGATCGGAAATTTGTGCAGAACCCAAAGAAGTAGGGATTGAATCAGTAAGCTTCCTCTTGAGCTTCAGAGCCACTACCTCTGATACATAACCAGCATAAGATTAAGTTGGTGAGTGTAATTAAAAATATTCCATTTCCTCTGTTTTTTTTAAAAAAAAAAAATGAAATCAAATGCACATGCAAGATCAATATCAAATCAGGTCGTCACTGAAAGTTTAGAGGGTTTACCAGATCCACGAGGAAGGAAATCTCTGCCAACAACGCTTTCCGAGAATGAAGATTTTCCAGAACTCTGTGTATATGAGCACAAGAAATACAAAAATTACTTACTGCTCCAAGAATTAAAATTTAAAAAGCCAACGAGAGAGAGGACCTGGCCGCCAACAACAGCAACGGACGGGAGAGCTTCCCAGAGAGACATGCCTTCACCTCGCCGAGAACAGTGCAGGCTCTTTGAATTCTGTTTACCAGACCGGTCAGGCTCTCCATTGTAGCCTTAAAATAAATAAATTGTACATTTTAGATCAAAAGCAATGAGTGTGATTTGGGTAGGAAAGAAAAGAAATGTTATGGGCAATAGACTGTGATTTGTTCAAGCCCCTTGATAGTATAGATTTTTTAAAGATCCAAGCAATATAACATAAAACCTTTACCAAGTTCTCAATAGCAAGCATCCCATAACTCTGTTTTTCTAATTAAATATACTTGTATTTTAATTATTTATTATATCTCAAAACAGTCATCATTAACTTCTGATGGCCCAGCTATTCAGGCTTTTATTATCGCCCGATCTCGGTTTAGCCTGGCCTGTTCCTATTGGATCCTTCGAGTAATCCGGTGAATAAAAATGAATTCGAATTTCTTTAGAGGACTGCAATAACATAAGAACATTAGGCATTGGATGGTCGGATTATTACAACAGATCCAGTGAGGAAAAATTGAAGTGTTCAAGTACACATCATAAATTATTTTAAGTTAACCAAGAACTCTTATATATATATATATGTTAATGAGATATTATTGAAATTGCATTTACTTTCACTACACTATAAACATCTTCTAATCATATTTTATAAATCAATTGCTTTTTAACCATATTTCTACGAGCAATTTACATGGGGGGGAAATTATGCTGTTTTTTTTCAATATAATTACAACGCAAGTATAATCAGAAGTTTGGAGTCCACGCCGCTCGCTTGGCCTTGAGCACCGGTGATGATACGAGCACAGCATACTTGTTGACCAAGACGGGCTATTTCGAGAATGATTCGAAAAGAAAACAGAAGAAAGAGCTCAGTTCTAGATTTATAAACAACAATAAACTAAGGATGAATAGCACAGCCACGAGATCTGAATTTGATCTGATTAAAACAATATTAACAAACCTGAACCGACAACAATCACACTAGCAGCCGAGTACAAATAATAAACTGCAAAATGGTAGACCACATAAAACCCAATAAGCTACCTATACAACCACACAACAACTGTTCACTCGACAGAAAAACCTGAAAGGGTTAGCCCAAAGTCAATATCTTCTTTTCCATTGCTCATCTCTTAAAACAGAGGAATAACAGTCTATGTCAGATGCATACCGATTTCATCCTCCGGTAATTTTCTCTTCCTGAATGTACTTTCTTTGACAATTTCAGTGGAACACAGGGTCATCGGCATGCCGGTTACAATCATATAATCAATCAATCACGGGACAAGGGGAAAACATAGAATATAACAAAGAGCTGGAGACCGAGGCCTATGCAGTTACTCCTTGCATCCGGGCGCGCAAATCGATGTCATTGAGTGCTGCGTGTTAACCCGCTACGTGATACATTTCTGCACAAAATATGAGGATCTCTCTAAGACAAATAAATACTTAACCACCCCGCTTCTCTTAAATACTCATTTTTTGGCACTCTTTCCCAAATGGAATGGTCAAAATCATAGAGTTCAGTATCATCTACGTTAGAAAAATCCCCTGTACTGCCATCAGAAAATTTAATCATAAACCACAATTTGCCAGATTTCTTTCCACATGGTCCTAGACAACCATCTCAATTCAACACCCCCTTAACCCGGGGAGGATAGCAAAAGGTTAGCAACCAGTTCTCATGTCCACCTCAAAATTCCACTCTAACAAGTCCATATGGTTTACTGGAAATTGAAACCAAGAAGCATAAACCAGCTATTTTCCTCTATTTAGGCTTCAAATTAAAAAAAAAAAAAAAAAGGCTTTGTTTAAAAAAAGAAATGGATCATTTAAATAAAAAACTTTTTTTAATGTGCTAATATCAGAAATAAATTTTAAAAAATAAAATAGCATTATTATGATGCATTTCCAGCCAAAAAACACTCTGAAAAACAACCTCTAACATCCTCCCAAACAGGCCCTAATTTGTAAGCAGCAGTAAAGAGCATAGGCAAGTTCATAGTTCATTATCCTCCATTTTAGATGCTTCAAACTATATAGACAACAGGCCACGAAATTGTTGACTGGTAAAGGGCAATGTTTATTTAATTTCAGCAACACATTTACATAAGTCCACACATACACAACCATAAAATTGCAAGCGGTAACAAATGGGACAACGAAAACAAGGGGAAGGGGAGAAAGCTATTAAAAAATAGGCGCAGATCTTGGTTTAATTAAAACTTAGCCTAGTTTCTCGATTTTCTAGGCATGCCACTGTCAGAAAACAAAACTTAACTTTAATTCCTCAAGACATTCAACTACACCTCAAAGCTTAGATATTTGTTACAGTAAAAAATACAGCATGAATCAAGCCCGTAGAAACTACAGGGCTTGCTGCTTGCCATTCAATCCCTACTGCACGTTCTTATCACTTTTGACATAAATTTCCCCAGCATGCATTACTGAAAGGATGGATTGACATGTAAAATATGAGTAACTGCTAAGTTAAGGCACTAAAACAAGATATTGAATGAACAAAAAAAATGAAAATTATTTTTCAAAAGGGAAAGTGTTTGCAACTTGTAATGCAGCTGCTAGCTCCTGGTCAAGGAAAACAATTAAACAGACACAATTCATGTTATAATACACTAGTTTAATCCAATGCATGAATCATTTTAAAAAGAAACGAAAAAGGAATAGACCTCAGAGTCTAAAGCAAGTACCTCCCAGGAAGCATCTGAGCAGCACTTACAGGCCCTTTTGAATTACTAAACCGCTTTGCCCTATTCTCATGGTCTTTCTCTACACGCATGGCAGCAACCTCCTTCTCCATTACAGCTACTTCTCTTCTCATCTTCTTTGCCTCAACTTCCATTGCTTTGGTTAATGTCTCCACCTTCTTCGCTAACATCTGTAAAATCAACAATCATGACAAACTACTAACCAGAAGCATAAACAGCAAGAGAATAACACAGACAAGGCAGAAATATCAACCTCAATTGCATCATCCTTGTCTTTGAGGCTTTGATCTTTTTCATGACCAGCTTTCCTCAAAGCAACGACCTGTTTTTGCAGCAATTCATACAATATCCCAGGGACACTATCCTTTGTATCTGCCGGTGGGAATTCATTGGGCTTTTCATCTGAGTTTCCTTTCCATGGACTAGGTGTTTCAGTGTCCTTCGTTCCATCACGAGGTTGGTTGAATGAATGATTTTGGCCAGCCCCATTTAAGAGCAGTTTACTACTCCTGTCCAATGATCTTGTGCCCCCGTCAAACGATTTTGACGTTCCTTTAGCATGCTTCAGCACTGAACTAGTGCTAGAGGTCAAAGATCTTGACTGAGTTCTCTTGGACAAAAAGCCATTGGAGGTCAATTTTGAGATGATATCAGCACCACCTATGGATTGTCTACGAGAAGGCCCATTGCTTATACCCCTTCCATCTGGTGTACTACGATTACTACTTGACGACCCTCTTAAGCTCTCTTCAAGCACTTTAAGACGAAGCTGATATTTCTCCTGAATAGGGCCAAGAGCATAGCTTACTTTCAGAACCAGGAGAAAAAACAAAGGAAAGCAAACAGCAAAAAATCCCCAGCTGAAAAAAAATCAGATCCTCACTTTTAGCTGTGCTTCTGACTTTGCAGTCCTCTCTGTTATAGCAAGCTTGTCACGAAGTTGCTGCATTTCTCCCTGTCATAACAGTGTCATCTAACATTGGTTAGGATTGAAAAGAGCAAGGCATTTTAGGAATGAAGAAACTTCCAAGCACAGCTTCAACAATAGAAAGAAACAAAACCAAGTTCAACAAAAACCTGCAAAAATCTTCGCTCTTCAAGCCATTGTTTTACAGGCATCACTTTGTCATTGGCATCTTTCCACTCATTTGCTACCACTGTGGCTACTCTGTTTGCTGTTACCTTTGCACGGGCCAATTCCCGGTCAAGAGTTTTTCTCTCGTCCTGCAAAACACAATAACAATCAGGCCATATTTAGGGCAGCTTACAAAGCATGCCAACCAAGACCCAGCAAAATTGCATTGAGCATTACATTCATCTCCTGAACTTTCCGCTGGTAGTCCCTCACTGCGTTTGCTGCTGCACCACCAGCAAGAACAGCCTCTTCCAGTTCCCTTACAGTTTGAGTCAGTTTTTCAACCTCTGCAACCTTTTGTCTATGCATTTTGTCCAAGATTTTGTTTTCTTCCTGCATGCACAGCAGTAGATAGAGCGTGCACATTTTATACACTAGGGATGTCGAATATCCTATTTTATACACTAAGGATAACAAATAATTCTTCCAACAAATTCATAGAAGAATGAAGAGATCACATAAGCTTGCAATACCTGACAAATTTCTATCTGTTTCATCAACTCCTGGTTCTTATTTTGGAGATCATCCACCATGGAGGCCTTAGCCAAGGCAACTTGAACTGTTCTCTCAGCCTCAATTAAAGCTGCTTCTTTAGATTTTGTTAGACGATCCAATGCTTTGTTATCATCTTGAAGTTTTGCAATCTTCAAAGGAACCAGCAGGACAAAGCAATGGAAAAAAATCAAAAATCAACCAATAGTGCCCTTGTTGACAAAGAATCACCATTATACTCAAGGAAAAATACCTCTTGTCGGGCCAGCTTTAGCTCAGCTTCCAGAGGTGCAAGAATTGCTTCAATTGGAGGCATGTCATCATCCTTCTGAGCAGCATGAACTCTACGAAGAGTGGCTTCAGCAGCAAACTGAGCTGCCATAGAGGCCTTCTTCTCATCGTTGATTTTTTTTATTTCAAGATTCTGCAAAACATTATTCATAAATTTATAATTAGCATCAAGAAAACAGGAAAAAAAAATAATGGAGGAATTGAAAGAGATCCCAAGCAATACTTTGCTTTCTAGAAGAGATTCCATTAACTTGAGCTTCTCATCCACCTTCGAGAGTTCATCAGTGAGCTAAGAAACAAGAGAACCCAATAAGATAAAATCAGGATCAATTTGGCATGCATACACCGCTACTGAATCATTGAAAGGAAAAAAATGCTTGAACAAAAAAAAAAGACTGCTACAAAAGAAATTGGTCTTGATCATGTCCAGTAAAAAGAAAATCCCATATGAAAAAAAAAATGTATGTCAGATAAATATATACAATAGACAGAACACTAAAGGACATTTGTGAGAACTAAAAACCCCAGACAACATTTCACGCACATGAGTGTGTGTATTCAAGCCCATTCCAAGCACAGTTAGAAAAAAGTTCTAGGAGATGAATGCAGAAATCTAGCAGTGATAAACAATATGCATCAATACTAGAAAAATGATGAAATTTATGAAAAACAATATCTAGGAAACTTTAAAATTCAATGATAAACTACCTGATGACTTCTTTCACACCGATGCAAAATTGAAAAAGATGCAAGTTAAGAAATGCAACAGACAAAACATGAACCTTAACAGTCTAACCAGTTTCTAGGTCAGGTGTTTGGCAATAGAAGTTGAATAATGAGTGGAAATTAATTTATGAAAAGAAAAGAAAAGGAGAGGAGAGGGGAAGGGTAAACACAGACAACAGAACGGCATCTGATAAAAGGAAAGGAGAGGGAAAAGGTAAGAACACACAACAGAATGGCCTCTACTAACAAACAGTAGCAGTGCAATTTCCTTAATTGATATAACCTAACAGAATTATAAAATTACCAAGAAATTATGATATCATATCACAAAAATGAATTGAAAAAGGTTAGCATGCATGCATATCATTCAAGGGAAATGACCGACTAACCCAACTTGAAGGAACAAGGAACCTGAATAGAGAAAATAATATTTGAGAAACAGCTATCAGGATCTGCATTTCTCACAAGCTAAACAAACTCGTAAACAAGATCATATGGGTAAAAAAATGTCATCTTCCACTAACTTCAAGGTTAACAGTTGCATCAAGAAAGTACTAGCAATGATCAAACACAAATCAATATCTACAATATTGCAATCAAATAACTTCAAATAAAGGAACAACTTCAAATAAAGGTAAAATCAGAAACCAGTAACAAACAAATTGCAAAATTAGTCCTTCAAAAAAAAATTCAAAATTGAACCCGAAAAACCTAAAACAGCACGATAAATCACGGAGAGAGAGAAGAGAAATGACCTCCTCGACAGCCTTCTCTCTAAGTCTCTCAGAGAACCTTAACGCCTTGATCTCGGCTTGTGCTTCACCCAGCTCTCTATCTTTATCTGCACCAAAAGAGCGAAGAACAAAACCACCAGAAAATAATTAAATATCATTATTAATATAATCCAGCTCAAAAAGCAGTAGATCGAATCACATTCACACCTCTAACTTCATTCTCAAGCCGATTAAGCTCCACCTTAACCGGATCCGACCCATGAAGCAACGTCATGAACTCATTATCAGCATCAAAGCTAGGCCTGACCGAGGTCCGCCTCCTCGACGAGCTCTTCGGCCCTTCCTTAAAAGATCCAGAGACAGTAAGCGGCGTCGACGTCGTGGCCGAACCTCCGCCGTTAACCTCGAGAGTCGCCGTCCCCTCGCCGTAAACCTCCGCCATGTCCTCCGATCTAATAATCGCGCTTACCTCCCGCTACTCACATCCAAATGCAGTAGCAAGATCCAAATGTACTAGTAAAAAGAGGTCCTTGTTCCAAATCAACAGCAGCTACAAATATTTTCTAGAGAGAGTAAGGAAAGTGAAGTGTTTCTGTGTCTCTCTCTCCAGCTCACATCTGGTAATTACTAATACTGTAGAGATATGTAGAGAGAGGGGATGGGAAGGGCAAAAGAAGAGAGGGTTATTTTATTTATATTTATATTTATTTATTTTGTATTTGTTTCTCTCTCTAGAGAGTGACGGGGCTGTAATTTAAATCTCGATGAGTAGATGTGTTTGTTGTTATTAAACAGTGATAAAAGTGCGTGCTCTGTTTTTTGCTTTCTTGAGAGAGAGAGAGAGAGAGACACTCTCCTCTTCAGTGTATGATAGGACAGTAAACTATGGGATAATCTCATATCCGTACTCTAACTATGTGACATTTGAGTCACCGGTCCTCAAACTTACCATTTTACCTATCCCATCCTCCATCTATATGTATAATTCCTCAATCGTATCCTTAAATTTGATGAAGGGAAATATGGTATTTTGGTGTTCAATTTGAAAATAAAAAATCTGGCAGATAATATATGATCGGCACATGTACTGTTTAGTGTTGTCTGTCATCTTCAGTTGTAATCGTACAAGGATAAGGTAGGTGCATTGTCTGTATATGAGGGAGCAGTTTGTTAATATCTATAGTTGTGGACTTAATTTGTTAGCAAATATATAACTGGAGATTAATCTGAGGTTTTTCTTTGTTCTTTTCCTGCTTCGTTAGTTTTTTTTTTTCTTTTGGTTTTTTGTTTGATCCGTTGAGAGGTTTTTATTTTAGAGGAACAGGGGTGCGCGTTGCGCACATATTCTTTCGGGAGGGAGATCGAGGCGAGGCAAAGGACAAGAGGTGCGTTCACTACAGCACACTGTTGGTTACTGCTTTAAAAAGAAATGAAAAACTTATAAAAATATATATTATTTTTTCATCAAATAAAAAAAATAATGTTTTTAGATTATTTTAATATGTTAACGTCAAAAAATATATATATATTATTCTAATATTTTTCTGAATGAAAAATATTTTGAAAAGTAATCTCAATTACATTCTTCAAGAAGTCATCAGTAAATTTTAGATTTTTTATTTTGGGTTTGCCTTACCTGGAATTGATATTATTGTAGTAGTTATTTGTTAAAATATTTTTTCTATCAAAATAAATTAAAATAATTTATTTTTATTTTAAAAAATATATTTTTAATATTAACATATTAAAATGATATAGAATATATGTGTGTGTGTGTGAAATGAAAAAATACATTTGAAATATAAAAATAAATGTCAAAAATGATATAGAATATATTTTTTTAAGTTTAAATTAATAAAATTTGGTGTTTTGAGATCATTTTGATATATTAATGTCAAAAATAATTTTTAAAAATAAAAAAAATATAATTTTAATGTATTTTTGAACAAAAAAATAATTTCAAAAACAACTATAATTACACTCCCAAACAAAGGAAATCAAAAAGAAATTTAAAACTCACATAATAAACGAAGACAATTAAAAGCAACCGGGTTGAATCAAATACAGAGACCAAATAAAAGAATAACATGGATTTCATGACACACTATCCAGGGCTAAGGGAGATGAGAATATAAGAAAGAAAATGTCGTCGGACCACCCACCGAACCACCCCATACTCCACTTCGGCATGTTTTACGTTGTGTTTAATTTATTTATTTTGAAAAAAATAAAAAATAAAAAAAGTTATTTTTATTTTTTATTTTAAATTAATAAGTTTTGGTATTTTAGATATTTTATATATTAATATCAAATATATTTAAAAATAAATAAAAATATAATTTTTTGATGTATTTTTTTTTAAAAAAAAAAACGAACTGATATTTTCAACTCCCGAGTAATTTCCAGTTTTCCACCATCTAAATCGCTAACATGCGCCGATTACAGAGTGACCTAAAATGGCAGCACTTGAGCGAAATTCCCTAGCTTTCTTTTTTATTTTTATTTTATTTTATATTTTGAAGGCAACATATTCATTACACTGTATAATAATGATAGTTATATATTTAGAAAAGACATCATAGACTAATAAAAATGACAATGATTGATCGATCCAAGTACAATTACAATTACAATTATACCCTATACGCTATGTCAAGGGAGTGTTTTTAAGATCAAAATAATAATCTTGCTATTTTCATCGTGCGCAGTAATTTCACCTCCTCTTTCAGTTTTAGTATTTTTTTAATATATTTTTTAAAATAAGGTTGTTAATTTTGTTTTGGTTAGTATTTGTTTTTTTAATTGAAACAAAATATGTTAGTTTTGAAGTATTTTGGTGTGCTGTTTTTGGTGTTATATTGTTAATATATAGATTAATTCCAGAAAAATATTTAATTTAAATAAAAAATAAAATTATTTAGAATTGTGCAATTTAATCTAAAAGAAGACACAATAAAACAATGTTTTTAAACGAAATCATGAACATGTATAATATTACAAAAATATCATTATCAATCTCACAAGGTTATTACATTTCTTGATTGCTCTGAGAGTTTAATATAATATATAAATATATCAATAGATTCTTCGTAAAATTTTATCTCAATCTAAAAGTCGGATTAAGAGATATGATTGATATTATAAAATTATTCATTATTTTTAAAAAACACTATTAGACTGAAACAACACAAGAGAAATGATTCGAGCAGGTTTTTGCCAAAAAATCTAGATTGGAATTTAATTTGAAGTAAAAACAAAACTATTTTGTTTTATTTTTGTAATTCCCTGCCTTAAAGTATTCCCCGGAGTTGCAGGGGATTTTACTTGATGCATTTAATTTCGTGTTCATTTTGACTATACTATTCCTTATATCTTACACGTTTATTCTTGTTATAAAGAAGAGGCTTGACTTGTGTTCTTGTACACCTCGAATAATTATTGGTAGCTGGGCTACAAATTCATTGTATGTACGTGGCAATTAACCTCGACAACATTAGGTGAGATGGCATAAAGTAACACTGCTCGAGAATTTTCTACCGTCAACCGGCACACAAAATGCCATTTTTTTGAGTTCGTCGTCTTCTACAAATAAAATAGTGCAGCGGGTGTATGAATTTTTTTTACATGTCCACACATTGCCAGTTACCAGGATCAAAATTTAAAATAACTACATATAAAGGGAGCACGACGTAAATTAAGATGTCAGGTTTCCAAAGAGTCGGGACCGAGTCCCGAGTTTAAGAGAGCTCAAGCAGGTCGAGCAAGATTAATGAAATATGAATGTATAACTTATTAGTCGAACGCAGTGCTGGAGCAGAGAATGCGGATAGTTTTCAGGAAGCACGCAGAGTTTTTAATTGTTTTATGAAACGGCTCTGGTTTTCTGTTTCTCCGATCTGTGAAATCATTTCTTCTTGTTCAATCTCTTTTTTTCCTCGAACTCTTTCAAGGAAAGTTTTTCACTGTGTTTGGTGGAGCTTTCTTTTTCCAGCAAGAAACCTGTCAAGGCAAAGAAAACGACTTAGCAGGAAGATCCTGCGGGGAAGAAGGTGTCAATGGTTCATCTCCAGACTATCTAGAAAAAACGCTCCGAGGAGCAGGTCTTCGTTTCTTAAATGAGATAGCTCCTGACTTTGCTTCTCGGCAATGTTAATCTAGTGATCTAAGACTCTCATTCTCTCAGGCAATTGAATGCTCCTGTTGATCTCAACCAACCACATTCCTCCAAATGGAAATTGCTTGCACCAAATTACCTGACCTTTTGACTTCTCTCTCCGAAAATAGATGTGATAATAAAAAGCTTAAAATCTGTATATTAGATCTTTAGTTCGAGCCAGAGTATATATTTCTTGTAAGAATTTAGAATAACCAAGGTTTTGAGTTCATAAAATATGTTTTTTAGGAAATAAAATTTTCTCAAATAAAAAAACCTATTATATTCTATGAAATATATTTCCAGGTCTTTAGCTAGAATAATAATCACGTTACCATGGTGTTAAAATCTTGAGCGAGACGACAAGAAAAATAATTTGTTATGGATGGTCCGTCCAGGCATAGGCAACCACGATAAATTAACAATTTATTAAAAGTGAATTTCTTGTTTGAGCTCGAATATTCTTTTATTCACGTAAAATAATAAATAATAGAAAGATAATATATAAAATCAATAATATATTTTCAACTCGGTCACCTTGCTCCGATGATATCTCTGAATTATCAGAACTTTCTCCTCTGCTGGGAAAAATCGACATCACACGTTGCGTTGTTGGTGGTTATGGTAATGGTTACTGGAGAATAATATAAATTATATTCTAGGACCTTATTTATCAGCTTAAGAGTTATAGTGAAAGTCATTTGAGCTTGAAACTTGCACGCAGACTCACTCTACCTTATGTTTGATTTTTATCAAATAGAACAAGAGTGGTGAGATTCGAACTCGTGACCGTTGGGTCAACAAAGCTCTGATACCATGTTGAAGAACCATCTCATCTAAAAATTTAAGCTGATAAATGAGATGTAAAATATAACTTATATTATTCTTTAAGAGTGGTTGTGAAGTGGTATTCTTTTTATATGCTTTGTTGGTCTTTTCACTTTATCTTTTCTCTTATGAATAATCAAATCGTGATCGTTAAGCTATTTATATATTAAATTTGGGAAAATGGTTAAAAGAACACTTATTTGTGCAGCGATTGCGTAAGAATTTTGTTTTTGAAGAGTGTGATTGAGTTAAAACACACCAAAATCGTATAATATAACATGTATATCGATGTCTTCCTCGGTAGACTTGAGCAATTCTTATATTGAGAGTAGCTCTTGTTATTGAGACGAGATCACCTATGAAATAAAAAAGGAAAGTTTATCTCTTCTCGTAGATTATTATTTACTTGAATATTGCTTTGTATTTTTTCCAACCAATATTTTTTAATTAATTATAAATTAAAAAAGAAGTTTTTGTCTCGCAAAACACTACTTATTTATGATTTTTTTTTCAGCTCTGAAAAACATCATTTAACCTAGATAACTCGAATTTTTTTTCTCTTTTTAATTGATTTTCCCCCAATTTTATAATTAACATTGTGTTTTATTAAAAAAAAGACTTCATAATTTGTTTTTTTTTAAGATTATCTCAATATCATGACCCTAAAATAATATTTAACATGTTAATCCAGATTTACTTGATTTGTTTTTTAATTAAATTTCTTGCGAATTTCACCTTTACATCAGATTCAATGGGGTGAATAGTTAAAAGCCATTATATACAAGGATTCAGAAGTTTCATCTCACGGATAATGAATAACTTAATTTTAGTATAGAAGCTAAATAACAATCTAGTGGGCTCATATTTGAATCTTGAGTTCAATAGTTCTTGGTATGTGATACTCTAAGTATTTTTTTTGAATTAAAATATTTTTTACTTGAAAAATATCAAATTAATATTTATATAAATTTAATATATTGATGAAAAACATAATTTTAATATATCATAATAAAAATATTTTTAAACAACAATCTTCACCTCAATAGTCATCATGCACTAGCTGTCGAATTTTGGCTCATGAACTTGTACTTCAATATCCCTTTGCATGTGAGAGTCCCTCGACAAGCCGACAAGTGACGTGCGATCGATCATGACTTTTCAAGTGTACAAAAAAATATCTCGGACAATCATCTACGGTAAGTTGAGACTAAAAAAATTAATTTAATTTCGTGTTTATTAATATAATAATTATTAAAGATTTATATAATAATTAATTTTAGAATTTATAAAATTAACTAAAATATATACAAACCGGTCCAAATATCTACATTAATAAAAAAAAATCATACATGTAAATGATTCAGGGAGGTTGTAACAATCCACAGCTATAATCATTAATTTATATATCGTAATCATTGGGGGTGCTAAAATCCTCTACATGCTCGTGGTGATTTAGAGAGCGTTTGTCCCGTAAAAAATATTTCACATGCAGTGTTTTATCATGTTTTATAATTACATACACATATAATATTTTACAGCGAATTAATTTAGTCGATTAAAAATACTACACAATCGATCTTTTAATTTTGTTTATTTAAAGCTACTTTCGGTTTAGAAAGAACAACAATCTATTAATCATGTTATTTATCAATCTCAGTAGTTAATTTCATTATTATCATTATCACTGCTCACCCCTTCCCACTACTAACCTCATTGTTATCACCACAATAGACTTTGTCAATACCCCACCGCAATCCCACCCATCATTTTTATAATAGATTTAGGTCTATTTTTTTTACTGTATTTTAAAAATATTTTTGGAAAAAAATCATAATTTTTTATTTGTATTTTAAATTGATTTTTTTTTATCATTTTCATATGTTGATGTCAAAAATATTTTTAAAATTTTTAAAAAACATCAGTTTAATGCATTTCTAAATGAAAATCACTTTAAAAAATCATCTCAATTAATCCCTCACACAAAGACTTATTGTCTAATGCTGAACGATGTAGTGTAGTCTAAGATTGATTGAAGGTGTGCACAGAAAGCTGTTCGAAGTTTCTTGGATATGGCCTGGGAAGAAGATCGCGGGTTCAGTCGTTTTCTCAACCAAACGAAAAGGCTTACAAATGTCGGGGGGGATTGATAAAGACATTGATCGTTCCGAGCAAATTCACTACAGGCCAGCCTAAGTTTTGATTTTCATGATCTTTTCTCGTGCTCAGCACGTGACTGGACATCTCGATAGCAAACCATGGAATTTAGCTGAATTCTATGCTCCACGGCCCACGCACGGGAGGTTTCTTATAATCCAGGGCTGTCCATTTCTTAACAGAGCAGCATGTTCCTGTTTGAGAGTACGGTTGCGGTAGTTTTTTAAAGTAGTTTTTGTGCCGAAATATATTAAAATAATATTTTTTAATTTTTTAAAAATCATTTTTGACATCAGCACATCAAAATAATTAAAACACACTAAAAACATTTCGTTTAAAATGCAAAAAAAAAAAAAAAATTAACAAAACACCGGTTGCACCACCCATCCAAACAAAGAGAGAGTGCCGCTTACAGGGATGATAAAATTTAGGTTTCTTTGATTTTGATTTTGATTTTGGTTTTTGGTCGGTAGCGCTTTCTGTAGATTGTTTAGAGTATGATTTTGATTGATTTTCAAAAACAAATTGTTAATATATTAAAATAATATTTTTTTATTTTTTTAAAAAATAGTTTTTGAAATCAACACTTTAAAATATAAAAAAATAATTTATAATAAAAAATAAAATTTAAATTCTTTTAAAAACAATTTTTAAATGCAGTGTCAGAAAAAAAACAAAAAACTATACGTAATGCATACGAGAGAATGCTAACTGTCACTGTCATTGACAGGGAAAAGCTTGAGTGCGCACCGTGTTCAGTCACGCTTGTACGGGAGATTGTTTTTCACAGCAGTTTAAGACTGTTTTTTTTTATTAAAAAAAATATTTTTTATATTTATTTTTAATATAACAAATTATTTTTTTTAAAACAAAATATATTATTTTATTTATTTAAAAAAAACCAAACTCATTAAAACTCTAAAACAGGCCTTATATTTTTCATTATGTTCGGCAATTAAATATTTCACAGAATCAATTTTTTTTTTATCGAGTTTAGATCTCTTATTTACAAAATGTCCATACAACCCCTTTTTATTACTATTATTTACACGATGCATCCTTTTTATAAGAAAAAAATCGAGGGAGGGAACAGACTAACATGATTACGAAATCAACTTATTCAAATTAGATTTTATGCATTTTTGTGAGTATAGTAAATGTTATTTTTGATAATATTTTTTATTATAAATGTATTAAAATAATTTTTATTTTATTTTTTTAAAAGACGAATAATAATAATTTTTTATTGTAATGTTTTTAAAATATATTTTTTGACAATGTATTGTCCCTTTGATTTTTTTCATCCTTCTTTAGCATCAAGTGTTAAGTGTATTTACAGGGGAAAATGAGGATATGTTACAAATTATAACTTTTAAAGTCTAAAAAAAAGGCCGCTCTTCCCCCTTTGTTGGTGTAAAGTTTTGACGATGACTTGTGTGCAACGTTGGAGACGATGACATGTTTGCTCCTTATCAAACCAGGATATACAAAATTGAACACATGGACAACAATAATGTTATGTATTTGCTACTTTCAAACCCTAGAGAATGACGTCATTCTGAGAATTTTTGGCAAAGTTCAATCTAGTCACTCAATTTTTAATTACTCTAATTACGCATTGGATTGTCTTCAAGCTTTTAATCTCATGTGAACTTGCCCATATTAAACTTAAATGACAATTATAAATTTACACACCATTTTCATCCTGCCCTGTAGTTTTAGGGTTATGCAATTCGCCTTAATTGTTTAATTTCACCTCTCATTTCAACCAATCAAATCTTAAAGGTTCGACGCCTTTTACAAAATAATAATAACTGTGATTTTTTCCAGCTTGACCCTTGGTTTATCTGAACTTTCATTTTTTCCAATTTCACATTTGATTTCAATTAACTAACTTTGCACAAAATAAATATGGTCTAAAAAAATACAATCTTCTTAATTAAACCCGGATTAGATTATAGATCTTAGCTTTTCACAAGATAAACTCTGGTGAAATTAATTTGACCAATTTAAAATACAGTTAAGTTGTTGCACCCAGTTCAATCCTATAATTAAACACAAAATAATTCTTAAACATAATCAAATTTTTATCTAGTCCATGATTAAATCAAATTGGTCCATTAGAAAATTAATTTTCATAATAGACTTAGTTTTATGCAATTTTGTCCAATAATAATGTCTTTTCTTTTCTAGCATAACTAGGTACAATTGAGTTTTTAATTTTGTTTAAAAATTTCGGTTTTATTCTTCCTCCACGCTAATCCTATTTTTTTTGGATTTGAGGAGTAACTTGTAAATGGGCCATAACAATAATTATAGTGGTTGTGATAAATAATAATAGGAGTATTACGTTGGCAATGATATTGGCAGCAACGACAACAATTTATTTGGCTGCAGTGACAACGATGCCGATAATTATAGTGATGATGATGATAATTATGATGATAACAATAACAATGATTTTGATAATAATAAAAATAATCACAATACATCGACGACAACAATAATGAATATTATTATTGTTATTGTTATCATAGTTTTAATGATGTTAATGACAACAATAATAGTACATAAATATCAATATCAACAACAACAACGATTATGATTGTGATAACAATAGTAATTATGATAGCACTAATAATGATAATAATAAACATGATTATAACAATAATAACGACGAAGATGATGGTAATAAAAATAAAATATGCGGTGCTAATAACGATGATAATAATAAATGTGACTATAACAATAACAACGACAGTAATAAAAATAAAAGACGTGATAGTATTAGTTATCGGTGAAAATAACAACAATAACAACAACAATAATAATCATGATAACAATACCAATATTATTTATACTATCATTTACTACAACATTATTATTAATAATAATAGCTGCAATGACAGTGATATTATAAATAATGATAATAACAACAATGAAAATTATAAAAATAATAACTGTAATAATCAACCATTCAATGGTATATTTGACAGAAATTGGGTTTCATAATTTTTTTTATATATGAAATTTTTGATTTAATATTATGGATTAATGATTTTAAAAGTTTACATGGTTGAATGTTTTTTTAATTAATATTAGTTTTTAAAATAAAAAAAGTTATATATAAATTTATTAAATAAGTTATTTTATAGCGAGCAACTCCTATATACTTTAATAAAAACTCATGGTAATAAAAAAATTAAGATAAAAGATTGAAAAATTATTGTTGTTTTACCTGATTTATAGCATTACAATTTTGATGTTTTTAATATTTATTTTTACAGTTTAAAAAAATGCAATTCGGTGCGTGACGGAACGCGTGCAAATTACGTAGTTGCTAGTTTCTCCACTACAAAACATGGGAATGAGTAGGGGTGAGCATTTTCGGTTCGGTCCGGTTTTTTGTCAAAAAAAGTAACCAAACCGAATTTAAAAAAAAAAAAAATTCAAACCGAAACCGAACCGGATCTTTTCAAAACCGACCACTTTCGGTTCGGTCCGGTCCGGTTTTTTGGGTTAAAAAAATCATAAAACCGAATTTGGTTATTGGGCCATCCGATGGGCCTTCTGACGGGCCTTCTGATGGGCTTTTTGATGGGTTTTCTAATAAATTTTCTGATGGGCTTGAAAAACTATTTTCATACCAGAACCCAAAGTATTTTTAAATTTTTTTTGCAACAAATACAAATATTAATATATTAAATTGTTAATATAGTGTTTATGAAGTTTTTTTTTTAACCTTTCCAATACTTTTGTTTTGTGTAATTTAGCATGATGAGAAATAATTAAAACTACACAAGTGAACAAATTTAAATTTAAATTACAGAAAATGCCTTCAAAGGGCTTCAAAATAAACAAGCAACATTAACATAAAAAACTTCAGGAAATACAGTCGGTTTTGAACTAATTATCATCCGTCGCTAGATTTAACTTTCCACCAAAATCTACAAAAAAAAATAATAGAAATGTTAGATTGCAAATAAGTTGATAATTTAAGAGCCAAAATCATTGTGTGCTTTTGACACATAGGAGTTCAAACCTGCAGAAGCAATCACATTTGGTAGCAGACCTTTGTCCTAAACCTATTTCAACTTGAATAACAATTTTGTTAAGTAAATAACCTTTGTCCTAAACCCATTTCTGTTAAAAGCATGGCAAGTAACAACAATGTTCGGCAAATAAACAAAGGTTGAGAAAGCACCTGAATATAGTGGTGAATTACAATTTCATACTGTTCCTTCAGGCTAGCAAAATACACTAGTTCTTCAACCCTGCCATAGCTGCAGAAAAGCATTGAGCTAAAATTCACTCCCGCATATTTTTAACAGACAAGAACAACCAAGAAGTCAAACAAAAGACCAATAACAATTTATACATGTGGATGCAAGGACAGCTAAGATGGTTTGATGTCGCGCAAAACTATCATAGTGCAAATGAGTTCTTTAACATGCAGTAGGATAAGGAACTAATATTAATAGAATGGAATCACACCAAGCAACAAAAACTGATTATTTATCAATGGTTCCAAACACAGCTGTCTCAAATAAGACTAGAGACAGACATTGTATGTCTAAAAGCTAAACAAGTGTAAAACACTACCAAATATTTATATGAATACCTCTCTAGAAGTTTCATAGTAGTGGCCTCATCCAAGACATCTTTGCAGTCACCGAGGAAAGCACGAAACTCTTGATTGATTGATTGGTGCTCAGAACTATGTTTCTCCAAAGCATTATCCTCTTCCAGGAGTAGCCGATTTATCTAGAAAATCAAATGTGAAATTCATTGCTAAAATTTAATGATCTCAGATAATAATTATTGATGCATATGGATTGGAAATCTTTTCAAGCAAAAATATTACAATTCATCCATCAACTAAGTTTTTTCATGTAGAATAGCCAGAGGTGAATTACTACTTACTACTAATGCAAACAAGTGAAGAAAACCAATAATTTAAATCAGAGCATCTCTGCTGCCTACTCTAACAATTTCAACTACTTAAATTAGGCAAGAATTCAACACAGAAACCAAAATGAAAAACACTTAGATTTAAATCTCACTTCATTTCCCCAATTTATCAAAAAGATAAACACCAAATAAAATCAGTCAAGACCTAATTTAGTTGCAGAGATGCACAAAGAAAACCATAAATATCAGTCAAGACCATAAATATCCTCATTTACCAGTCAAGAAAACATTTGTTGCAGAGATGCACAATTTAGTAGGAGCCCTAATTTGTTGCAACCATATTTGTTGCAGAGATGCACAATTTAGTGAAACCCTAATTTACCAGTCAATACCATAAATATACTCATTATCAAATACAATGACTTCTAACATCTCTAACATCCCGAGAACCACAGAAAACCCTAACATCCAGAATCATGATCACGCACACAAACAGTGAAACATGAAAGAGAAGAAATAAACAAGATAAAGAGTAGAGAGTCAGACCTGAAAGACAGCGACAAGCCGAGAAGCGAGAGACGAGAGGGATGAGATTTATGATGCAGAGACAGAGATGCGAGAGGCTGCTTGCTAAGGTAGAGAGGCGAGAGGCTGCTTGCTAAGGTGTTAGTACCGAACCGAGAGGCTTAGTTTAGTTGCAGAGATGCAGAGCCAGAGGGAGGCGAGAGGAGAGAGGCGAGAGGGAGGCGAGAGGAGAGAGGCGAGAGGGAGGCGAGAGGAGAGAGAGGCGAGAGGCAGAGACGGTAGTGTTTCTTAGGTTAGGGTTTCTTAAGTTTGTATTTATAGTATACTTCAAACCGAACTGAACCGGTTCGGTTCGGTTCAATCGGTTTTGTCTGTACAAAACCGATACCGAACCGAACCGGACGGTTTTTTATAATTTTGCAATCGGTTTAATCGGTTTGTTTTTTCAGTTCGGTTTTTTCGGTTTTTTTTTTTCGGTTTTCTCGGTTAAATCGGTTATTCGGTTCGGTTTGCTCACCCCTAGGAATGAGGATGGAGCTTCATGACGAACAGCGAAGCTTCTCTTCTTAATTTCTTCCGCTCCTTGATATTTTTGCATTTCCTTTTTTTTTTTTTTTAATTTTCTCTCTCTAATCTATCCTCTTATTTTTTTGTTCTTTTTTTAACAGTGGTCATGTTAATATAAATAAATATAAACAATTAATATTTATCACGGGACTTATTATCTACCACCCAACCAACTCAACCCACTCTTTTAATCTCCAACAAATCAAATAATTAAAACTTATCCTACGACGTCTTTCTTTTCTCTCTAAAAAACCAAAACAGCACTGCTCTCGCACCCACTGAACTCTATCGAAAAATGTCAACCGAAAATGAACACCACGCGCCACTCCTCCGCCCTCGCCAAGACCCTCCGACCCCCTCAACATCCCGCCAAACCACCCTATCCGTCCTCCTGGGCCGAGCCACCGGACGCCGCGTCCCCTCCATGATGGTTAGAGAAACAGCGGCGCGTGAGCTGGATGAGAGACGCGCCGACTGGGGGTACTCGAAGCCGGTGGTGGCGTTAGACATGATTTGGAACGCAGCGTTCGTGGTGGTGTCGGTAACCATGCTGGTGGCGACGGCGAAGGAGAGGCCGGGCACACCCATAAGGATATGGATATGTGGGTACGCGTTGCAGTGTCTGGTGCATGTCGTTCTGGTGTGGCTCGAGTATAGGAGAAGGAACGCGCGAGGAGAGAGAGACATCGAGAGCCAACAACAGTCAACCGAGGAAGAGAATGTTGCTGAGAGTGATGACGAGGATGGCAGGGCTTTTTTCACCTCTCCAAGATCAAGGTATAAAAATATTTTTTTGTGCGATCGTTGGTTTTTGTGCCAATTTATTTGGGATTTTTCTTAAAAAAAGAGGATGGTTTTTGTGTTATTTTTTTCTGGGGCAATGATGAGAGTAAAAAAATAATAATGAAATGATGTGGATGCTTTTCACTTCAGTTGTTGCTGGTTTTAGTTTTGTTTGATGTTATGCAGCGCAGCTTTACAGCTGAGCTTTAGTTCCTCAGCTCACTTGTCCTTGAATTCATACCTCATCAAATTCTTATTCATCGGAAGAAAAGAAGAAAAGATGGGTTGTTCATTTCAAAAGAGTTTTTGAAAAAAAAAAGATTTTTTTTAACTTTAAATTAAATATTTTTAGTGTTTTTATATCACATATCAAAAATAAAATTTTGAAAACACATTAAAAAATATCATTTTATATCAATTCATCAAAACAATAAAAAAATACAATAATAATAATAATTTAAAACAAAAAATGAATGTTTTAAAAAGCGTGGCTATGCCGCAAAAACAAATAGCCTTACACAAAGTTTAAAAACATTCACCAGTGAAAGTTTCTTGTTGGTGAAAATGTCGAGGATTACAGTTTTACCGGATGATATGATATCAGCTGTACTAGTTGGAAAAAGTTTTTGAAACTTGAAGGGAGGAGTTGTTCTTAGGATTTCAAAATCCAGTGTAGGATGATTTTGACCAAGCTTAAGATGGTGGAGGATGATTCTTGCTTGAAAATGGGAGTTTTTTTCTTACTTGTTTAATTACTCTCTCAAATAAACAAGTAATGATCACAAGTTTCTTGATTTTTAAGCAACCGTGGTTATCATTTTTGTGAAGAGATTTGAATATAATGTCTAGCATAACAGTAGGGATATTTCATCCTTGTAACTGTTGGACCCTGAATATCTGTAATCTCATCCTCGTGCCCAACTCTGCTCATCCCACAAAAGCTTTGAACTATGTGATTTCATTGTGTATGCATTTATGCACGTGGGACTGAAGTGAGCTCCAAAATGTGATATCCTGCTATTTTGAGTAACTTTCCTCTGACCTGCTCTTCTATGTCTCCAATGGTAGCACTCATGGCATGTTGTCTTATTAACTTTACCAAAAGGTTCGATCAATTTATTGCACTTTTTTTTTTAATCTAATGATATCTGCTCAGCGTCACTAAAAGATGTGAATCGGTGAATACGATGGTGTCATTTCTTTGGTGGATAGTTGGCTTTTATTGGGTAGTCTCTGGTGGCGATGTCCTTTTGCAGAATGCTCCACGTTTGTACTGGTAAGCAGTTTACCAATATAGTACTGAATTTCTGTTTCCACGGTGGTAGGCATTACCAAACACCACAAGCTCTTTTGAAAGCTTTATGTGCTCTTGTTTGAGAAAATTGAACTGCCTTTTTCTTCTTCCTCTTTTAAACACAACAATGCTCTATCAGCAATTTCTTTTAAGCATACCAAAACATCTTTTTTCTGAAGCAACCAACAATCCCTCATGCTCTGTGCTAGATTATTTGGCACATGAACCTTACAGATATTTGGATGTAGGGCATGTCCATACTTTTATCTCCTCTGTGCTTTCTGCATGCATTGACGATATATGCATACAAAAACCACAAGAATCTCTAATTCTGAATTTCTGCAGGCTGGCCGTGGTTTTTCTCGCATTTGATGTGTTCTTTGCGATCTTTTGTCTTGTTTTGGCATGTTTGATTGGGATCGCTCTCTGTTGCTGCTTGCCATGCATTATTGCTATTCTTTATGCTGTTGCAGGGCAGGTATGAAGATCAACGTTTACTAAATTAACAATTTGTTGACTTGTAAGCCTCATAGCTGTTGGCATTTTCACTTGATCAAGTAGGATTTACTGCTAATGACAATATAGGAAGGTGCATCAGAAGCAGATCTCATTATGCTGCCAAAATACAAATTTCAAATGATGCGCAATGAGGAAAAGCCCGGTGTCAGGGCAGGGAAAATGGTTCCCGTTGAAAGAAGTAGCGGATCCTTGGGATCTGAGCGTGTACTTTTGCCAGAGGATGCAGTAAGTCTTGTTATGAGAGTTTCCACATTTTCTTAAAGCCTCTGGATCTGCACTGCTATAAACCATGTTTAGTAGGAAATGCTGTTGTTTATATTAGTAAGCCATGGAATTTTTCAACCTGCTATCCAATGCTTTGTACTTTTGTTATATATGTGCACCCATGTCTGGATATTGATGCAAAATTATCTGAAAGGAAAATTGAGCTATTTATTTGCTAGTTCAATGTTAGTGAGCAACCACCATATTAGATCATACTTAGATAAGTAGTGATGAACTTGGCTGTTGGTCTATTAAGTAGCTCAATTTATTTTCGGTGAGACAAATGACTGGCTCAGGCAAGTCTGCATTTTCATGCTAGGCTAGTCAGCTTCTTTGGCTAGGAGTCACATCAATGTATTAGGTTTGGAATCAAACAAAATATAAGATTTAAGATTTAATTTTTGCCTGTCTTCTCCTCAAATAAGAGGAGAGGTGGGAGTGGTCTTAAAAAATTATATGCTTTGACGAAGAAAAGTGGAAAGTAGAAAATTGCAATCACCAAGAAATAACTGGAAGAAGATACACATGACTTTTTCCCAGCATAGTTCATTTCCACTATGATTTTTAAGAGATTTCACTAGTAATTTGGATTTTTGTTTCATCATTTTCTTTCTTTGATCTTTTACCCTTCAGGAATGCTGTATATGTCTCAGCCCATATGAGCATGGAGCAGAACTCCATGCACTCCCTTGCAACCATCTTTTCCATGCTACATGCATTGTTAAATGGCTTAAGATGAATGCCACATGTCCTCTCTGCAAGTTCAACATTCTCAAGGGAAATGAACAAATATGAGGGAATAGATGGCGACAAGGTATTCAGCTGGGTTGAAAAGATGGAGCAAGAACTTTCAATGGGTGCATGCTCATTCACCTTTGAATGAGCAACATTTCCTCTCCCGAGTTGTTTGAGGAGTATGGAAAAATGGAGCAAGAAATTTCAAGCCTTCTATTTATGCTTTAAATTATGTGTTTGTAGTAGCCTGCTTAGTAATACGTGGCATTGTGATCGTGGCTGTTAGGTACATTGTATCAGCCTCCTGGCATTGTATTCATTGAAGATTTGATTTTTCAGGCTTCATGGCTGTGTTCAGTGTTTCTTTTCTTTCCAAGTTACATGCAATGCAGAGGCTTAACTTGTCCAGCCTCTGGTTGTGCTTCAGTTCATGCAGCATAAGTGGGTGCATGCTTAGCTTTGCGGACACTTTTTCAGATTCTTTTACTCCTTGACTGGTTCTCCTGAACTCTTTTTTTTTTTTTTTATATCAGAATGCAAGTTCTGGAAAACCTCTTGTGTTTTTGTACGAAAGGAAAGCCTGGGACAACCCATTCATCTCAACTTTCTTCGTAGGCATGTTTCTAGTTTTTTTTTTATTGGAGTAACACCGAGTAAAAGCTATTTTAATGATGCTCTTTGATTACAGAAATTGCACCAGTTAACTATATAAAGTGTGTGTTTGATATGATATTTTTGCAAATATTAATTTTTTGATGTTTTTTAGATTATTTTGATATATTGATGTTAAAAAAGATTTTTAAAAAATAAAAAAAAATTATTTTAATATATTTTTGAATAAAATTGTTTTTAAAAATAATCGTAATGATTTTTTAAATAGACAAAATAAACCAATCACTTGAAGAATGCACTTCACCTCCAAAACTTCGTGTGCTTTTTTTTATTTTGGTTTTATTTTTCCATTATGAAACATCGGAGTGCCGAATGCATTATCACATCCTCTCCAATAATTTACTAATATACCACAAATCAAAGGTTGCAAGGCCAAGGATTTCCTTGTCCTCGCTCCATGGTGAATCGTATCATTAAACTATCGGGATAATATTCGATTTATATTGAATTATTTATATTTATTTATCGGGATAATATTTATGATTTATATTGATATAATTAGTATTGGTAATTAATGATAAATAAATCACGGTGGCTGATAACATCAGCACTAATAGATAATGCTTGGCAAACCAATATAACCGATACCTGCAAAAATATATTTTTTATGAATATAAAAACTATTTGATTATAAAACTAGTAATTTTATAGAGAGAAAAAAATACGATAATATTCTAAAAAGGTATACTGAAAGTATACATGAAGTTTAAATGATCCATACGATATACTGAAATGGAATTTTAGTGCAGTGATATTTAAATTATATATATTTTTAAATAATTTATATTGAATTGTTATAAAATAATGAGAATATTCACAAGAGAAAGTTGAATTCAGACAAGCTATCAGTTTAGACATGTTTTATAGCACGTGCCTATACAGTTGAGCCTCTCCTAAAACAAGACCATAGAGTCAGGTTTCTTTTCCAAAATGAACTATCAGGCCTCATCTCCTCAAACAAGCACATGAAATCCGGCTGGACCGGTCAGGTCTCATATGTAGCTCTTCCCGGTTTAAAAGTTGAAGAAAAAACGACCTATTTTTTTATTTAATTTTTTGAAGGGAGAACAAGAGGTTTAAAAAAGAGCTTAATTTGCCCGCCACTGCTAAATCCTATCTCTCTCACAAAACCCTACTGAAGAACAGTAAGATTCTTTTTGGACTCGGCTCTCCTTCTTCCAAAGAGACACTGCTCCCATATTCAAATTTCGTGAAGGAAAGATAACAAATTGACTTAGGATTTCAATTTCTTCACATCTCCCCCTAGAAACCCTAGATATTTTAAGGAGCGCCCCCTCCCACTCTCTCTCTCTCTCTCTCTCTCTCTCTCCGAGAAGACGACATGTCGTGGGAGGAAGAGGTTGTGATCCGCGATGTCACCAACGCCGGTATCGTCGTAAGCGACCGTATTGGCAGAGAGGTTGCAGCTCAGATCGATCTGGAAGAAGCTCTAGAAGCTTCTAGATACGCGAGCCATCCTTATTCTACTCATCCCCGCGAGGCACGTTTCGTTTCTGATCGTTAAATATCGTAGCCTCAGCAACGTGCTCTCTTTCTTTTTTTTCCCCTGTTAATTTGCGTGGGCTAGTAAAATCTCATTGATTGAGTGGGAATAATTGAAAAATAAGTGTATAATTTATCACTTTTTAACAATAATTATAATAATTTTGCTTGCTTCCGTTGGATTCCATTGCAGTGGCCACCTTTAATTGAGGTGGCGGATACTCAGGAGTTGCCTCCCGTACTCGTTGAAAGATATAATGCAGCTGGTGGAGAAGCGACTGCTTTGTGTGGAATATTTCCCGAGGTACGGAGAGCTTGGGCATCGGTGGATAATTCTTTGTTTCTATGGCGTTTTGATAAGTGGTAAGTTCCTCTTTTTAATTCTCTATAACGTATTCCTTCATATTAGTTTTCAATTAGAGAATGAAAACTTGGATTTCCTTGTTATTATGCATAGTCTGGATCCAGACGTGGAGCTCCCGAGCTTATGTGAAAAAGGTTAAGATCACGTTTGTGCACCTGGCTTTGTGAAAACCCTTATCACTTGTTAAGTCGGTCATAAACGATACTGCATTGATGCTCCTATTCACTCTGTGACGTTGTTTATGCTCTCATGGCATGCTGCACTGCTGCCTTCATTTTGGAAAGATTTCTATGTTGTTTATACGAATTTTATGCATCTCTCTCTCCTTTTCTTTTTGAGAATGCTTTTTGCTATTTATTCCGGACCGAAGTAAATTCATAAGAGTTGCTGATGGGTTGCTCATTACAGTTGTCATTAATGGTTGAAATAACACAAGAATGCTAGTTGATGGTGCTTATCTTGCTTGTGTGGGTCTTTATCAGCACACTCTCATTCCCCATCTTTATCGCAATTTCTAATGTCAGTTACCTTATGATGATCTCCTGTAACTGATTGCTCCTGTGCTCTGTCTTATAAAAGCAATCCTCTCCATGGGAGAAAATGTCAACAAAAATACTTGATGTTGGAAAGCATCATCAGATATCACCAATCTGGTTCTGTTATAGCAGTTAGAGATACTAGGGGTCATTATCTCAGAGGAAAAAAAATACAATAAAAGAACTCGGTCTGTTGTTAATATCAAAGCTCATTCTTTTCGATTCATTCACCACTCTTGTTGTTATTAGTTGTTTCCGTTCACATTTCTCTAATGGTTGTTGTTTTGTCTCTTATGTTCTCCTTTGGTTTTAGGGATGGTCAGTGTCCTGAATACAGTGAGGAACAAGCCATTTGTGCTGTTGGGCTTGCCAAATCTAAGCCTGGTGTTTTTGTTGAAGCTATCCAGTATCTTTTGGTTTTATCTACACCAGTAGAGGTAGTACCTCTACGTTTTTTTTCTATAATGTTCATTTTATTTGTTTCAAATGTACCTTTTGGGTGAAAAATCTAGTCATATCTGTTTTGATATTGAGTGATGACAATTTATTGACGTGTCTATAATACCAATAGTTTTTGGCTGTTCTTATACACTGCCTCTGTGTGTGCAGTTACTGAATTACATTCATGATTTAAAGATCCTTATTGCTAAATGAAATTCAACCATTTTTACAGTTGGTTGTTGTTTGCAATTCTATTTTTCATCAAATTGATTTTTGATCAGGTTAGAATCTGTAAATATGAGTATAATAGAACTTTTACATGGTGCATTTCATCTCATGGCCTGAGTTCTTTGTGTCATTTGTGCTGTGCAAGGTTGATGGTTTACATAGTTATTATTGTGAAACTTCCACAACGTGATGTTATGATGGCTTTATGATCTCAAGAAGGAATGCAATGCTTGAGTCCTCACTTTTCCTGTGTTTATCTCCATATTGTTCTTTGCTTCTATTCTTTTGCTGGGAATTCATTGCACTGAATTTCTTTCTTACCTTTTTATTAAAGAATATTTGTTGGTGAAGATCTGCTATTTCTTACATGAACAGATCTTGCAAACTCTTTTCATTTTTCTCCCTTGTGAAAAACATGTCAAAGGACCAGTCGACTCAAAATTGATATCTTATAAAGAAAGAAATCCGTAAACTCTACTTGGACAGTCTGGGACATGACATTATATACTCATTCTGTGATGGTGTGGCAACTGACTCTTTCCTTAGTTCTAGGATAGGCAGTGGTAGTAGGCTTAACTATTTGGCTAGTTCAGGTTGATGGGTTTCACCTTGGGGGCTCTTAACAAAACAGGTTTAGGTGCTCCAAATTGACATGAAGAGACTAATCAGCAAAGGAAAAACAACAGAGAGAAGTATAAAAGAAAAGGATTCTTGAACTGCATTTCTATACATGACTATGCACATGCCTTCTCATTAATTTTTGCAGTTAATTTATTGACAGTATTAACAGCCTGTTCTTTTTCTCAGTTGGTTCTTGTAGGAGTATGCTGTTCTGGGTCAGGCGATGGTGTGGATCCATATGCTGAGGTTTCCTTACAGCCTTTGCCAGAGTATACAGTGCCATCTGATGGAGTTTCCATGACCTGCATTGCATGTACTGATAGGGGTCGCATCTTCCTTTCTGGGCGCGATGGACACATTTATGAGTTGCATTACACAACTGGTTCGGGATGGCACAAGCGATGTCGTAAAGTTTGCCTGACATCTGGATTGGGTAGTGTCATTTCAAGGCATGTTTTTTTATTCAGTGTTTTCCATTCATGTCATGGTGATGACTTCAACTTCTGTAAGTTTGTATGGGAATTAAGTTCAATCTAAAGTTCACCTTGTATGTTTCCAGGTGGGTTGTACCAAATGTGTTCAAGTTTGGAGCTGTTGATCCTATTGTTGAAATGGTTGTTGACAATGAAAGACAGATTTTGTATGCACGAACAGAAGAGATGAAACTTCAGGTTTATCTTCTGGAATTAAATGGAGATGGTCCACTGAAGAAAGTGGCAGAAGAAAGAAATTTGTTCAGTCAAAGAGATGCAAATTATGGAGGTAGAGCATCAGCAGGACCAAGAGCCCCAAGTAGATCAGCAAAGTCATCTATAGCTTGCATCTCTCCTTTATCCACACTGGAATCCAAGTGGTTGCACCTTGTTGCTGTTTTATCAGATGGCAGGAGGATGTACATTTCTACTTCCCCATCTAGTGGCAATAATGGAGCTGTTGGAGGTTTGGGTGGATTCAGTACCAACCATCAGAAGCCGAGCTGTTTAAAAGTTGTAACAACTAGGCCTTCTCCTCCTTTAGGGGTAAGTTGTGGACTTGCCTTTGGAGCCATATCTCTTGGCAATAGAACTTCAAATGAGGACCTCACACTGAAAGTTGAAACAGCATACAACTCTGCTGGAACTCTTGTCCTCTCTGATTCATCACCACCAACCTCGTCTTCTCTTGTCATCGTGAGCAAGGATTCCAGTTCACAGACATCTGTTTCGGGTAGCTTAGGTACGAGTTCAAGGGGTTCACGGGCTTTACGGGAAACTGTATCTTCAGTACCTGTTGAAGGACGGATGCTTTTTGTTGCAGATGTTTTACCTTTACCAGATACAGCTGCCATGTTACAATCATTATATTCAGAACTTGATTTTTTTGGATTCCAAAGCACATGCGAGCCCTGTGAAAAAGCATCTATAAAGCTTTGGGCTAGAGGTGATCTTGCAATGCAACATGTACTTCCAAGGCGAAGAGTCGTCATTTTCAGTACCATGGGAATGATTGAAGTGGTTTTCAACAGGCCCGTAGACATTCTGCGAAGGTTGTTTGAGTCCAACTCGCCTAGATCAATCTTGGAGGATTTCTTTAATCGTTTTGGAGCTGGTGAGGCAGCTGCAATGTGTTTAATGCTAGCTGCAAGGATAGTGCATTCTGAAAATCTTATAAGCAATCAAGTTGCTGAGAAGGCTGCTGAAACATATGAGGATCCAAGAGTTGTTGGAATGCCACAACTTGAAGGCAGCAATGCACTGTCAAACACTAGAACAGCAACAGGAGGTTTTAGCATGGGACAGGTTGTTCAGGAGGCTGAGCCTGTGTTTTCAGGTGCTCATGAAGGGCTTTGCTTGTGCTCTTCAAGGTTGCTTTTACCTGTTTGGGAACTCCCTGTGTTCGTCACAAAAGGTGGTGTAGGTCCTGATGCTTCATTTGAAAATGGAGTGGTTGTATGTAGACTCTCAGTTGGGGCTATGCAAATCATAGAAAACAAGGTTCGTTCTTTAGAGAAGTTCCTCAAGTCCAGAAGGAACCAGAGAAGGGGGCTTTATGGCTGTGTAGCAGGTTTGGGAGACCTGACTGGTTCTATATTGTACGGAGCTGGTTCAGATTCAGGTACCGGTGACAGAAGTATGGTGAGAAACTTATTTGGAACATATCCACGAAGTGTTGAGGCGAATGGTGGTGGGGCAACAAATAAACGTCAGCGACTACCATATAGTCCTGCAGAGTTGGCTGCTATGGAGGTAGATGCTTGATGTATTTAACATATGGTTATTGTTATTTTCTGTGTTTGTTTCCAAATTAACAACCTGCTGCAATACAGGTCAGGGCAATGGAGTGCATCAGGCAATTGCTTCTTAGATCTGGGGAAGCTCTGTTTCTGCTACAGCTCCTTTCTCAACATCATATAACACGGGTGGTTCAGGGGCTTGATGCTAGTCAACGACAGAGTCTGGTTCAATTGACATTCCATCAACTGGTTTGTTCTGAGGAGGGTGATCGCCTTGCTACAATGCTGATTGCTGTCTTAATGGAGGTAAAACAAGTTTTGGAAACCTCTAGAAAATATTTCACTTACATTCTTCTTTTGTTTGCTTTTATGATCACATGTAATATTGGTAGCCTGCATTCTGAAATTATCCTGCATTTTGTTGTTCCAGTACTATACTGGCCCTGATGGCAGGGGAACAGTAGATGATATTAGTGGGAAATTACGGGATGGTTGTCCAAGCTACTTCAAGGAGTCTGATTACAAGTTTTTCTTAGCTGTTGAATGTCTTGAAAGAGCTGCTGCAACTCCAGATCCTGCAGAGAAGGAGAATCTTGCTAGAGAAGCCTTCAATTTCTTGAGCAAAGTTCCAGAGTCCGCAGATTTAAGAACTGTTTGCAAACGGTTTGAGGATTTAAGGTGAGTCTATTGCTGAAGGCAAAGTCGGGTACCAGTGTTGTATAATTTATCTATGTTCACTTAGAGTACTGTATATTAAACCTAAAGTGAGATGGGCACACAGGTTTTATGAAGCTGTGGTTCGCTTATCTCTGCAAAAGGCACAGGCTCTTGACCCTGCTGGTGATGCTTTCAATGAGCAACTTGATGCAGCTACTAGAGAATATGCACTTGCTCAGCGTGAACAATGCTATGAGATAATTACCAGTGCTTTGCGTTCTCTGAAAGGCGAGGCCTCACAAAAGGAATTTGGATCGCCAGTCAGACCTGCTTCAACTCGCCCTGCACTTGATCAGGCTTCACGGAAGAAATACATTTGCCAGATTGTTCAGCTTGCTGTCCAATCTCCTGACAGAGTATTTCATGAGTACCTATACTGGACTATGATTGATTTGGGCCTGGAAAATGAGCTGCTGGAGTATGGAGGTCCAGAGTTAGTACCTTTTTTGCAAAGTGCTGGCCGGGAACCTTTACAAAAGGTATTCTTTCATGTAACTGTTTGGGGATCTCTTAAATATGGTGCCTTTTGATTTGAATCCTTTCTGTTATTATTTTCGTTCTTCATTTTTTTTATGGCTTGTGATATGTGATTCATCATTAATTGCTAATCTCTCATGTTGTGAAGATTTTCTTTCTCTCTCCTCATATGGATGGAAATTGGTTAAGACAAAGAAAGTGGTCCAATTTGAAGGATTTAATTATTTGAGGTGTCTGCTTCAATTTGGCTTATACTTGAGGGTTCTGTGTGTTTTTACCTTCTTTTTTTCTCTGTTCTTCTATTTGATGTTCCCCTTACGGATTGGTTTTGTACAATTTATTTAAGCCCGCCCATTTGGATCTTCTTAAAGTAATAAATCATTTGTGTATATGTATTTGCAACATATAATATTTACCAGGTTTCTGCCAAATGGATTGTGGGTAATGTCATCTCCAACATTATTGTTTTTGTCTCATAGGTTCATGCTGTTTCTGCAATTGGTCATTCAGGAGCATCAATTGCTATTAAGCAAGCAAAATGTTTTGATCTGTTGGCACGGTACTATGTCTTGAAGAGACAGCACATACTTGCTGCTCACGTGTTGTTAAGGTTGGCTGAAAGACGCTCAACTGATGCAGGAGATGCTCCTAGTCTTGAGCAAAGGTTGACATCTCTCTCTCTCTCTCTCTCTCCCTCTCTCTCTCTCTCTGTCCTCTCAATTGCTACTTTCTGCAATTCTTATATCCAGTGTGTTTTTTGAACTGGGATGTTCATTTTTCTGTTACGTGGTTGGATGGTGACAGTAGTATAGTCTACCCTAAATCAACAAATCACCAAATATGGCTGCTTAATCACATAAAACTAAGGAATATTTTCTATTGTCCTTGCTTAATAACCAAATAAGCCATCCTTCACAGATTTAGTACTGCTAAAAAAATATTTCCTATTGTCCTTGCTCCTGAACTTTTATATTCTCAAATCAATCAGTTCAGCTTCTGTTATGATGATGCTTAAACTTTCTAAGATGTTCTTATTAATGCATTAGATTTACATTAGTAAACTAGTTCAGATATTATGTGGTATTTCTGAGGGTTATATGTGGCCTAAAGTTTTTTTTTTTCCTTTTTAGTTTACTAATTTCAATGCAAAATTTAGCAGTTATTGGAAGCAAACAAACTGCCCATTTATTTCATTTCGCAAAATTCAAAATTTTCCTCTTTCCCCTGTAACATCTGGTGTTTAATGACTTTTGTTTTTGGTCAATGTCAGGCGCCAATACCTAAGTAATGCGGTTCTGCAGGCCAAGAATGCTAGTGACAATGGTGTTGTGTCAGGTTCTACAAGGGGTGCTTTGGACACTGGATTGCTAGATTTGCTTGAGGGGAAGCTTGCGGTTCTGCGGTTTCAAATAAAAATAAAAGATGAACTGGAGGCTATAGTGTCCAGGTTCCAATCTTCATCTGACATGTCTGAGGCTGTCCAAAATGGATCAACTCATGATAGCAATGCTGAAGCAGAGTATGAAAAAATTGCAAGGGAGAAGGCAAAAGAGTTATCATTGGATTTAAAGAGCATAACTCAACTATATAATGAATATGCAGTTCCTTTTGAACTTTGGGAGGTAAATCTCTTTCTTCCTAATCCGCACAGTACAAACCAACTGAATTGCTATACATGCTAGTAAGGCTATTTCATGTGGTTTTTTAATCTTTCATGCCTTGGTCTGTTCGGTTATTAGATTTAGTTGCTTGACCTTGATAGAGAATCAGGACCTTTGAGATGAATATGGATTGGTACAGTAGAGTTTTTTTGTTCAAAGTGCTGATATGACTACGTCACTACTAGAATAGTTCCATCGTGGATGTTATAGGATTAGCTAGATGTGAACATAATGACAGGCATAGATGTTCATGGCGACTGTAGTTCTTAGAAATGAAATAAGCACACTACTTTTCTTTTGTATTGGTAATATATGCTTCTAATTTTCAAAGAACAGTTTGATGAACATGATTCATCTTTTGCCTTTCATTGATCTTGCAGTCTTAATACATGCTTCTAATGTTCAATTTTTTTTAATGGAAGTCCTTGTTTTCCTTTTCTTCTTTTAGATATGTCTGGAGATGCTTTACTTTGCAAATTATTCTGGTGATGCTGATAGTAGCATTTTAAGAGAAACCTGGGCTAGACTAATTGATCAAGCTCTTTCAAGGGGTGGTGTTGCAGAAGCTTGTTCAGTTCTGAAGAGGGTTGGTTCCTACATGTATCCTGGAGATGGAACTCTTCTACCTTTAGACACCCTATGTCTTCACCTTGAGAAGGCTGCACTGGTACACTCACATTTCAATAATATTTATGTGCTTTGCCATTTATATACTTTACTTTGTACTAAAAACTTTGAAGTTATTTTGTACACAGCTCATCGCTTGCATTAATATCAAGTGCTTGTTTCTTTTCTTATTTATTTACTGGATCCCAAAAAATGTCATTTCCTTGGTGTGTGTGTGTTTGGTTTTGTTTTATTGACAACTATTTCATTATGCAGGAGAGACTGGAATCAGGAGTGGAAACTGTTGGAGATGAAGACATAGCAAGAGCTCTTCTTGCTGCTTGCAAGGGTGCAATTGAACCTGTGTTGAACACTTATGATCAGTTGTTATCAAACGGAGCAATCCTGCCACCTCCCAACCTTAGGCTGCGCTTTATGCGATCAGTGCTCGTGGTACTCCGTGAATGGGCAATGTCTGTTTTTGCACAGAGGATGGGTACAAGTACAGCTGGTGCTTCATTAATATTAGGTGGATCATTCTCAGTGGAACAAACTGCAGTCATCAACCAAGGGATTCGTGATAAGATCACAAGTGCAGCTAACAGGTCAGCTTGTCCTCTCAACTACTTGTTGCCTTTATGCTAGATGCATTAAACTATACTGTTTCTTTGCCTGAGAGAAAAGGATTAAGCTTACCATCTGATGCTTCCTGTTTCGAAAAGGAAAATAAAAGCTTCATTTCTTTTCGTTCCAAAGTTAGAATTTCCCTGAAAACTTAATGCATTCAAAAGGGCTATAAAAATAAGGGGATTAACCAGGGTCAGAAAAAAGTTGTGCTTTCATGAATTATCCAGCTCTCATGGCACACTGCTTACAAGTGATATGGTTGGAATTGACATTAATGTATTGATAATGTTTTGAGACTCAGGAGGGGCTTCCCATTATCTCTTAGTATTGTTATCTTTGGATATGGTTACTTCGTTCCTCAAACACCCAGGTCTAATCCACTGATATAAGATGTGGTTATTTGATTAACCAACCTGACAGCCTCCAAGAATTTCCTAGCACCTCAAAATCTCTATACACTCCTTGATCTTTTAGTGACTTATTTTAATTTCCCGGGGCATTAGAGGATTTTTTTCCTGTGCATGTGGTAGGAATAGAAGAGATAACATAAGGTGGCCATACTATGATGAGCTATTATGATCCTGAACTTAACATGGAACTCAGTGATTGTTTGATCTTTTAGGCTCTTTCACCTTGTCAAAAAATTATTTCAACCCAAAAGCTTAACCTATTGGGTGAGGCTCCAAGAATGGTTTTTATATTACTTCCCTTGTGTTAAGGAACCATCTCACCTAAAAGCTTAAGCTTATAAGTGAGGTCCCATAATATGATTTATATTATTCTCTAACACACCCCCTCAAGTGAAAGCCCTTTGGGCTTGAAACTTGCACGGGCTCACATTACGTTATGCTTAGTTTTTATCAAATAGAATGAGGGTGGTGAGATTTGAACTCGTGACCGCTGGGTCAATAAGGCTCTGATACCATGTTAAGGAACCATCTCACCTAAAAGCTTAAGCTTATAAGTGAGGTCTCATAATATGATTTATATTATTCTCTAACACCTTGTACTCGTGAACCAATCTTATGATGTGGTGTTCCCTTGTTATCTTCTATTCCACTTATTTTTCGTTCTTTGATTGAAATTGGAAGGACCAAGTCATCTGCTGAAGTCGTGCTAGAATAGTAGTGTAATTTTACATGGGTTTGTCCTATCATTCTGAGCATTCTGTTCTTGTGGAACTTGGGACGAGCAGGTACATGACAGAGGTGAGGAGGTTGCCCCTTCCCCAGGGCAGGACCGAAGCTGTGTACCAAGGATTTCGAGAACTTGAAGAGTCCCTGATAAGTCCTTTTTCTTTTGACAGATTTTGATTCTTTATAGCTCCATATTCGGTGCTGTATGGAAAGGTCTATTGTTTTCAAGTTAGTTGCAAATTAAAATTGAGTAGGTGAAGTAGATGAAAGTCTCCGATCAATGCTATGCTTTGACCCCTTTTTTTTTATTGTTTAAATGTACCATTGAGTCCCAGTTCACATAAAAGGAAAGATGGAATTTGAAGGCTGATTATGCCTGGAAGCATGTCGACAAGTCCCTCGAAGATGAAATTAAGAGTGTGTTTCTATGGAATAGGAATAATCTATCTGTAACTGCTAACTGTCAACAACTGTTACAATTCAGTCACGTGTAGATCGTTGAGAAAAAGAAGATCAAGATTTATTCATGCAAAACTAAACTACTAATCCCTAGTCAGGACCTTAACAGATGACCTGGTAGTTTTGTATGCTCTCATCTGATAGAGGCTCACTAGAAAGAATTGCCGACCTCTGGTATACCCTAGACACGAGAAAGCCCGCCGCTCTCGTTCACATAGTCCGTCAAAAAGCACCTGCAAGCTTGTGTGAAGTATTTCGTTTTGGTTTCTTCTGGGAATGGGGTGTTTTTTTATTGCTCGGCAACAATATCTAATCAGTACCGTTATTATTTTTGTTCTTCAATTGAATTCTTCTTCAACAACAGTAGCAACTTGATATTGACATTGCCCTATAAAAAGGAAAACTAATTCGCCTGCCACGGGAAGATCGTGATGTTTAAGACGATTCTGGTAAATTCTTAAGTTATTTTTTAACTTTTGACTCATGAAAAATCCATTAATTTATTTGTTTAGAAATAACCATTGACTTAAGCCAAAACTTTGTTGAAACTGAATCCAAATTTTGATTAAATTTAAATTTAAATTTTTTGATCTTTCTACTTGTGCATGACATCTTCAAGAGTTTGCTCCCAAGTCTCATACCACATCTCTTTGTTAAAAAAACAATGTATTTCTTAAGCATGATTTCCGATTATTGTAAGTTATCTATATATAAAAAATGAATTAAGATTTAATGTCAAAAACCGATTTTCACGAGTCATACCAAATGAATCCTTGCTCACAGGTTTGAATTTTAAAAAAGCAGGAAGGCACACACACTAGTATGAATGTAAACAAAAGGTACTTAATCTTGATGTATAAAGAGTGGATAAGGATACCTTTATCGCTAAATATAAAAAACAAAACTGAAAAAGATCAGCCTTTGAAAAAGAGTTTATCCAACTTTCCGGTAGAAGATAGATGATAGATTAATTTTTAAAGTATTTTTTATTTAAAATTAATTTTTTTTATTCTGTAAATTTATTTTTGATATTAACATATGAAATGATTTAAAAATATATATTTTTTTAATTTAAAATAAAAATAAAAATTATTTGTTCTATTTTTTTTCAAAAATATTTTTGAAATACAATTTTTGATAAGAGTAAAAGGAATTTAAATAATAGGTGTCACAAACTTTTGCACGCACGTTTTCTAAGAAGAGCTCAAGCCTCCATTTGATACTGCTGGATAAATTTAGTGACGGTGGCATAAATCTGATTTCCTTAAAAAAAAATAGTTTTTAAATTGGTTTGATGGATTGACATTTAATATAATTTATAAAAAATAACAAAATATATTATTTAATATAATTTCCAAATACTTTTAAAAAAACCATCAACAACACAATAACAAAAACCAATTCAAAGAGAAGAATTTTACAAGCCACAGGTGTAATCCACTTTTCCCTCATCATCTCTCTTCGTTGCAACAACAGTAAACAGAACTGATTCCAAATTATTACATTAGTTTGGTCGCTGTGTTGGGGTTTAACAGATGAATTTCTACGAAGATAGAAACCCGGTGGCTCAAGGCATCTCAAGAAAAAGTGAAAGAAAAGTTTGACCTTTACAAAAAAAAAAAAAAACAATAGACAGACATTAGAATTAAAAACCCTATCTATGATGACTATTTTACTATCCGGCACCGTCCAAATCCTTTCCATCCAATCCGGCACCAGGGAGACCTAGACCTTTTTTTTTTTTTTTTGCTGCTTTCTTGTGAGGGCCCCTCCATTTGTCGTTTGAGTCCTTACATTGACTATTCTAAGAATATTATGATGCAAAACTTAACCAGGGTCGTTGCCTGAAATTCTGTACTTGGAAATAAAGTTTCTTTCGACAAGAGAAAGGGCAGCACAAATCAACAGGATTGCTATTTTTATTTACGTTTTTTCGAGCAAGGAGACAAATTATAAATAAAAAAGAAAAAAGGAAAAAGGTGTGTATTCATCAGCCTAGTGACAGACAGATACGCAATCGCTGAGCTGTAGATCAAGTCAGTGATGATCGTAAATTGTTCAACGACATCATGACATTTCAATTTGAATATATCCACGAAAAATATTACTAGAAATGAACCATTCGATCACTTAAGCACAAGATTTACGACGGGGGCTTCAAGAATATTTCGAAAGATCATTCAGAAAACAGCTGGAAAAGGAAATGTGCATCTCATATGTACCGCGTGTAGATATTAGAAATACACCATATTGTATTAATTTATCTGTGAAAACTACTCTAAATAGACTTTCAGGGCTTGATAGGCAGGACTTGGAATTGGAAATAGATAAATTCAAGCACACACATACTCATGAAAATATGTATCCCAGCTTCCTTCACCAGCTAGCCGAACTTGTTGCGTAAAAACAGAAGAAGCAACTCCTCTTCCTCTTCCTCTTCCCCTTCCCCTTCCCCTTCCTCTTCTTCCTCTTCTGCAAAAGCAAGCTCGGCAACCTCGAGACCTCGTCAATCAATCGTATTCACAGGTATATATTTAGTGTCTTGCATGAAATTTATATGTATAAATATATATATTTTAATCTATTGGATGGCTGATCGTTTAGTCTTGATCAGTTACACGAAAGAAATAACACTGTGTCCTTTCTTGATCGGCCTTTCTATTGTCTTGAAAGAATAATCTAGCTGATCGATGTTCGTTTTTCTCTGGCCTTTTTTTTTATCTGTGTGCGTGTGTTCTTGAGAGATACATCATTCTGTCATCGTGTCTTTCATCGGTTAGTATTCTTGCCAGCGATTTGTTGTTTATATGCACTCTTGATCCCTTTTCCGACAAGCAGTGTTTAATTATAGGCTTCATAACATGCAAAGAAACCACAGACATGAAGATTGTTAACATGAACTGGTTAACTAATTTACAGAAAAAATAAAACCAAAACCCCTCCAGAAAAATGATATATTTGTAGACAAAAATTCTTGAGATTTCATATTTTTGTTATGTAGGCAGACAAGCAATTAGAGAATTAATTATCGGCTCTTAATCACACACCAAGCAAGTTATTAATTTTCCTTAAAAGTTTTTTTTTTCCTGTATCAAAAACAAAATGTAATACTGTATGGGTAATGAAATGACCTCGTAATTCGTTTTAAATTATAATAAAGAAAATAGATTTATTATGTAGTTTTTATTTTAAAAAAAAAACACCTTTGATTTTAATTTCAAAATAATTTTATAAACTCAATATCATTTAATTATTTTTCTTACAGTCAATATCAAGTTGGAAAAAAAATAAAAAAAACTGTAAAAATTATATGAAACTTAGGTTAAACATTTTTGTGTGCACGTGATCTTTAAATATTTTTGTTTAAATATACATAACTACAGCAATTATGACAACACATATATAGACAAAGTTATAATAAAATAATTAATTACATGCGAATAATAAGACAGCTAAAATTATATAATTCCTGCATTATGGAGTACGTACAATATTAATAGCATAATAATAGCATGTAATGATTTACCTTTTTTTGACCATGTAATCGTTGACTATTTCCATTTATTCGTTTGATCAATAATTTTTTTTCTTTTTTTTTTTATAGAGAAGTGGATAATTAATTAAGAAGTTGAATGACACCAGACCTTCGATTAACAATCGGTTAGCTTTGTCTATTTCTTAAATCTATTTTATTTATGCTATGATCTCGAATTGCTTGTTAATATACCAGATAACTTTATTCGGAGTTAATTTGGAGCAAAACCCCTTTCACGTACCATCTAATTTTTTTTTAATACCCTATATAAACTAAAATAAAATGATAAAATATGGAATTGTTTATTTCTAGACACGCCAGCTTGATAGTAATACATATCAATAATAAATAAGTATTTTTTTATATTTGACTATATCTTGTTTACATATAATTTTATGGCGGTCTTACTTTCTATCTTATCTTTTCTTGTCGACAACTTTCTCCTTCCTTTTCTTTATCGAGAGAATAAGCAGATGCGTCGAGCTGTCTTGTAAGCAAAAAGGGCAGATTTTCAACGTTGCATGCTTTCCCATGTCTTTCAACACTCGAAACTGAAGGTCTACACGCCACCGTTGCATTCCTTTGGAGGTGTCTGCAAGTAATGTGTTTGAAAAATTTAATGATTTTAGATGTTTGATGTGCGGATATCAAAAATAATTTTTAAAAAATAAAAATATAATTTTAATTTTTTTTGAATAAAAAACACTTTTAAAAAACAGCCGCAACAACCGTCCTAAAAAATATTCCACAGGAGGATTTTCATCTTTCCTTGGAATTTCATTAAATTAAAAACATAGTTTATTTGTCACCATGTAATTCCATGCAATGTTTTTTTCTGCGAGGTTGGCACGTTAATAGTTAGCCAGTCTTCCATTTGATGTGTTATTGTCCAGCTAATCATTTTTTTCTTATAAAACTTATAACACATTTATCATATCATTGTTTTATACCATGTTTGTAAATGTTTTTTTTAAATAAATTTTTTATTTATATTTTTAATTTAAATGAATATTTTCTAGTGTTTTAAATTTTTTTTATATGTTAATATCAAAAATAGTTTCTAAAGCATAAAAAATATCATATTAATATATCTCTAAATAAAAACAATTCAAAAACTAAAATCTCACTGGAAAACAAAACCTTCAAAAATTTGAGTTTTATTAATTACATCCAAGGTAGTCAAAATCGCGAGTCAACTCGCAAAATCGTACGATTTTGCGAGTTGGCTCCGAAAACCTGGTTGGACCGGAAAGAAAAATCAAAACCGGTCAAACTCGTAGAAAAATCGTTCAAAATCATAGAAAAATCGTAAAAAATCGTAGAAAAATCGTAGAATAATAATAATAATAAAAAATAATAATATTTAATTATATTTAAATTCATTTTTTAAATTTAAATATAATTAAAAATTATAATTTTTGTACGGACATTTTACGATCTTTCTACGATTTTACGATCCGATCTTACGATCTGATTTTTCGGAGCCCTTTCCGATCCGTGTCAAAATCTCAATTTTGACTGCCTTGATTACATCATCCGCAGAAGTCAGCGTTCGATATTACTCCATGTATTTAATTAGCACGAACTCAGAAAAGAAGGAAGAAAGGGTATGAACTATGAAGGAACTAACAAGCAAAATTAAGTAATTATCCAAAAAAGAGAGGGCAATTGGCAATCTCAATAAATAACTACCCCCTCTCCGTAGCCCACCCGCAAGTTCCAGCTAGCCAGCCTGCCTGCCCGCCCTTCTGTCTAGCCATAACATCTCCGTGACCCTGCTGAGCTCTGCTGATCAAGCGCTCCAAAAAAGAAAGCAAAAACCAAATTATTAATTAGCAATTAACAAGAAGGGAGGAGAAAGAAGCCGAAAATATGTTATATTATCAGTATTAAATACTAATAAAAAGCAAATAAGAAAATCGCGAGGGAAGAAAAAGAAAAGAAAATTGGTCTTCTCAGATCTGGAATTTCCCTTCTTTTGATCTCAATAACTAATAAATGTTCAGATTTGAACAGCAGAAGATGAGGAAAAGGATTTCATTTTCATTTCCCTCTTGATTTCCTTTTTTTTTTTATTAGGGAATTGCAACCTCTCCATTTCTTCTCTTCTCTTTCTGTTTTTCCTGTTTTGTACGGAGATGGCCGACGCCGTGATTCCTCCCGCCGTACTTCGTAATCTCTCCGATAAGCTCTACGAGAAGCGAAAGAACGCGGCTCTCGAGGTTTCTCTCGCTCTCTCTTTCCAATTTGTGTTTTTCGAATACGATTTTGTATTTCTAGGGTTTTGATTTTCTATTTACGCAGGTCGAGGGAATTGTGAAGTCGCTGGCGGCCGCCGGGGATCACGAGAAGATATCGTCGGTCATCAATTTGTTGACCAACGAATTCACCTACTCGCCCCAAGCCAACCACCGCAAGGTTTTTTTTTTCCTTGAAAAACAAGGATGTGAAATGTTTTTCAATTTCATTTTTTTGATTTAATGGCGACATATTTTTTGCATTTTTATTTGTCTCTATGCAGGGAGGATTGATAGGACTAGCAGCTGCAACAGTAGGGTTAACTACAGAAGCATCCCAACATCTCGAGGTCAGTAATCTGAAACTCCTCCATGTTACTTGTTTGTACCTTTTCTGTGACTGGGCTCTAGTTTCGGTTCAATTTTGTTGATAGACAGGCAGCAAGTTTTTAACTTTTTTCAGCATAACTGTGTAGAAACATTCCTAGTTTTGAGCTTTGTACAAACTGTGGTTGGAATTTTAAGTTCATGCTTCGAACTGAGCATAGTCACTTTCATTGGGATTATGCGCCCTTTTCTTAGGGTTAATATTTGATTTACTGAACATGGTTGATTGAACTATGTTCGGTATTGTATGGCATTTGGCTTTTGTGCGAAGTTATTGTTGTTGTCTTATTTTTTTCTTTTTGCAAGCTCCTGTATTATGTTTTTACTTCATTCTGGAATCTTAAAATAAAGAATGTACTTTTTGGAAGTCACCTGGTTGAAATGGATATGTGATAGCAGATTTCATTTGAGACGAAAAACTCATGTAAAGTATGGTTAATTTCAGAGAGGAAAGATAAAGGGAAAACTGTCCAACGGGAAAAGGATGATAGATGCTCCTGAATAAATAGATAGCATTAACACAAAGAAACTTCGATAAATGTTACTGGATTACGAAGACAAGTATAAACCACTGTGTTTGAATAATGCATATAATGTAACACAGCATAACAGTTACGTGAAAGTTAATTTTCACAAATAGAGTGTATTAGACTTTCTTAAAGGTCTCGTATGCAGAAGCAAGAAAAACAAGCTCCACCTTTTGTTTAGCATTCCTAGAAGGAACATTAATGGTTTATGATGTTGCCGTGGCTAAGGGACCATTTGCTACTGCAAGTCCTTTATAGATGCTTTGAGCAATGACACCGGATCTGCAAATTAAATGCAATCTTATATGAAAGTGCAGTATGCTTTCATCAACAGTTGTTGTGGGTTGTTATACTTAGAAGGGTTGTTCACTAAGATAAATATGTAGTTGTCTAAAAAGGAACCTATAGAAGTGCGTATGGTATTTTGTTCCCTAACTTGATTTTATTATTGGTATTATTGCAAGTAGATATTTCTGTGTTTCTGAATCAAAGACCTATTCCAACCTTACTCTAGCCTCTTAGTGCTAAAGCCTAGACAAAAAAATGTCTCTCGTGAAAATCAATTAAAGACTCACTGCCTCCCGCCCAGATTTTATTGGACCTGGAAACACATTTTGACACTCAATGTCCTTGCTTTCCTTTGAATAATGATACCGTATTAGTGAATCTGTTTGATGGCTATGATTTGCTGCAGGATAGAGAGTCTGGTAAGGTTATCTCATCATATATCTGTACCATCTGCAATGTAGCTGGGACATGTAACACCATCCCATTGCATGCTGTCTAGGCAGTTTCTGTATGTACAACAAACTGTATATGTTTTTGTGTCAACTTGGGTGATCCAAGTGTGATAAAGAGCCTATTATTGATGTATTTGGGGGGACTCAAGAGGGGGAAAGATTGAAAGATACTGGGAAGTGCCATTCTGCTGTTTATAGAACACTGATTGGGATTCTATTTTCTTGATGGTCTTCTCTACCGTGGCAAATATTATGAGGCAGAACAGTGCATTAGTCATTTCCAGAAAGAGAAAAAAATTACTTTGCAGTATTGTTTAAGAATCAATGTTTTGTGAATTAGGGTGATGGAGGGTGTATCAGTCTGCTATATTTTGCTATGATTTTATTCAGCAGCCGGAGAACTTCATGAGTCCTTTTCCCCCCTTTCAATTCTTAGTCTTTTTTCTCTCCCTTTTCATTTGTATAATATTTATGTTTCACTATTGCTTTGGATGCATCTTGCCAGCAAATTGTGCGACCCGTGCTTTTTTCTTTCGCTGACCAAGATAGCAGAGTTCGTTATTATGCTTGTGAAGCTCTGTATAACATCGCTAAGGTGATAAAGGAAATGTTTGATAGCCTGATTTAAATTTTATCCCTTTTCTTATTTATCTTTGGTGATTAACATACTGTTTTATACTGACATGCAGGTGGTTAGAGGAGATTTTATTATTTTCTTTAATGAAATTTTTGATGCCTTATGTAAACTTTCGGCAGACTCAGATGCCAATGTACAAAGCGCTGCTCATCTTTTGGATAGGCTTGTAAAGGTAATAACTGGTCTAAACCTCAAAGTATTTATTTGATATGTCGGTAAGGTTGTGATCCTCTTAAATTCTCAAATCTCATATTTTACTATAATGAAACAGGACATTGTTACTGAAAGCGATCAATTCAGGTGTGTACAATGGATTTGCACTTCAAGAATTAGTTGAAGTCTTTATAAACTATTCTGATAGTTTAAAAGTCCTATGTTTTTATGTTTTTTTTAGCATTGAAGAATTTATACCGTTGTTGAGAGACCGTATGAATGTCCTAAATCCCTATGTCCGACAATTTTTGGTGGGATGGATTACTGTACTGGACAGTGTTCCAGATATAGATATGCTGGGTTTTCTTCCTGATTTTCTAGATGGTAATCCATGTCCTTTGTTTAAAATCTGACATGCTTCTTTGTTTTGTACTTGTATATTGCTTATTAGTTTATACCTCATCAACTGCTAATAAATCTCAGGTTTGTTCAATATGTTGAGTGATTCTAGCCATGAAATACGACAACAAGCTGATTCTGCTCTCTCAGAGTTTCTTCAAGAAATTAAGAACTCCCCAGTAAGATTTCTGCTTAATTGTAATCTCATCTACTGTAGTTTCTAATTCCAGGTCCCTTGCCTTTGAAAAACATTATTCCAGCAATACATACAAATGCATTCATATGGATTTCTTTATTTTCTTTGTTTGATAGTCAAACTTCTGGCATCAAGTGTCTTGTTATAAAAACAAATCTTTTGTTCATTTTTGTAATTTTCTGACTCGAACAGTGCTACTGTTGAAGTCTGTAGATTATGGTCGTATGGCTGAAATACTGGTTCAGAGAGCAGCTTCTCCAGATGAATTCACTCGATTAACAGCTATTACTTGGGTAAGTAAATTCACATTTTGAATTTATATGCACATGCACATGCACATGCGCATGAATTCATATTTATACAGTGTACCCTGTAATTTGTCTCCTTTTACAATATCATCTCTGGTGTATCTTCTATGATGCATGTATTTATTGATGTCGCATGCGTGTGTGTGTATTTATATTTCTACAATGTACCCTATAATTTGTCTCCATTTACAATATCTTCTCCGGTGTATTTTCTATGATGCATGTATTTGTTGATGTCGCAAGTGTGTAAATTTATATTTCTGCAGCGTATCCTGTAATTTGTCTTCTTTTACAATATCTTCTATCATGCATGTGCTTATTGATGTTGCAAGTTGTTTTGAGTTTTTGACAAATTATTGTTTCATTGGAATAATAAAATCTTTTTAACAAATTAACTATGCAGATTAATGAGTTTGTAAAACTTGGTGGAGAACAACTTGTTCCTTATTATGCTGATATTCTGGGAGCCATTCTGCCGTGCATCTCTGACAAAGAAGATAAAATTAGAGTGGTAAGCTGGTTTAAACTCTCTGAAAGATGAAAAATCTATGATTATCTAATAATGCTGAGACTTATTTTTTGGTTTCAAGGTTGCTCGTGAAACCAATGAAGAGTTACGTTCATACAAGGCTGATCCCGCTGAAGGATTTGATGTTGGAGCAATTCTATCCATTGCAAGGAGGTATAACCCTGTAACCTGCCAACCAAAAATTCAGTTTAAAAAATGCTAGCAATTTGCTGTTTAGTAGTGTATCTTGTGAGAACCTACAATTAAAGTGCTGACAACCCTCACAAACTTAGTGATGGTGGTGTATTTGAAATGAAGACTATTATACACAACTAATCCCTCTCAGTGTTTTGCTGTGCATTTAAACAATGCAATCCACAATACAGTTATGATTTTGCCCATGAAAAAACAAAGGATTGAGCATATATTCAGGGGTAAAATAGTATTTTCATACTTTATTCAGTGTAATTACATCTGTGCTCTTGGAAAAAAAAACAAGATAGCTAATGTCTGAGTGGTGTTTTCAAATTTTCAGATATTTTGTGCAGTATTATTATTGAATAGCATGTGGGTTCAACTTTTTTTTCTTGCCTACTATCAAGGGGTATTTTTGTTTTTTATGACATAGTTTTTTTTTTTTGCATTTATCGTGTGGGGTCAAAGGTATTTTGGTCTTTTTATAAATAAAAAAGGGTGATGCTTGCAACAAGTGGGAGGCACCCACATTCTTTGGGCGGCGCGTGTAGCGCCTCCTAGTAGCTTTTGGTCCCCTTCCAGGGTGGTGTCCGAAGCATCGTGCCACCCTCTACACGGTGGACTGACATGTGTCAGCCGCTAATGCATGAACTCCGGTGACAATTTTTCTCCTCTCGTTTTTATCTCCTCCACCTAAAAAGGTGTTGACTCTGCAAAATTGCAAAGTGGTCATTGTATCAAATTTGATTTATTTGTTTTTCAACTTTATAACTTGACACTTGATTTTTCATGTTTGTTTTTATCCAATTTGATCCTTATTTATTTTGCTTTTAATCTTTTTTTCTAAATGGGTTTTATTTTTTGATTTCATCTCCAATTTTTATTTTTTTTATTGAATTTGATCCTCATTCTTATAATTGCAACTCCTTTTATTTTGAGCTCTCTTTTTGATTAATTGTTTTTTTTTTGGCAATTTCATCTCACTTTAATTTCATTAAATTTCCATATAATGTTTTGTGCTTATTTTTTACCATGCTTTTAAAACCCGACACGACCTTGTCATGTCCCGAGTCATGGGTTAAGTAAAATGACCGGGATTACCAGGGTCAATTGGATTTTTATTGTGCAAGAAGTAAAAATAACATTATTTGATTAAAAACAATGACAAAAAAAATCAACAGGTCTTGACATGATTTCCCCCTAAATAATAGCTTGATTTTTTTATTCAGGTAAAAAGTAAAAATAACATTATTTTGATATAAAAAATAATGAAGAAAAAACTTATTGAGCTTTCACTTGATGTTTCCCCAGCAAACCGCGTCATTGATCAACCTTAGATTTTGACCATGTCAAGCCAGGTCATTTCACCTTCTATTTTTTAGGGACTCAACCCGGCTTAAGCATCAAGTTACAAGGTTCACAGGTCAACCCACTTGGTTAAGTTGGGTTTTGCAATAGAATTTTTTTTTAAGTTTATAGAGATTCTTGCGCTGTTATTTTTTTTGAATTTGTTTTGTATGAGATAATCTAGGTCACGAGTTTGGAGAATTATTTCGAGTTACACCATCATTTTCTTAAATCTTTTTTTTTCAAATATTTTATTTTAGTCTGATTCTTCAACATTTGATTAATTTTGAAGCATCCTTTTATTATTTTCTTTTGTCAATCATATATTTATTCAATTTGTTTATGGTCATTGCTTTTTTATTTATTTGTTTTATCAAATACAGTCAATCTAATGATTCAAATCTCAGCTTGTTTTTTACTTTTATAAATCAACTTAGTGACATTTGTGGCGGCTATTAATTCTTTTGACTGTTCAGGCAATTATCGAGCGAGTGGGAGGCTACTCGAATCGAAGCATTGCACTGGATATCAACCCTTTTAAACAGACACCGTGTCGAGGTAATCAGACTTTATTGACAAGTCATCCGCATCTGATTTTTTATTTGGTCTCCGAACTGCAAATATTGTATATTTAGTTTCTTGTCTGTTTGTAATGCTCCCATAACTCTGAATTAGTTCAAAGTCTTAAAATCACCGTCTCCAAGACTGTCAACCCATTTACAGTCAAACTTCTGGCTTCATGTTGCTAACACAGACAAGAACTTTTGTTATGATTATGTGGAATGGAAGGAAGGTTCTTTGGGCTTTAAATTCTCTAGACCAGATATGACTAAAGGGTTTTTTTTTATGTGAAACAGGTCTTGTCTTCTCTTAGTGACATATTTGATACCCTTCTCAAAGCACTGTCAGATCCAACTGATGAGGTAATCATGTACATTTGGTTTCACATTTCTCTTTAAGTTTCATCCTTTTTATTTTTTTACTTGAAGTGCAGTCATTTTATAGATTGACAAATTTTATAATTGTAATTATTCCTTTCAAAAAAATTTATGCCTTAATTAGTAGATCATAATGTATTTTTCTGGATTGATTGGCCTCTGTACACTTGTGTTTAATATCCACTCAACTTTCACTTTTTTTTTTGCAAACAAAACAAACCTAATTCATTATATGGTTAATTGAAAGCTCAATACTATCTCTTTCAGTAGTTTTGCTTCATACATGTTGGATTGCTCTGATCGACTGGATGGATCTATTATATTTAAAACTATCCATAATAGTATTCGACTTTTCTTTTGATCTATGACCACCCTCTATTTATAGAACACAGGGAACTAAAAAACCACATAAAGATGGAAGCAGTAGGAAATATATGAAAATAACCACACCTTCCTGCATTCATTTGGGCCATTTCTCCTCAATCTCCGGGTCCACTGAAAGCAGTCCCGGTCTTGCGTAAAGAAAGAATCCCAATCTGATTTCTATCCTGCATCACACAGCATGTTCCAATCAGTTTTTTCAGGAACATGAGAATGGTATGGCCAGCTAACCAATGGACATCACAAAGATTGGGACCTGAAGTTTCTTGCTAGGTGCTCATGTGTTTTGTCTGGGTGGAAGCTGGTGGAAGGGTTTTCACATCACAATTGTCCGTGGCTGTCTTCTTCAATTTGCTTTGCTGTTTTGTTCTTAAATTTACTGTCACAGGGTTTTGGAAAAAGTTGCAAAAGCCGAAACAATTTTACTTTAGTTTAAACAAATCACCCTGCAGAAAATCTTAAAGACCTTATCTTGGAGATCTCTTTCTAAGTGCCATTTATTTTGTTGTGTTTCGCACTGTTTCAAATCATGGAGAAGTATGACATCAGGCCTGACCATGAAGGAGGCTGTTTCTTCCTTAGGAGTTTAAACTCAATGGCTGGAACTTATCTCAGTTATTTAGAATCTCATTTCCATCTTCTTTCTTTTCTCTGGACTTCTCTTTTCCTTGTAATGTTCCCTATGGATACTCCTTTTCATTTGCCAACCAGAAAAACAAATACTTTGGATCTCAATCTTGCTCTGGTCTATCTATTAATTTTATTGCTTTCATATACATACAGATCAAAGAAATATCCTGCACTCTTTTTTATTTTTATATATATATGTATATAATTATTTTGTTGCAATTCTGATTTTGTCCCTAGGTGGTGCTCCTTGTTCTTGAGGTCCATGCATGCATAGCGAAAGATCTGCAATACTTCCGCCAACTTCTTGTTTTCTTGGTGCATAATTTCCGCATTGATCATTCTCTTCTAGAGAAGTGAGCCTGTTGCTCTCATCTTGCCTTTTTTTTTTGTGTTTGTAGTTTAGTCAGTCTGCTGGTGGCAGTTTAAGTGTATCTTTAATCACGTGTCTTATATCTTCTTCAAACTATTTTTTTTCTTAGGCGTGGTGCTTTGATAATCCGACGACTCTGTGTTCTCTTAGATGCTGAAAGGGTCTATCGCGAACTTTCTACAATATTAGAGGGGGAGGCTGACCTGGATTTTGCATCAATCATGGTTCAGGTTTGCTCATTATTTGGGAACATAAAACTGGGGTGCTTGAGGGCCAAATGTTTGGGAACATAATACTTTTCAGGGATATTCTTTTTTACTTATATACATATATTGCATTGGCAATGCATAACTGGGAAAATAGTGAAGAAGGCAAAAACCTTGAGTTTTTTCCCTGCCTGCTGTTCAATTTTACTTAATTACAATGTTTCCTCTTTTACCCAGGTTTTGAATTTTATTTTACTCACGTCCTCTGAATTAGCCGACCTTCGAGATCTCTTAAAACAATCTCTGGTGAATTCTGCTGGGAAGGATCTATTTGTTTCTTTATATTCTTCATGGTGCCATTCGCCCATGGCAATTATAAGCCTTTGTTTATTAGCACAGGTAAGTATTTAGGATCTTGCCATGGTCATACCTTATCATCTCTTGTGAAGTTTCAAGCTATATGAATTTCAAGCATTCATCCATCTTTTGTCTATTTTTTGCAGACTTATCAGCATGCCAGTACCGTGATTCAGTCACTGGTAGAGGAAGATATTAATGTTAAATTCTTGGTACAGCTGGATAAATTGATTCGTTTGCTGGAAACTCCCATCTTTGCTTACCTTAGATTGCAGGTGCCCTGGTTAAACTTGGTTCTCCGTTTCCTCCTTTTTGGCTATATTTTATTGCTTTATTAGTTATCAATAAAAGAATATCACATGGATATATGTTTATTTGGATTTCTTTTGGTCATTTGTGGATTGTCTAATATTTGGTAATTTCACGGATTTCTGACATGTGATGCATGTCCGTTGCAAGATTGTGTTGCAAGGTCTTTTGCTTAGTCTTTCTTGTTATGCTGAGTGTTTCTGCCATTTTGCGGTGCTTGCAGCTTCTTGAACCTGGAAGATATACATGGTTGTTAAAAGCTTTAAATGGTCTTCTGATGCTGCTCCCACAGGTACACCTGAAGAATTGTATACTGCTTCCACTTAATTTATTGATTTTTTTATGTGCAAAGGCTGCAGTTTCACACACACATGCATGTTTTTCTATTTGTCTTTCATGCATGAACACATGTATATGGTTAGCATAAATGTTACTCGCCTACCTTTTAATGAATCCTATTTCATTTTTCTGACACTCAGATTGCCTTAGATTAAATATGATTATGGTGCCATTTAACTTTCTTAGAGATTAATTCTGAAGGGAATGCATCATCTAAGGGTGCAGACCATGTATATGTTCTGAATGCTCAAGGTTTGTTTGCCTGATGGACCCTTAACAAGGGTTTTGTTTACCTTTTATGAATGGTGGAAGGTGGTATATAGGATACAATATAGGATACGTGTTTATTTTCTGTTGTCTCTAATTGTGAAGCAGAGACTTAATCTTGCAATTAATGCTACAAAATAAGGAGCGGTGGTAACCAATTGATGAAATATTACTTGCTTTTTCACCTTTTAATGGTGGTGGTGCTGGTTATTAGAAAAGACGAGCTTGATGAGAATTCAATTGCTTCCTTGCTTATGGGATGCTACTAGTGTTACTGTCATGACTCTATAGCTTATTTATTTATTTCATTGGCTTCATGAATGCAGCAAAGTGCCGCTTTTAAGATACTGCGAACTCGTTTAAAAACTGTTCCTTCATATTCCTTCAGTGGTGATCAAGTTAAGCGAACATCTTCAGGAAACCCTCACCCTCAGATTATACATCACATTCCATGTGGATCACAAATCTTCGAGGATGGTGACATAAACCAGGATGTAGGGGCTTCTAATCCGCACAGCGGAATTAACTTCACTTTAAGACTGCATGAGTTTGAGCAAATGCAACGACAACACCGAATGCATGCAAAAATGCAGGCACAGTCTCGTAATAGTTCCACCCCATCATCAAAGGTTTGTTGAATATCTTCATCTCATTATTTTTAATTATGCTTAATTAAACTACTTCTGGCATTATGGTTTATGATAGGAGTGGAATTTTAGGGGAATTAGGTGAGGAGCAAGAATAACTGGACTAGAGTAGAGAGCACATTTAGGGAACTTTGGTTATTAAGTGACTAGTAGAATAATTTGTGGGCGAATCATGAAGTTCATTTGTTGTGAGAGGTTCATCTCAGCTGGCACATGATAAAGGTGGAGTTGGTATTTTTACCAACAAGTGGAAGATATTCATAGGTAGGTATTTGTAAACATTATCAAGTTAATGTTTGGACATGGTGGCAAAGCATCTAAATCTTAACCGAGTTTAATTTTCTACTTGTCTTTTCACTTTGGCTTTAATTCCGCCGGTGCTTTACTCGGAATTACTGTGCCCTGTTATTCATGCAGGATGTACAAAGATCGGAGGACTCGGGCCACCAACTTCCTTTGGATAGTAGTGGGCCTCCATCAAGATCATCTAGAAAAGGCCCAGGGCAGCTACCACTTTAATCATGTTATTCATCGGAGAGGAGAGTAGAGGTGGTGTAACTTGTAAAATTGTATATCGTAGCTTGTCTGTTTTTATGGATGCCAGGATGGTGAAAGAGATGGTTTTGATTGGAGATAAGCTTAGGTTTTCCTGAGCTTCTTTTATTATTATTATTTTTGGGACGATGTACATGCATGTGGTTCTGTTATTTTTTATATTGAAAACCACATGGAAGCACATTATTTTAGAAAATGCAGTTTGTCTAGTTCACAGCTCAGCTGTTATGGCCACCTGAAGAAACAAAAAATAAGGAATCAGCTAATTCATGTATGCATCACATCGATCTTTGCCAGATGCATGCTTACACTCGATCGATCCTCTTACGTTAGTTAGTTCAAGCAAACATCTCTCTCTATTACGGCTCTTTAACCATCATAATGCCCCTGGGGTTTCCCATGGAGTTTGCCTATCCCACATCGGTTTGTACTGGCGATTTTGATTCCTTATATTGGCATGACGGAAGGCTAGCTGGCATCTGGGAGGTGTGGGGTAGGGATCAGCCCTTGCGCCTGCAAACCCTAAACCTGTCTCTCTTTACGGGGAGTTCAATTAAATGGGGGGTCTTTGACCAGTGTTTCCCCCCAAAAGTGGTTTAAACAAAGAAACGCTGATGCCCATTTCTTGCAAGGTAGCTGTTTCCCTTGTTGACAAATCTCCCCTTGAGAGGAGTATCGAGGTGGTACCGCTTGCATCTGGCCGGTGTCTCGGGGTACTGGATTCCTCGCCTCTCTACCACCTCCCGCTCTTTTAAAGAGACGTTGGACATTGTTATGATATTTTGGCTTTGATCTGATGAGAAATTCAGTTTCTCGAAGAGTGAGCAAACAAAAATCCCTAATTGATAGACCCGATAACACTACAATTCAAGATGGAGCAGTGAACATTTAATGGTAAACGCATGTCATATTAGTGATTTCCGATATGGGGCAAAAAACTGTTGCCAGTCAAACTGGTCATTCACCGGAGTTTACAAAAATCCACATTCAGATTACAAAACTGAAGCATGCCAATCGAAGCTTCCTTGAGCCTTAAAACCCAAATCCTATAACCAACCAGTACTATCTAAATCTTGGTTGGAAAAGGAAGGATAAAAAACAGTCAAAACATCTCATTTACATGTTCATTTTTCAATTAAGTATTTATAAAGCATAGATCCTCTCCAGATCCGAGTTGTACGCATCAGGATCTGATATATTTGCCGAGTACATTGACCAAGAAAACGATTTGCTTCCACTTGCCCTTTTAATGCGTCTCTGGGGATCCCGGAAAACTCCAAAATGCTGTCGGAAAACGAAGTAGCACATGCTTGCGAGTGTCCCAACAAGAATGGGTGCCCCTGTTGAAGTTATGGTTATAGCCATCCACGAGCTTTTCTTTCCTACAACCACAAATGCTATTGACAGAAATGCTCCACAAGTGCAAGCACAGGCAGCCCACATCAGCTTGTTAACTATGGATACTACCTGTTTCTGAGCCCGGGTGTCCCAGGCCACCAAGGTGATCTGAACCACAACAACCGCTAATGATATAAAGAGAGATGTTGCATTTAAGAGGCAGAAAACTTGAAAACCAACGTTGACAGCTATATTAGCTTTCCCTGTTTCAGCTCCATCCTGTATATACTTCCCAGGTAAGTTGAAGATAGCTAAGAAAGCAATTGAGGCAAAAAGAACAGCAACAACAGTGACAGAGTTGGTTGTATTCTGGACAGCTTCTCTATGGATTTTCCTTAGTTCTTTTGCAATACCGGAAACTCTGCGGTTGGTTTTTTCATTTTGTACAAGTTGTGTATGCACCTCGTGCTTGATATCACTAACTGTCCTCTTAAGTTCCATTGTTTCATCCATTTGACCAACTTGCCGAGCATGCTTGGCACCAGCCTCTATGAGACCGACCTTGATTTCCAAAGCAGATTCTCCATATAGGAGTTTATCAGCCAAATCCATCGCAGTTTCATGCTGATTATTGATGATGTTGACATCAATAGATGTATAGCTCAGCAAAAGGCTTATTATCTGAGAAACAGAAAACATGGTAAAGTATGAGGCTACTAGAAAGAAAAATGATAGGAGAAAACTCCTTGAACAGTAGTGCCTGTGCTACAGAAAAAGATCCAGGGAGAAGCTAGTAAGCTCATAATCACTCCATGAATCAATACATCAGATTCGGTCATTGTATGATACATTTGAGATGAGAATTAATGGCGATTAGATAAAAGACACACAAGAACGACGAATTCTCATATTTAATCAGCTATTGATTGTTAAAGTACCTGGGGGCGCGATTTCCTTGTGGCTAAATGCACTGCCGTGTTACCTTTCTTGTCACGCTCATTTAGTATTGAGCAATCAGAAAGTAATATCTCTTCCACAACAGAAGTACTCTGACCCTTTACAGCCATATGGAGTGCAGTCTGGCCTTTCTTATCTTTGATGCAGACAATACCAGGATCACGATGAATAAGCACTTTCACTATATCAAGAAGGCCATTCCTGGCAGCCGTGTGCAAAGCAGTTTTCTCATTTGTACGCACTATCCTCATCGAGCTGACATCAACATCCAGGATAGCATTCACCACATCCAAGTGATCTTTTACAGCGGAGGAATAGAGGGGGCTAGTATTGGAGGAGTCACATAACTTGCAAAGCTCAGGCCACTTGACCGACAGGTCCTTCACGATGCCTGAAACCAGTATTCGATACCATAAAGAGTTAAACGACCTGCCACCAACTAACAAGTTTACAAAATGCTGGCAGTGAGGCACAATCCTGAACGGGCATATTAAATATAGCTACCTTATCTGAATGAAGCTCAATCTTCATGAACACAATCTCCTACACCTCTACGATTTTGCAAAGCAAACGTTCTATTCGATTCTAGCCAATTTCAATCAGCAGTGATCTATATAACTTTCAAAGAAAAATAAAGTTGAATTGCTGCTTGGACTGGCTACGTTTATCCAGTAAATGACATCGTATTATGGAAATCGATTATCCCTTAAATGTGCCCAATCAAGGAAACGAATCATAGCCAAGACCTCCCATTACATAGAAATAACAGTATTACCATGCATTTTAAAAATATAACTGTGTTGTTTGAAATCGCAGCCATGGACCTCCAATATACGGTGGACATCAGAGATGATTCAATGAGAAAGTAGCCATTTAAACAAAAAGGCGATAACTTTACAAATCAAAGTCTAGAAGCGATTAATCTTTTTGGTGAACATACCACAGACAAGCAGACAGTAACTACGCATATAAGTAGAAAAAAGGGCAAAAAAGGACTAAAAGAAAACCCACCCAAGTGACCCTTTTTAGCAGCAAGATGGAAGGCATCCAAGTCAGACTTAGACCTGATCTTAACAGTTTCAAAATCACAAAGCTTTACCAAATAACTATAAACCTCTTCCAAGTTATTATCAGCAGCTATATACAATGCAGTCTCTCCTGCATCAGTCTGCAAAGACATTAGATCAGACACATCAGATGGCTGCTCCCCCACTATCTGTTTCAAAGAGTCAAGGTCGCCTGATCGGACGGCTGTGAAGAATCCTTGGTGGGCTATGAAGCGTAGTGATGATTTTGATGGCTCCATCATCATCATAATAATACTAGCATTAACTTAATTGGTATGCATAACATGCGAATTTGTTTCTTCAACGAGTGCCAAGCATCTCCTTCTCAAAGGTTTTATCTTTTTGAGGTCTCTCTTCTTCTTCTGCTTGGTTGGTGTAGAGAGAGATGACAAGTGTAAAGTATAGTTGGATATTGGAGGGTCGGCTTCTTCTGTGTGATAGTCGCTGGACACGTGATTTGATTTGAATTTATTGGGGTCAACATTTCCGGCATTTTATTTTTTATTAGTCCTTCTATTTTATTTATGTTGACAACTCAGTCCTTTATATTGTAAACTGTAGAAATTCTTCTTCTTTATTCTCAATTAATTCTTTACACGGAATACAAGAGTATATTTATAGATACAAGGTCCAGCTATTCTAGGAAATATGAAAGCTGTTATAGGAAATACAATATCTCAGCCTAGACATGATTCGAATGATGGAAGCTTACAGAAAATTGCCATTATGAAAATAAAGCCAAATTCCCGAGTTGAAATTAAGGATTTTTAGAGTATCGAACAGAGCAAGCCAATATAGGTCGGCTGCACTTATCTAGAAACAGAATTTACAGTGCTCGCCGTGACATCAGGTTTCCCCGGCTCTATTTGCACCTTGTTATGATTCATCTTAAACCTGGTTGTTGGCTTCGGTGCTCATGGCTGAAAATCAAGGCCTGCATGCATGTATAGAAGATGGATCTTTCCTTTATTACCGGAGCAGACATTTCAAGGGGCTGTGGTGATTAGTTTCTTCAATATTTTGATTCGTACCAAAAGGTGGATCTTGTTGTGGTGAATATACGAGTTACAGAGAAATTTGAGAAACGTGTCAGCACTAAATGCGAGGATTCATAACAAATTCTATCGTCTTGGAGATTTTTAAAGAAAAATGTAGAAAAAGCATAATGATAATAATTACGAAGAGATTGTAGCTTGCACGCATTTAGAGAGGATGAGAGATGTCCTTTTATGATGGGTATGAAAATAGGAATGGCAACAATAATAACGCCTAAACTTTCTCCTTCCTCCCTAACAAACCTTCCCTGAAACTAAATTAAATTTCCACCGTTCTCTTTCATTCCTTTTTTTATCTTTTGTAAGGGAAAGGAATGGGGTTTAAATGCCTTTTCAACAGCAAGAAATCCAAGAATTCGGATTCTTCTAGCGGTTCGCCGTCTGGGATGGCTGCTCCGATAAACGGATCCAGATCACCCTCTGTGAGGCTAAGACCCCGAGTTGAAGAGCTTGAGCAAGTTTTCAAGAAATTCGACGTCAATGGAGACGGCAAGATCTCATCTGCGGAACTGGGTTCGTTCTGGCAAAATTTGGGTCATGAAGCAAGCGAGGAGGAGCTGCAAAACATGATAACAGAGTTCGATGCCGATGGCGATGGGTTCATTGACCTGCAAGAATTTGTGGCGCTGAACACGCAGGGGGTGGATACAAATGAGGTAATGGAGAATCTGAAGGATGCCTTTTCTGTTTATGATATTGATGGAAATGGGTCGATTTCTGCTGAAGAATTGCATAAAGTGATGGCCAGTTTGGGCGAGCCTTGTTCAATGGCTGAGTGCAGGAAGATGATTAGTGGCGTCGATAGAGATGGTGATGGGATGATTGATTTTGAGGAGTTTAAGGTGATGATGATGGTGGGTGCCAGGTGGGATTCCATGGATACTCTAGGAGGCACTGGGGTTTAGAGAATTTATGGCGGTGGCGGTATTGTGCTGGTAGTGATTTGTGGATTCTGTTTATTTTTCGAGACAAGATCTGCAGTTTTTTTTTTAATTATAAATTGGAATTCTATTGCTGGTTAATGAATTTGAGAATATTAAATAAATAAACGTTGTGAAAAAAGTATCGAAACATTATGGATTGTAACATTGAATTTACACCTTGTGCTCATATAAAAGCTGTGAGTGCAGGGTTGTCTTCTTACTTACTTGGTTTATTTGTTTGTCATTGTAAATTTTTAAGGGGTAAATTAGTTTGTAATTTATATTTTTCACAATAAAATTATTTGAGTATCTCTTAAAATGCAAAAGAGAAAACCACTTGACTCTACACATTTTTAAGGGGTAAATGGTTTTGCACTAACCATTTAGAATTCATGGATACTTTGTATATTTAAGAGTTGATCTTTATTGTTTTAATCTATAGTTTTTGTTCTTGGTCCTTTCACAATTTTCTAATTTGTTTTTTGATTTTGTCATTCAATTTAAATTTATTTATTTTATTTTAGTCATAAATATTTTTTATCTACCCTTTTTGTAGATTTTCAATTGTATTTAGTTTCATCCTTGATGAATTTTTTTTTTAATTTAGTCATTATTCTTTTGATGATTTTTTTATAAAATTGATTTTTCTTTTCAATTTAACCTTTTAATTCAAAATTATTCATCCTCTCTCTTTTTTTTTTCCTTAAATAATGATCATCATTATTTTAACTGTTATATTAGACTTTTGAATTATCTTGTTTAATTGGTTTTTAAAATAAAAAACATCATTTGACATTTGATTTATTAAAATCAGGCTTCATCAATTTTTTATGGTTTTGTACTTCTGATTAAAATGGTTTAGGTCACAATTTTATACTCAGCATTTTGTCTTTTAAATTTTTATTACTCTTTATCATTTTGATCATCTTTTTTTTTATTTCATTATTCAATACATGTTATATATATATATATATATATATATATATATATATATATATATATATATATATCACCTGGTAAACCATTAGTTATTAGTTACATCATTGGACTAATGCATCAAAGTCTTCATTGAGGGGAGGCCATTACAGGCTAATACATCGACAACAATATGGACGGCAACCTCAAATTTGAGGAGCTTAATGTGCTGGGCTCTTGGCCTTTCCTTTTTGGCCCAACTACAGCGAAGACCCAAAAAAAAAAAAACAAGATTTATTGCAATCATAAAATTTACTGATTATTTGTTTCTTCAGTGAAGTACTCCACCGTAGCCGGATTCGCTTCAGTGTCGCAGAGCTGAGGTTGAGGATACCAACCATGGCTGTTTCAAAAAATTTAATGGCCTCGCTAGTCAATTGCCGTCCACTAACATGCGCTGCCATGGCCACAGCCTCATCCTATCAAGAGCGTCTGGTCCCACACCCACCAGACCTGATCAAATGGGTGAGGCGCGAAGGTGGGTTCGTGCACCAGGCCATTAAACTATCCCAATATGGAACCGATGGTCTTGGTTTGATTGCCTCTCATGATATCCCAAAAGGGTCTCAGCTTATTGCCCTTCCTGATAACATACCCTTAAAATTTGGAGACGAAGACGGAGTTGATGAGGCACATTCTGTTTTGGTTAACCTGGCCCAAAAAGTTCCTGGTATGTATTTTTTCCTCCCTATTCGTGGGTGTCTGTGCAGTTTTTTGGGTGCTCGTACTGTTTCATTTTAGAAGACTGCAAATGGGTTTTATTTGGTGGATGGGGGATTTTTACTACAATGCTTCTTTTTGACGTCTCAATTTTGCTCCATCGTGGTCCTAATAAATTTATATTAATGCTAGTACTGTAATTGTAGTAAATGTTGTATTTTTTTATCCAATATATCCTCAATCAGGATAACTTAGAAGTCATTGAATGGATCGAAAGCATAGTTCAAGTTTGTCAGTACAATAACAGCCTGAATATGCTTAAGTTGTTTTCCACATAAAATGTTGTTTGGTTTAATTTAAAGCTGCTTCCTTGGTGTATGGACCAAGAGCTCATGTTGAGGAAGTAGGAGATATTGCTATGTACATTTTAGAGGCTCAAAAATTGCGAGGCTTCCGAAAACTGTAACTCTGGACTTTTTAACCAGCACCTTCTATTTGATATCAGTTTTCTGGGTAATGACTCGTGGAATGTATGTCTTTTATCTTCTGCTGCCAGTTTTTGTCAAGGAACCTGTTAGATCATACTCCAAATTGACGGGGATGTATTTTTTTTTTGGTGCTCTTTGATGGAAAGTGCTATTTTTAGTCTTCCAGTAACGTGAAACCTTTATATCAGCAGGATAAGGTTTTCTGTACACATCATGAGTTGTAACTCCATGTATTTTAAATCTGGCTGATTACACTTTTGAACACGAGTAAATTGAACTTGTGGGATCATTTGACAGATGAACTGTGGGCAATGAAATTGGGTTTGAAACTTCTTCAAGAAAGGGCAAGGGTCAGCTCCTTCTGGTGGCCATACATCAGCAACCTGCCTCAAACTTATAGCGTGCCTATATTTTTTCAAGGGGAGGATATAAAGAACTTGCAGTATGCTCCTCTTGTTTACCAGGTATTTCCATGAATCAGCTTGACAGTCAACATTTTCCTCCAAAATCAGGTTGAGAATTAATGGTTGAGGTGAAACTGGAAAACCCTGGCACAAATGAGTGCGTGGACCAAATTTCTGTTGAGTGTCATAACAAGAAATTATGTACCTGTTCTTTTGTTCTGAAATCAGCTCAACTGATTCTAGTTATTCCTCTATGGAGTATGGATAATCCTGAGCAGGCTACCTGGTGTCTCATCGTATCCTTGTCTGGACCATAAGATGGATGTTGGTTACCGTTGTTAGCTTTGAAAATAATCACAGCTTATATTTCATCATGCCAGGTGAATAGAAGATGCAGGTTTCTTCTTGATTTTGAACAAGAAGTCAAGCGTGCTCTTGAAAACCTCAAACAAAATGATCACCCTTTTGACAGGCAAGATGTAGATGCATCGTCTCTTGGGTGGTCAATGTCAGCAGTCTCATCCAGGGCATTTCGTTTACATGGAAAAAAGCTTCCAGATGGAACCCACATTGATGCCCCCATGATGCTTCCTCTCATTGACATGTGCAACCATGCCTTCAATCCAAATGCACAAATTATTCAAGAACAGGATGCAGGGAGTGCAAAGATGCTTATAAAGGCAGGTTTTCCCATTTTCTTTCATTTATTTTTAACTTGCTACTAATTTAAACAAAAAGAAGTGAGAGGTCAATTATTGATTAAAAGTCTCATGCTTTCTCAAATCAGGTTGTAGCAGAAACACCAATCAAACAAAATGATGCCATACTACTGAATTATGGTTGCTTGAACAATGATCTTTTCCTATTGGATTATGGATTTGTGATACCTTCAAACCCATATGACTGCATTGAGCTCAAATATGATGGAGCTTTTCTGGATGCTGCAAGTGTTGCTGCTGGGGTATCCTCACCTAAGTTCTCTTCACCAGCTCCATGGCAACAGCAGTTTTTATCCCAGCTAAATTTAGTAGGTGAAGCTGCAAATCTCAAGGTTTGTGCTTTTCTGTGATGTTCTCACTATTCCCCCCCACTCCATCGTCCTTTTTAATGAAAGGAACAGATATTAATTTTGTGGGCTTCTCTCAAAATAAACAGCATCTCTCTCCATGTTTTTATGTAGAGCAACCTAGCGCCTTTATAAATGATCTCCAGGAATCCAACCAAACCAAGACAAGTCTCATCCGACTGTGTTATGCTATTGGCTATGTTTTGTTAGGATGTTAAAAATCCTCTGATTGTGTCAGGGTCAATAATTAAAGCAGAGATGCTGAAAGGAAAAATAAGCAAACAAACTTTGAAAAGGCATGTGACTCTGCTGGAGACAATGGAATACTTTTCTCATTGCTCTCTAGTTTATATAATAATTGGAACCACAATACTGTTCTTGCAAAATGATTAGTATCTAGAGCTGGAAGTCAGCCTAAAGGAAACCAAAAGCTGCCTGGAGCTTTTTGAAGTTATAATGGTGCTGAACAAAACGAGATTGGTTTTAACTGTTTACACAAACCAAATCAGGGTTTTTATATTATTTTGAAATTGAAATAATTTGTTAATCTTTTCCTGTTTGTCTCACATAACAGGTGACATTAGGAGGTCAAGATTTGGTAGATGGACGGTTGTTGGCAGCCCTTAGAGTACTGCTGGCAAGTGACATGGAAATGGTGCGTAAGCATGATATGGACACCCTCACATCTTTATCAGCTGATGCTCCTCTCGGAATTGCAAATGAAGTATCTGCTTATCGCACCATTATTGCACTATGTGTCATCGCACTTGAGCACTTCCCTACCAAAATAATGGAAGATGAATCCTCATTGAAACAGGGTGTTTCAGCTTCCACTGAACTGGCCATCCAGTTCAGAATCCAGAAGAAATCTGTCATTATAGATGTGATGAGCGATCTAACAAGAAGAGCGAAATCACTTTTGTCCAGGAAGACAACGGCTTGTCAAGGCTAATTTGTAAAGGGAGGGGAGTCATTTTAAGTTTTAACGACGTCTTATTCGTTCTTGAGGTCATATTTCAACATAACAATGTATGCTACCATACGGATTTGTGGCTGTCTCATTTAGTTACAAAATTCTGTCTGGGATAGCGTCCGTATCTCCCCTTGATACTGAGTGGGGTGAGTGGCGGTTGTCTCGAGTTGCATTATGCTACACTGAATTAGCAGGGGGAGATCAAATTGAAGAAATATACATCTTTGCATTATCAATCATCAATTTTACCGAGGCTTTGTTGGGAAATGATCAATTTCAGTGCAAGAGTTACAACTTTACTCGCCACCTCTTGAATTGATTTAATTATTGATAATGAACACAACTAAGATTCTGCTTGCCGCAAGCCTGCAAGGGAAGAATTTGAAACGGTACTGCAGTAATATCTTTCTGACGGGGGAAGACCACTTCCTAGAAACAAATCACTGTACATGCATAGTTGCTTGTTAACAAGATGGCAAATTCCTTACAGATATTTCTTTTCTAATGTCATTTGATTTGTTATGCATGAACAGAGAAGATACTATTCAAGCAATAAATTCTTGATGACGGGAGTAGAAAACGGATATGAAGGCGATGGATATGTAGAATGTATTATATATTAATATAAATTATATTTCGAGATTTCACTTAACAGCTTAAATTTTTAGTTAAATGAGATGGTTATTTAACATGATATCGAAGTTTTGTTGACCCATTGGTTACAAGTTTAAATCTTACCACTGTCATTCTATTTGATGAAAAATCAAATACAAAATAATACGAGTCTGTGCAAGTTTCAAGACCAAAGAGCTTTCATTTAAGGAAATATGTTAGAGAATAATATTAATTATATTTCAGAGTTTTACCTACCAATTTAAGTTTTTAGGTGAGATGATTTATGTAAAATAAACTATTAAGATATTTCCAATCTTTATAGTTTTTCGCTGATATTACAAACCAGACAAACAAATGTTCCCAGATTAATAAGGGGGCTGAGTGATCAAGATGGGGATTACCTTGTATCAGAACCAAATGGTCAATGCTGAGACAAACATTGGCTAAAATATTGCGAAGATATAAAAATATACATCTGCTCTGATCCGAGCACAGGTAAATCAAAAGTCGATTCTCAGAGTTGATTATGGTCGTTTTAAGGAAGAAAGGCCTTCAGCTCTGGCCTTTGGTGCTGAAGTCTTGACTCGAAAGGTTGGCAGGGGAATCTAATATTCTCTCCAGTCTTGGATACTATATCCACGAATGAAACAGAAGTGTTGGTTCAACCCATCGTAAAATTTCTATTAAAAGAGAGCTGCAGAATAACCATGAAAATAAGAGAAGAAAGGAGAGCAAAGAAAAGAAGCACGAATTCAAAGCTTTCCTGGAGAGGTCCCTATAGCCTTGTCGTACATCATAAAAGATATGTACATCTGCTGGTTGCGTGACAAAATTCAAGCCATACACGAGAAAATGGTTTTGTTATTTAGATTCCAGCATGCTCAGCTCTTGATCTTCCGTATTTTTGTTGTTATCCTGGTGAGTTCTCTGCTACAACTTAGCTGCCTACTGAGATGGGTCTCTCAGCTAGACCGAGTGGTGAACGCGATCGCTGCCTGCTGATCCTGCATTTCACAACCCCTCTCGCCTCTAACTGCTGTAGTGATGGTTGCTTGACCTTCTCGAATTCTCGCCTGATCTTTATAACCTGACTGTGAATAGGAAACCCCACGTATCCATGATCTCCATCTCCATTCCTTCCTCTGCTATCGTCGTTGCTGCAACTGTTCTCCATTCGGAAGTGGCCAAATCTTCTTCACAGATATCACGCTATAGACCTTGATCACCTTCCTGCCTGCCCTGTTGAAGAGACGTGTAGACAAGCACGCGCATATATATAGGGGGAGAGGGGGTAAGCGAGAAAGAAAAAAAAGATCGCTTCACGAATACTTCATTGATTTTGCTGAAAGGAAAGTGGCGGGGAAAAAAATTAGTTTCTCTGCATTTCGACTCTCTTGAAACCGCGTCGACATGACCATTTATAAAAAGGCTGTTCTCTTTCATTCGCGTGGCTCGAAGTCAAAGAATGGATGGTGCCAGGTGGCAACTTGCTAAAGTAGGATAGGTGGCTGCCCGACAGCTTCTGTTTCACATCACAGAAGCCGAGCAGGTTTCCTAGTTTCATTGGTTGTTGGCTCGGGATTCCTTCAGCAAGAGAGGAAGCTGTTGGTTTTTCGATTTTCAACAGCTTTTATCTCTGGAATTACTATCTCGATGTCTTAAGTAAAAGCTTTTTAAATTTCAAATTCCACACAGCTATCAATTTTATCTTGAAATTAATTTTATCTTTGACCTGCTATATATTATCGAAGATCATTATTCGCTCTTGTCAATGAAATTAATGGCAGCTTCTCTTCCATTTTCCATTGTGACGAGACTATTAATAATTATATATCCCAAAACCAATATCTGAATATTAAACTATATATAGCTATTTTAATTTAATTTGGTAATTTATTATACCACCTCATCTGCCCAAGATAACAACCACCCTCCAGAAAGTTCCATGGCGAAATGCCCTTTGAGTCCAGGATAAGAAAAGGGAAAAGGGACCTCGACTATCCGAAGCAAAATCAAGGAGAGACTGTCGTAAACTCCTAATGAAGCAATATATTGGCCACCTGCTAAAAACGTGAAACACACCTCTTGATCACGTGAGACATTTGACAGAAAAAATACTTTAGAAAATGATTTTTTTTTAAGTTTGATTGCTCTTTGATGACGTGTTTAGTTACGCCGTGATTGGACGGTTAATTATACAGTTAAATGCTGATCATGGGCGGCGCTCTCTTCTACGTGAAGATTAGAGGACTTCTTCGCGCACAAGAGCTTGAATAAAAAGAATAATCTTCAAGTCCATTTAATAAAAAGAATGAGCGAGCGTACCTTAAGCTAACTTTCTTCAAGAGGTTGCTTCGCATTGCACTTCTCATGTGTGAAAATGAAGCTTCGTGCATGCCCCACTCATTTTTTTTCTGAATCTTGAGATGAAAGGGATAGCTAGCTTATGTAGCTAAGTAGTGAAACAGTTTATTTTTTTCTTTTTTTCTTTTTTCAACGGGCATGTTATCATCATGCTTCGCTCCAAGGAGGGATGGAACGTGATATTCTTATTTTGAGGTGGCTGTTTCACTGTTTAGACCCTATTTGGGAGTGCGTTGCAACGGGCATTTGAAAAAAATATATATATATATATTTTTTATTTTAAAAACCGGCGGTTTGGTGTTTTAAGATCATTTTGATGTGCTGATGTCAAAAATGATTTTTAAAAAATAAAAAAATATATTATTTTCATGTATTTCAGCACGAAAAGAACTTTGATAAGCTACCGCAATCGCACTCCCAAACATGCTTAATTGATTTTGAATTTCTTTAAATTTGTCCAAGGATAGTAACCTCTCTTCATATAGTCACTTTAAAGCGGTTGAGATTTATGTATTGTAGAATAATATAAATAATATTCTTAAATCTCACTTAATTATTTAAATTTTTAGATAAAATAATTTTTTGATATGGTATCAGAATCTTAATGATTCAATGGTCACGAGTTTGAATCTCATCACTCTCATTTTATTTGATAAAAAATTAATTATGGACAAGGTAGTCTAGAACTGTGTATGTATCTGTTTCACTTTGCATTTTAAAAACGCTTTTGAAAAATTATTATTATTATTTTTAAAACAAAATTGGTATTTATAGATTATTTTTATGTGCTCATGTCAAAAATAATTTAAAAAAAATAAAAAAATCATTTGATTCATTTTTGAACCAAAAAAACAACCATAATCACAATCCTAAATATACACTAAGTTCTAAAAGTATATTGTCATAGCTTTCAATTTGTTGTTGGATCAGTAACAGTTACCATATGGCTGGGACTTTTCTTAGTTATTATTCCGCAATCCACTGTGAATCCGGATTCCGTGTTGATAAATTGGGCTGGCCCAATGTTTCCTTTTTTCTTTTCGTTCCGGGGGAGAAAACAAGGGAGTAGGCCTTTTAATATGGGATCCGTGTTTAATCTTTGGGCTCTGCGCACTCCTATTTCTTCTGCTCGTGAAAAAGCAGGCTCCTGGGCTTTCCCTTCTTAAACAACAAATATATTTGTTTTTTTTTTTTTCTTATAGCTAGAAGCAGAGTAGAACCAGGTAAAAAAGGTACAGAATAATAAAACCGAGTAGAAATTGAGAGCAAAAACACATAAAATCTAAGATGTCGAGAGAGGAAACACAAGCCTTTCGATCGATGAAATCTACCGATGAGACCCACATGAGTCTCATAATTCAATTCTGGAGTCAAAATTGTCTTGTAAACTGCTATCGCTAGTTTTTATTTCTTGTGTGATATATAAAATGTCTAAATTAAAGATTTATTCAAGCTCGATACACCCGGCACCCGCACTTTCCATCATCTTGACCTTATTACCAAACATCGATACGCAGCTGTCTTATAATTTTCTGATCTTAGCCACTTGGTTCCTATATTTTAAACACACATGTTTTCACTAAAAGTTCTTATTTACGCGCGTGCATGAGATCAAGAGCAATAATCACGTAATGAAAGTTAATAAATATATATATCTTTGTTTTTTCAAACTCCCGCTTGTCCATGAATCGATCGTTTTTAAATCTGTGTAACTTAGTGGATTTGTTTATTGATGAGTTTGGTTGGAATTTGTTTTTGATGTGATGATCTTAGCTCTATAAACTCATTAGGTTTCGGCAAGTAGAAAAATATATAATGAAGAAAAATGGGTTAGATAAAGGAAAAGATAATGAGCACACCCACACAGACACAGAGAAAATAAATCCCGTCTAGAGAAAAAGTCAAATAAATAACCAAGCAAAAGAAAATTAAGAAGAGGTGACCTAACAACCATGCATTACATGGAAGGTATCTTGGACAAATTCAAGAGGTAATAATCCTCTTTCAATTATTTAATTGGAAGAGCCTTTCAACTTTTCAAGCCATTTTATATTTGTGCAGATTCGAAGATGAAACATGAAAGAGACAAAAGAAAGGGAATAAATTCTCGAGTAGTGGGCGGGGCATGCATCTTTTTTTCTCCACTACATGCCAGTCCGACCAGTTCAACTTAAGCGAATCACCGGTCATATTTCGAGGGCGACACATCTTTTTTAACTATTTTGCTCCGTTTTTTATACGGGGTTTTGATCTTTAACAATTATTTTCAACATTGAAAGTAGTGGAGTAGAGGGGAAAAAAGAAAAAAGAAAAAAAGTTAGATAGAAATTTATCTGTTGGATGCTGTGTTTCTACGGTGGTATACTTCATTAGCTAATGATAATCATTCATGGAGGAGTGAATTATAGAAATTTATAAATGAAACGTGTTTAAACGCACTATATAATCATGGAACCCCTTGAAATTTCTAATCTAGAAATATACAAGAGAAAATTATATTAACTTCTGTCTGCGCGGGTCATTATTTCTAATCTAAGAAAAAACACAGGAGAAATTTGTCATATTGTCTACCGGTCATTATTCACATCTGGTTTTATTTTAGGTCACCTTTGGAGACTCTGAGCAGTCTGGAAATTTATATTTATGAGGTGCCTACATGTTCTCGTGTGGTAATTGGCTGCCAATTAAGGGTTCTTAATGAAGTACACGAGACAGTTGGACAATCAAGTAAATTAAACCATTCCAGCAAACTTCTTTGTTTTTCACATTTTATTCCCAATATTATATTAAATAGTATATTAACATACCTATGTTGATATTTATGTATAAACTAATTGATACAAAACAATTAATTTCAAATGCATATTATAAATTAAGATAAATGATGACAATTGATTTTAAATATTTTAAATTAAGATTAGGATCAGCACATCCACGTTCAAGTCTACAGAGGATTCGTTAATCATTCATTCATTTCAGCCAGTGGTTTACTTAATTTCGTCCTCATGGAGTTTGGAATATTCATCACCAACTTTGATTGCATGATTTCGCTCATCCATGATCGATCAAGAATTTGGCTATAGCTACAGGATACTTACTGGAAAATAAATTAGTATTATTAGTAGCACAAAACTAACGAAGAAACTACACGTGTTTATTTTCAGCCACAAACACATTTTCTTCCTTGTTTAGATGCTCTATCTATGGTCAAATTCAAATATGATCAGCAGCTTCTATATATATATATATATATATATATATGTATGTATGTATGTATGTATGTATGTATGTATGTATATGTCCGTGTGTGTGTGTGTCTTTATATGCCCTAGCGAGAAGATGTCACGTACGAGAGAAAGTAAATAAATATCAGAGGATTACAAGAAAAAATTAAACGTATATGAATTTCTAATTATTAATTGCATTTTACCTGGTCAACAATTATATATATATATATATATGAAACTTGATACGCAGAGCTCTTATGCCTAGCTGACAGAGGTCAACCAAAGAAATTTGCTCGCCGGCCATTTCGTGGCTGTAACCGAAAATAATCCACCAGTTCAGGCTTTCCGGCTGTAGGGGCCTGCTTCTATATAAATGAAAACATATCCACTCCAAGATGATAGAATGCTAATCGCTCTGGATTAATCAACGCTGTTAGATGAAAAAAATAGCTTTTTGGGACTCACCCATGCATGAAAGAATAATAAACCGCCAAATAAAAATAAATATTTATCGATGCACTTAAAGCTACTCTCAGAAGAAAAACATGGCCATTTCAAGCATGAGACCCACTAAATCCATGGGACTAATTTTTAAATCCAAATAATAATAATATTTAATGAATGATAATTACTTTTTTCATCAGTATCCATTCATACTGTGAGCTGTTTCTGCGTGCTATTGCACCTAAAATAAATATAAAAATATATGTTAATATTAAAGATAGAATACTCCGCTTACTATAAGATTTTAGTTTTTGGATCAACTCGAATTTATCTATCAAATTCTATAAACTTAGAGCCTCAAAACGACTCAATGATTTAGTAAAGTGTCTGGAATCTAGGCCACTTGAATTATTAAATTATTGTGATCTATTCTTGAATCTATATTTTTTGTTTTTATTTAATATATAAGATATTTTCACTAACACCAAAATAGGTTCAAGAAATGCTACGTGGATTTATTTTCCCTTCAATATTTACTAATTAATAGATTTCCTTAAATAAGAAAAAATAAAAAAATGAATATTTTGCATGTGCATAAATTTCTTTAAATAGTTAACACATTAAGCTTTTATTTTTTATATGGTTTATTGCATGTGCATCTATAACATTATTAATTCTGCACTCAAATCACATGCAAACGCTAGCTAGCTATCGATCCCAAATGTAACATCTCTCTCTCTCTATATCTATCTATCTATCTATCTATCTATCTATCTATCTATCTATCTATCTATCTATATATATATATATTAAAAACTGTCATTAACTTAAATATTGGAACATGCATGTCTTTTTAAAACTCGGGGGTTATAACGTGACAGAGCTAAGTTATTTTGTCCCCCTTTACAATAGGTTTGATAGGATCAAGATCGCCCGCAACATTTGCAATATTCTGGAAGGAAAATAAAAGGGCATGCTTACGCCTTAATGCAAAAAAATAAATATCGAGTGACAAATTATTCAAGGCTAGACTAACATACATACTATAAATATGAAGCAGGGAATAAAAAACATAGGAGGACGGAAAAGGGAGGGGATTAAGAATATAGTTGATATATATTTGGTAAGTTTTTTTATTTGGAAACGATTTAAAATAATATATATAAATTTGCTGTGACATTTAAATATCTAAAAACATAAAACAAAATCTAATTTGAAACAAATAAAAAATAATGTTTTTTTAAGAATGTTTTTAGATCGTAATAATAAATAAGGTTTAAGAAAACAATGAAGAAGGAAAGCGGAAAAAAAAAACCCTATTCTCCCAGGACAGATCAGTACCAAACTAGCAATGTATGCGTGTGATAAGCACGTAATATTCTATGCAAAATGATAATAAAAAAAAATCCGATCCAGGGGCTACTTGCATGCATCCCTATCCACTATCCACCCGAACCTAACAGCAATGACCACTCTCTCACACGTGAGTATGTTCTCTCAAGTCAACTCGCCTTCTTCAGACACCCGATTTATTTCGAACCGCGTGGGCTAACCCAGTAAACTGACTACTACGAAGACTTAAATATAATATATAATAGCTAGGAAACGACACAGGAAGGAGGCGAACGTATACCACGTCGATGCCGACGCGTTCATTACACATCTAAGTGATGACCAAACCTTCATTTTTTCTTAAACTCAAAAACATATAAATTTAGATACATCCATCCATCTATCTCTATATATAGCAGCGCTACATGCACTCTGTACCAAAGAAAATTTGTTAGATAATAGGTGTTTCTAACATTTTATAGCCAGGGACCAAATCCAACCTTTCTCGGTGATCTCTTGTTTTCTATTTGAAGCTTGCCCCGTTGTTGTGGCCAGCCAGCCTTCCAGCCTCACTTTTTCTTCTTCTAGTTCTTTCCCCGTTAAATATAAGAGAATATATATTGAAAACCTGCCCCTTTTCTTTAATTAGTGGTGGATTAATTTCTCAGAAATTAAAACTGATTAGGGATTACCCAATCCCTTACCGTAGATTGTCTTAGCTGAAGAACTATAAGAGACCACCTTTTCTTTTCCGATACCAATTAGTCTCTGGAAAATGGCGTGTTTGGTTGCTCGATCGGGGAGGGAGTTGCAGAGATATGACAACATGGGCCGCCGCCAAGTTGTTGGGTGAGCTTAATTTGTTTTCTGTCCCTTTTTTCTTCTGGCTTCTAGTATGCACGTTGCGTAAATGCGTGGTCCCCATGAGGTTTTTCCTTCTTGATCGATTATGGCGGCTTCCTCCTCCTTGTTCGATAGGAAGGAAAATAGCTGTTTTTTTCTTTTCCTGGGCCTGGTCCCCATTGATGTGCAACTGTTCTACTTGGGCCTCATATATGTTTTTTTCCTTTTGATTTCTGGATTCAAGCAAATTAGTCATGAAACTTCGTTAGAATGAACTCCTATTAATTTTATCAAATGTTTAAAATTGCAGATGCATCCCGTATAGATTTAAAAATTGCGGTGATGGTTCCATCGGTGATGAATTGGAGGTCCTGGTCATCACTTCGCAGAAGGGTCAAACCCAAGGAATGATGTTCCCTAAGGTGATTAATTAAGCAGAAAACTAGAAAACGGCTTCGCATTTTACCTCTCATGTATACCAATACCCTAAAATTGCATCTTTCATTCATGTACTAACGCCTACTGGTTTATCAGGGTGGGTGGGAACTTGACGAGTCCGTGGAAGAAGCAGCTTCCAGGGAGTCGCTTGAAGAAGCCGGGGTTCTTGGCAATGTCGAGGTTAGTTTTTTTATTGCCAATTGCAGATTACACTATGTGATTTTTATGAACACGTTTTTAACATGGATGCGCATATACATGGCAGGATGGACTGGGCAAGTGGAACTTTTTAAGCAAAAGGCACGGCACATTTTACGAAGGATTCATGTTCCCTTTGTTTGTGACAAAGCAGCTTGATCTGTGGCCGGAGAAGAGTGTCAGGCAGAGAATCTGGGTATGTTACTTTAGTTTCTGATGCTGTACCAGGTTAAAATCATTAGTTTGTGTCCTAACAGTTTGATTACACGTGAAAACAGATGACCGTGGATAAAGCCAGAGAAGTTTGTCGGCACTGGTGGATGAAGGAGGCCTTGGATATATTAGTCGAGCGGCGTACATCTCTGCAACAACTGCAGAAGGAAGAATACGCGCTGTCATGCTCTTTAAGCTAGGAAAGATCAGATTATTTGTAGATAACAGATTCAATGGATCATGACTTCATGGAAGCAGAAGACGTACGGATCAAGAACTAGTAATCAGACCAAGGCGTGCGGCGCACGATTGAAGAAAGAGAAACTGACAGCTACTGTTTTCCTTACGGGAGGCTCCTGTAATAATTAAATCAAATCAGTTGAAAAATATGAAATGTAAATGTGTTCATTTCCTTGGTGAGAAATTTAAACCTTCAATTTTGATGTAATAAGCTGTCTAATTACTTGTTCATAGTCGCTGCCGTCTTTTCATTGTCGTGTGCCTTGATGTCATACAGATCAACAGTATCTCAACCTCGCTCGAGACCATTTTTTGCCGCAGTATGTGCATGAAATAATCTTAAATTATTAAGTAAATTTCCGGAATATAATTTATATTATTTATTATTTTAAGTGAAAGTTCTTTGAGCTTAAAATTTGAAGGGGTTTATTTTAGCATTTGAATAAGTCCATTGAGTCCCTGATCTTCAGGGAGACATTCATGGTCAAGCACTAGTTAAGGATTTCAGTTATTTATTTTTAGCCAATGTACATGTCACGTTACTATAAACGTGAGCTATTTTCCAGTTGATTTGTTATCTCTGTAAGGCTATTTATTAGCCACTTTCATTCAATAATATCTATTCATTCGATTCAATACTGTATGGTCATTGTTTTATTCTCTACAAAACTTACGCAGATCTATACTATTTTATGTTTATTTTTTATCAAATAGAATGAGAGTGATGAGATTCAAACTTGTGACCGTTGAGTCAACAAAACTCTGATATTATACCTTTTATTATCTTACATAAAAACTTAAATTATTAAATGAAATCTCCAGTTCCTAATAAAATCCCTCCTCGTTAGAAATCATTGCCCCTTGACAGGTACTGCTAATGTCCGTTACAGGCTTAACCTGTAACGAGGACACAGATAGAGTTTTGTGATAGTTTTTTGGGGTTGATCTAATAAAAATGAAGGAAGCATCTTGTTAACTATGCGGAGCATAATGAATATTTTGGAGCAAATAATCCTAAATAGAGGTGCCATGTGTTTGCTTAATATGTCCATCGCATTCTCAACGCCTTTCTTTTCATCCCTCAGGTTCTGCAATGAGCACTTCGATCTCACTTTCTTTGTATCTTTCTTTATATAAATAATCTCTTTTTTCCTCGCCCTACTTACTAGAGATATTTGTTTTTATTAGACAAATCTTCTTTTTAAAGCCTCTTGGATTTTACGAGGACAACGATAACCTCATTTTATATTGGTAGCTTTCTGTAAATGTAATAGATGGGGCTGATCTACTGACTGTTTTATTCTTGAGCGCCAAATTGTTGTGTCTCGATCTCTTTTTCTACTTTCCATGTTTTTTTTTTTTTTGACAAAATAAGAAGACATATCAAGTTAGGCTTTCATCGAGGATCGACGATTGTAAAATTTGAAAGTTAGTGGTTCGTGTGGCTTAACTGAAGAGCCTTTCTCCTTCCTCGCTCGCTCCCTGCGAATGTCCTAAGTTAGCTAGTTTCTCTCTATGGAGTATGGACTTGTGCTTACAAGGTTTATGAGTTTGATCTTCATCCATCCATGTTTTTGGTTGTTGATCATATCAGATCTTAAATCTTAAACATTTATTGTGCAAGTGTTTTTTTTTCCAACATTTTTTTAATCATACTGTTTTGTTTTCTAATTTATTAGTAGAGCAATTAATAGAAATGCATTAGCATTAAATCAACGGGAAAAAAACATTAGTTATCTTTTGTTTTTAAGAATTAAATACATTTGATGAGTACACAACTTCCCTATAATATATTAAGACTAATTAATTAGTTGTTATAATATTAAAAGAATAGTTAATAATCATTGTTGATCATCCTCATTTTCTTATTATTTTTTCGAATTCATCTTCTTTGATCATCAAAGACTTTTATTTTCATCTACTCTATTTTTCATTTTCTCAAATATATATATATATATATATATATATATAACAAAAGGATTAACCACGTGGAACAATTAGTTTTGTTAAACGACATGTATTCTCCCGAGTGTATGGGGAGCCCATGCTACATACTTTACTCAGCCAGCAAATTCTAATCCGAGAAAGAAGAATGTAATAAAAAGAACAAGTACTACTTCACATGTGGACCTGAACTGTTCGACTAGAGAGTTGAGAAACTGTTGTCGGACCCAGACTCCATTACTTTCCCTCTTTTTTTTTCTAACCTCTCGTCACTTCCATTTTTCTGATCTTTAAATCTACAATATATAATTATTTATAAGGAGAAATCCGACCTCCTTTCGCTGAGTTCAACATTCAATATCAATGGGTTCTGAAGGATCGAGTGTTGTTGGTAAGATTACCCTTTTAAGGACGAAAAAACCTAACTTTCCTTGTTAGATTTCGTTGTAGTATTTTTTTTTTCACGAGGTTAGTATTCTGTATTTCTTTGCACTTTGCAGTATCTGTGGTGTCTTTGAGATGGAGTTTTGCTCCGAGGCTTACAATTGATTACGGTTTTCGAGTTACCATTGAGTATGATCTGGTTTTGAGTTGAAACTCAGGATGATCCGTTTCTCTTAGACCTTATTTTTCCCTGAGTGTTGGACTGGCTTGAAATTTATTGTTTTGGCTAGATGCTTTTCCTTTACAGCATCTATATCCTTACACGAGCATAAAGAAATTATCTTGAAGTAATTTTTTGTTTTGCCTTTGAAGGCTATTTTCTCCACTCCTGTACATGATAAAATGCTGTAACACCTTACAAGATGTGGAATGCAATATGTGGAAGGGAGATAATGCCGATTACAATCAGGCACCTTTGCTCGAGTTTACTCGTGCATTTCGAGATTTTACAAATCATGACCGCTGGCTTTTCCAACTCTTCGGTTTTACCTTTAGAAAGTAATTTTAACATGGGATGCGATACGTGCCTAATGGCAGAAGTTAAATGGTATGAGTTGGTTGAATTGAAAGCGATCAGATTTAAGAGGCCCAGAAACAATTGATTTCTTTGCTGATTTGGGCAACGATGCAAATCGTCCCTAGAGTGGAAAAATGAAATCCTACTCGTGTTGTATATCAAGTGAGCTTCCTTATTAAAAATAGTATTGATGAAATACCACAAATTTCTGCCCGATGATTTTGTATGTATTTCCGCAAATCCTCCAACAGTAACAACTCTCCCTCCCTCTGTTTGAAGGTGTGTGTCTTGGAGGGGAGGGTTTAATTTCTTTTTCTATTTGATGATTCCTATAATGCATGCATGCATGATTACTATTTTGTAACTGAATATTGCTGTCCTCTTCAGTGCCTAGGAACTTTAGACTATTGGAGGAGCTTGAGAGAGGAGAAAAGGGGATCGGAGATGGAACTGTCAGTTATGGAATGGACGATGTTGACGATATCTACATGCAGTCATGGACAGGAACTATAATTGGCCCCCCCAATGTTTGTAGTTTTTTTGCTGTTCTCAATATTTACTCTCTTTCAATGTTCACATTCATGTTTTATGCATACTGGATTGCCATTTTATGAACTGGTTTTAATAATATGCTTTGTTTAAATTGCAACAAAGTAGTAGATTCATGTTGCCAGCTTGGTTAGATGTGTATGTATGTTCATGGCCTTATAGGATGAAAATTCTTGCCTTCATCCTTTAACTATGCTTTAGCTGGCGTGGGCTGTGGAGGCATAAAAGCAAGGTTTCTGAAGAGAGAAGTTACATCTCTCTGTCAATATGGATATTGATTTAAAGTTTCCAAGATTATATTCGTGTTTATACGTGTGGGTTCTTCAATCAAAAAGTTAATTTATATGAGTTCACATGTGTTTTACTTATCAATTAGATTTTCATTTATTGTCATAATGAGCTACTATAGGATACAGTATGGCTGACAAGGCAACTTTCTCTGATTTGAACATCTATATGAGCAAGACAAAATTTTCAAGGAATAACTTATCTTTCTTATAGTATCATGTCATCAGCCCATCTACATTTAAACCTTTATTACTCATGAAAATAAGCATTTGTGAATCTCATTTTCTTAACTTTTATTTCTTTTTCTGTATTAGATCATCGTTGGAAAACTCATTTAACAAACAAACAAATAAAAGATTGGCACTCTAAATCTTGTGCTGTCAAATCTTCTATAATCTGATGATTCCTGGTAAATCAAGTAGCTTTGATGGCAGTCTTGGCTTGTCATCTGCAGAGATTGATTCTAAAAGAATGCAGTTTATTTCTTATATTGTAGTGTACCAAAGAATTTCAATTTATAAAACATGGAAAATGAAAGAGTAGAGGGGAAAGGTGAAATAGAATCACTGGAACATCAGAGAAAGGAGAAGTAATTCTAGGTAGTGACAGCAAAGACCTTCCAATGAAATCTAAATAATAATTTATCCAAAGACCTTAAAATATGCACTTGCCATGATTCTAATTTTTATTTAATTAAAATACTTCAAATAACTGAAAGATACCCCCAAATTGTCAAAACTAAGAACTACATCTGATGAGGTTTGGAATTTCTTTTTCCCTTAGCCACATCAAAAAGATTGACCCCTATTTCACATGCACGTATCTATAGTCAAAACTAAGGAACAATAATGTTTTGACTCATGCTTTTTGGCAGACTGTTCATGAAGGGCGTATCTACCAGTTAAAATTGTTTTGTGGCAAGGATTATCCAGATAATCCGCCAAGTGTGAGGTTCCAAACTCGGATAAATATGGCTTGTGTCAATCCTGCTAGCGGAATGGTAGGTGATGCAAATTTTAGTTATTTTACACTAATTGATTGAAAATGAACTAATTGGCAATTGAATTTGCAGGTCGAGCCTAGTCTATTCCCTATGCTTGCTAATTGGCAGAGGGAGTGTACAATGGAGGATATATTAACTCAGTTGAAGAAAGAAATGATGGCTCCACAAAACAGGAAGCTCTCCCAGCCTCCTGAAGGTGTGTCTATTTTGCTTCTGCGTATTCTTGGTGTATCCTTTTTATTTGGTATTGATTTTCTAGTCAAGCAAGAATAACTTCATGGAATTAGCAACTCTTGTTTTCACGGGGAGATGGGAAGGAGTGTTTAAAAATGATGAAATGTGCTGTTTTGGAAGTAAAATATAGACACCACCAGTACACCACCAATGCAAAAAATAAAATTAAAGTGCAGATCAGTTAATAATTGTACTTCGTGAGCTTGATTTACTGCACAAATGTTTGAAATGATTGAAGTAAATTGGAATTTGCTAGGAGTATCATGCATTAGCACTGGCACTAAGTCAGGATGGTAAGTTGCGGAATTATGAGCAACTGAACAATGGGCATCTTCCTTGCAATGCAATTGCTTACTTTATGCATATTTTTTTGTAAAAATCTCAAGAAATACGCAGTAATCATGAGCTGTGTGTGCAGGAAATGAGGAGGCAAGGTTTGATCAAAAGGGGCTAGTTCTAAAGTGTTGTATTCTCTGAATCATTTGAAAGTTAATGAAAAGTATTGTATATAGATACACTATTCCTCCTGAAGGCTTAGTTCCAGCAATATATAATCTTTTGTATGAGAAAGATAACTTCAGCTCTATCAAATGGTGGCTAAATAAATGGATCCTGATGAATTATTAACACCCTGACCACTGAGGTTCTGCTGTGTGAAAACTGATTCCAGCGAATGACTGCCTTTTCTGTTTCTCCCAGGTTGTGCTGACAGACCAAATCCATTTTGTCTGCTGCATTGAACTATGCTCTGTAAAATATAATAGTGCGTTGCTTACATATGTGACCTTGATTTGGTAGATAACTTGTTTTTTTCAGAAAATATGCTTCCCGCGAGATGAGGCATCGCGGGCATGATAGTGTGAACTTGGAAAGTAAGCGTTAGAAGTGGATGCCACCCCGTTAATTAGCCTCATCGATAGGCTTACGCACCCAAGAAAAGCAAATCCCGCTCAGCAGTTCACATTAGTCTTGAATTTGTTTTTTTTTTTTTAAATGGGTGTTTACGTATTAAAATAATACTCTTTTTTTATTTTTTAAAAATTATTTTTTAATATCAGCGTATTAAAAAAATAAACTTAAAAAAAAACATGTGAAGTGAAGGGCATTTGAGAAGAAAGTATAAATTGATGTTTTCCCTGTCCAAATGTAATTTAAAAAAGCATATTGAAATTGACTCGATTGATAATAGTAAAGGGGGAGTGGCGCTCTGAAAGTGATGGGCTTGTACATGTTTGTAAGCAATGGAAAGCTGTTTACGTGCCTGCCTTAGGAAGCAATGGAACTCTTTGCTTGCAAACCTTAACCATGTACGAGAATCAAATGAGATATCTTAATTGGCCCAGGGTCGTATAATTGGCCCAGGGTCGTATAGAGAAAGTGAGAAACATATATTATTGGTTTTATATTAGTGTTTTAACGGGCTCTCAAATGAAAATCTTTTGATTTTAAAATTCACACAAATCCAAATTAATTTGTGATTTAGTTTTATCATCATTGTATCATATAAAATAACTATTTAAACTCAAAAAACAAAATTGTTGAATAAGTTATTGTTATAATAATAATATTCTTAACATATATTGATTAGATTGGTGCACTAAAAAAGAAAGGATATTATTCACACTACGCTGTTGTGAAATGAAAAAGGAAATGATTACAGAAAGAAGAGAATGCAGGACGCTACAATAAACTAAAACGCTGTTATTTGCAATGGATGCCATCGGTTTCCTCCCCTTTAAATACACCAGAACAGAACACAGCCTCTGTTACTCATCTCTTTCTCTGATTGCTTTCACAGTTTCATCATACAAGCATAGTTATGGCTTCCTCCAAGTTATCATCCATCGACAAGCAACACAACGGTAATGGAATTTACTTTCCTTACTTCTTGCTCTGTGCATTTTTATGGATAAAGTTAAGATCATTCTTTTCATGCAGGAAAATTTGTGCCAGATGATCAGAACGTACTGCAGCAGCATGTTTTCTTCTTTGATAAGAATCAAGATGGCATAGTTTATCCATGGGAGACATTTCAAGGTGTGCTCTCCTGTTTTTCCTTTTCTCTTGCCTTCATATGATTCCCACTCTTGTTTTTTGTCGGAGAGGAAGAAGAAAAAAAGAAAAAAAATCAACTGATGGGTTCATTCTAACCTGGATTTGTTCACTAGCAGGTTTTCGTGCAATTGGGTGTGGCGTCTTATTATCCACTGCCAGTGCCTTTCTGATCAATATCGCTCTCAGCCAGAAAACTCGACCTGTACTTCTCTCTCCTTCTAATTAATATTTCGAATCCAAAGTGATCGTTCCTTCTTCTTTTTTCGTTTCAGAAATTGAAATGGGAAGTGGTAATAAACAATATAAGATCATCATAGGTGTCGGAGAATGATTGACATGCAGCTAGTTTGGTCTTTGGTGTATGATCATTAGTTAAACTTGTGTTTGACTAGAAGTTGACTTAAGCAGCACTGATCTTTTCATCTGTCTAGTTTTTCTGTTCTTTATATTTGTTCAAGATCGTAGAGGATAGATAGCCGCGCGTGCATTTAACTTACTTGGCTACAAACCAACAAGCTTGCAAAAGTGGTAAATAATATATGCTGCCGTAAAAGGCTGAAAGGATGAACTGTTGTCCTGGAATATGTTCATAGAGTGACGACCAAGTCATCTGGAATATGTTCATAGAGTGACGACCAAGTCATCTTCTGTTGTCCTGGAAAAATGATTTATAATTATAAAAAAATATTATTTTAATGCATTTCAGGAAACAGATACGCACCATCAGTTTTTTTTCCCCTTAATTTTATGTGTGCCTTTTAAGATTAATAAATCTATTTTCCTAGAATTGCAAGATATTTAATTTTACGTAATTTAGCCCCATTTCGGGATGCTTGTAGCTCAATTATCAAGTAAATAATAATTGATTTAAGAACGAAGATGTGCAAGGCATATATAAAATTTGGACAGCCTGCAAATAATTAACAGACACTTCACCTTTTATACGTGGAATTTTTCATGTATTAGTAATCATAATATTTCCACGTGTTGCAGGGGAAGTTTCCGTCTCTGTTTCTCCCTATCGAGGTTAAGAACATCAACCGAGCCAAACATGGGAGTGATTCTGGTGTGTATGACAGCGAGGGAAGGTATATATATTTATATCCCTGCAGTATGATTTGTTTTACGCTCCAATCTATTCATAAGTTCTTGCCACGAAACATGGCTGCCAAACACTGTGACAAAAATGGATTCTTCCTTCATCGTATTTTACTATAGGATTCCTTATTTATTTTCCAGTTAATAGATCTTCTTTCCTCTTTTATTCGTTAGAAAAGCTCTTAATGCATTGAATTTTTCTCTTTTCTTCTGCTGGGGTCATAGAGCCATGGATTAGTAGGAGAGATGCTGTTTTGGGTCCTCTAAAATTTCTTGTCGAGTTGATGTCCATTTTATTAAATCAAAAGCTAATAACATAAGACTTTCTGGTTCTGTACGTAGCGCAGTGAGAGCAATGTATCGAGCAATGGCGGATTAACACAGTTAGTGGTGGCTAATACCACTAAATGGGCTTTTTTATATTTGATTTCATATGTTGATTGCAGGTTCGTGCCTGGAAAGTTTGAAGAAATTTTCAGGAAACATGCACGTTTGCATCCAAATTCCTTGACTGCAGACGAACTGATGGAAATGCTCAAGGCTAACAGAGAACCTAAGGACTTCGGAGGATGGTTAGTTTCTCGTTTCAATTTTGAGAATCCAGACGTAATTAGTAAAATATTTCAAGTCTTTCAAACATGAAAAGGTAATCAAATGTTAATTTGTTTTTTTTTTCCAGGGTTGCTTCCTATGCCGAATGGAAGATCCTGTACGGTCTCTGCAAGGACAAGAATGGGTTGCTTCACAGAGATACAGTCAGAGCTGTCTATGATGGAAGCCTATTTGAACACATGGAGAAGGAAAGAACTTCAGCCAAAAAGAAAGCGTAGTTTCACTTCCATTTACCAATAATTAATGGATACGTTAATTTATTTCCATCTTTGAATCATTCTGTTCGTCAGCCAAATAAATGAGTCGTGGGAGGGAGAGGAAAAGAGATACATCGTCACATCGGGATATTGCCTGATATATTTATTTTTAATTAATGTAGTGTTGTGTAAGAAAAGGGATACAAATTTGGTAGATTTGGGTGCTGTATACGTACTTTTCCAGTCGGCCATGCTTCAAGGATGGTCGTTGATTCCAGTGATGTGTGAATGGCAGATTGTTGAAGTGTAATTTGATGTTTGATATTGCCATTAATTCCTTATGATCAAGTAATATCGCATGCAAACCCGTACGTGCTAGGAAGGAGATGCTCATGAATGTGCATGCCATCAGCAACTATATATCGATGAAATTTATGTAACAAGCAATTGCGACGTCCCTCAGCAGCTCCGTAGTATTTTTATTATTGGATAATTAAGAAGCTTTCTTGGCTAAGGCTGGCTAACGCTGTCCTTGTCCGTCGAAAATGCTCGACTGTCACTAGGCTTTCTATCCACCGGATATAAACTCATTAAAAAAAGGAAATTTCGTGTGGAATATATACACACACACACACAGGGATCGAATAAAGGGTGGAATATATACAGGGATCGAATAAAGGGATGCTTATCATTTATCAATGCCGGCTTCACACAGGATTCTATATGGTTACGTAAAGTCAGAGAACAAATCAAGTGAGCTGGGGTTTCTAAAAATGTTATCGAGCTAGATGTGATGATGTGTATACTCAAAAAGAAGAACGAATAATCTTGCAAGTGGTAAGAGATTGAGATTAACAGGTTAGTTGAGATTAACAGATTTATTCTTTTTGAGATTTTATGTTAGAGTCATGTATTTGTTAATATGATAGTTATTAAAGACTTGCTTGGTTATTAACTTTAAAGTTGATAGAATTAATTGAGGTGTGGACAAAATTGCCCGAACACTAATATTAATAAAAAAATGATCATATAAGTCTTCAGTCGCGCGTACCTCAACTAATCTCACAAGGTTTAAAGTTAACGACCATGTAAACCTCCAATGTTTATCATATTAATAACCATAAGGCTTGAACTTGAAACAACAGGGAGAGCAAACTTTTTAATACCGAGCTCTTATAACTGGACACCTGTTAAATGGGAGAACAATACAAGTGGGAAAAAAGGATCTTAAGGTTTACGGAATAATTTGTCAAAATTATAAGTGTGAGGACTGTTTTGTATTCTAGTATCAATTCTTAGGACTGAAGTAAAATTCTGAATAAGGCAAAACAGTGAAATAAAATAAGAATCCAACGGCTAAAAGCACTGAATCATGTTCCTAGGACTAATTCCATGACTGAATATCACTCGTACCTACATCGGCAATGGAGCAAAAGCCACGACGATGAAAGAGTTGGATTTTGAGAAGCATAAATCAAAGGTTAGTTGATAGATAAGATCCAAAACATGGTTGCCCCGCCGCTCTTAAAGACTTCTATGATCATGAAAGCAACAAGCTACACAATAATATAAATCTAGTTATATATAAATCATATTTTTAATCTCACCTATCAGTAGCTAAGTTATTGAATTGATTATTTGATATATTATTATTACTTTAAGTTATATAAATTTCAAGTTCAAAGAGTTTTTACTTTAAAAAATGTAGAAAATAATACAATTCACATCTTAATACGTCATCTAACAAATCTAACGACTTGAACTATTGAGTATAGCTCCGAGTTACCATCTCGAGTACATCCATGTTCATGCTACTTACCCATGAAATAGATGAAGTTGTTGAAGATCATAAATAAAGCAAAACGTTTCTGGGGGGACAAGAAAAGGAAGGGCACTGTTATTCGGTGTTTTAAGTAACAGCAACCTCCTTTAAAGAACAATTGTCTACCTGGAATTATAAACTATTCGAACTTATTGTACAATCTAGATTGGCCAACAAATGTATCATGGGTAAATGGGTACAAGAACGTATTGTTTTTGCCGAGTATAATCTGTTCAAACATGCATGAAAGAGAGGGGAAGGGGATGAATAGAAACTTTAAAGAAAGATTATCACATGGCCCCAACTCATCAAGTTGATTTTAAAGCTTACACTGAAACCAGATGCAGAAATTGAACTTGCGATCTTCCACCGCACTATTGAATCAATTCAGTGGCTCACTAATCTCAAGGAGTTCATTACAGAGACCTGTAAAAACAGAGGAATCAGTTTCAATGGGTCTGAATTTGATGAGAGACGAAGGAACCAAATCTTCAGCATCAAGTGTAGTGACTCTCTCCCCCACTGAAGGAAAATGAGGGATAACCCTCCGTTTGACTGCTACAGGATGTAACAGCTCGAACTCCAAACCAGGGTCTTTTAGCGCTGAGCTCACAAACTGAAAGTAAACAAGTTTACATCATATTTAACTCAGAGACAAAAGTAGATTTCTGCATTAATTCTAAAATTATAGGTACAACATAATGCACAAAAGTGGCTGGTTCAGAATAAAGTTCGTTTGAAGCAAATTTCCTGAAAACCATAAATATAATTAAAGATAAGTAGCAAGTTCTCTTTTTCACGGGAAGACAATGTCTCATCAAGATGAGCAGGTGTCAATTTAGAACAGTTTGTGAAAAGAGTTGAGGCAACGTTGGCCCTTTTGTATTAAAATGAAAGGGAAGTAATACAGTAAGCTAGGAAGCATGAAAGAGATTTCAATAAATCAGATGATAGATCATTATAGTCAAGAAAAAAATGAGAAGGAATGGTTATCAGCTAAAGGAATTCAGCAAGAAAAAAAGAAACAGTGTTTAAGGTTGCTTGAAATAATTGCAAGTCAAACACCAGAACAATTCAATAAATCCAATCAAAAGTTCCAGAAGAGTAGACCAGGCAAGATTGTGAGAAAGCTGAACGGATTATTCCATCCTTCACATCATTGCAGCAGTAAAATTGCAAGAGTAGGAACTTTAAACATGAGTTTACCAGTGGAGATTTACCAGTGGAGAGTCCTGTCTCAGTACAGTAGAGTATATGTATACATGAAAACTGGTGGGTCAAAGAGGAAGGATTCTGGAATACCATTCAAATGTTGTGCCCATGCAGTTATTGAAATATTTAATTGAGACACAATTCAAAAAATTCCCAGGAATGAACTCCATCAACAAAATTGTTTCTGGATAGAATACATTTTTTTTCTTTTGAGCATTACAGAGTTACATATTAGAACTTCTTGAGATGTTTCATCACCTGATTTTCAGAGGGATTGTGCAGCCAGAATGTTTTAATCTCTTTTGTTTCTATAGATAAATATTTTAAAGTTGATAAGCACTGTTGGCATTAACAAGAGAAAAATGACCTTTCCTGTTTAACTAGTAAGTCTCACTTAAAATAAATGCTGCCTCTTGATACAAAGAGAGTTGGCGTTTTAGTTGCAAACCATGAATGAAACAACTATAAAATCAGATAAAAGCAGTTAAGATGACTAACCTCGTAGAGAGCAGTTGTTGATTCCCAAGGAGCAAAGACACCTTGAAGAACCACTCCATCAGGAAATTGGATACGAATAATAGTCCTTTTGTATCTCTTCCTGGCAGCTTTTGCTTGCTTTTCTTTGTAAGACTTGGGAATCAAAAGCTGAGATTCTGCGATCTTTTTCTTCCTCATATCAGTTTCTCTTTTTATCTCTTCAGCAGACAGGCTGTAAAATGAATCTGGCAGCTCAATTCTTGCTGCTACATTTTCAGGGACAGAAAAAAAGACCCTTATCTAACAAAACCGAATAAATGGATTAGAATGCCGTGTACTACAAGGACAATTTGAAGACATAGGCTGAGTGCACCATGAAAACACATATAAACATGGCAACAGAATGTTAGGCACAACATTACCAATGACCACATTCAATAAATGAGAATCAGTAGACAGTGCTGCCATTGGAAGTAAGAAAAACCACAAAGATACACGTATTAAACTACTGATAAGTGACCATGGGAAAACACCAGAGAGCATGTCCCTAGGCCATTAAACCCTTCATGCCCCTTCTCATTGGAGGAGAAGTAGCAACCAATAAACAAGATGACAGTGCGTTCTTAAAGGAAGAAAATAGTAGAGAGATCAAGACAGTGGAATGGGGGATTTGACAGATTCCTAGTCATAGGCAGCAATCCTCCACAAATCCAAGCTCACATGTTACATGTTTCCATTCCTTATGCACTTGAACAAATGCAGAAAACTCACGAATCTAAGTTGGATAGGAATTGGCTTGTTCAATCATTTTTACATGTGATAGACATTACATGTTTCATAAATATCTTTAGTCAAACCTTCACATAAGAACCTGCTATAGTAATGAGCTAAATTATGCTTGAATGTGCCAGATAAAGATCTGAGGTGAACATCTTTTGTCATCTTTAATGCACAGCTATATAACTAGTTTTGAACCAAGGTTTTCATTCGAAGTATTACTCTGCTTTTGGGGTTTAAATGCTTCAAGTTCAAAACATCAATAGTAAAATTTCTACAAGTCTATCATAGTATTTTTCTACAAGTCTATCATAGTATGATTTTGGAATTCTTGCAGAGGATTTCTACAAAAGCAAGAAACAGGTGCCAGAAATTTTAAGAAAGAAAAAAAGAAAAAAGAAAAAAAATAATTTATCAAGCAAAAACTGTCACCATACCTGCCTGTCAACCTTCTTTGGCTCAACCTGTTCCTCTGTCTCAGCTGGAGCATCAGATGGTTTACCCTCAGCCCTCGGCTCTTCCTGCCCCTCCTTCCTAGGTTCTAATAATCGTATCACCTTATTAATCAAACCAATTCTCTCCTCATTAGGAGCTTCCTCCAGGATGGCCCACATTTCTCCACCCTCCTCCTTCAATCCAAACCCAACAATCTCCAATAACTCAACCCCTCCAGCAACCTCAATCACTGCCTCTCTTATCTTTGGATTTCCCATTCTAATCCTCCTAAATTTTGCATTCGCAGGCTCCTTGACAATATTCCTCAGCAGTCTAAGCACAACCTCCACCGATCCTTCCAGCGGCTTTGCTGACAAATATGCACTAATACAAGTCTCCAATTCACTCCCACTTGACTCTTCTACCACATTACCATCACCAACGACACGATCATTACTTTCAACTGAACTATTAGCATTACTGTTATTGATACAGGTTTCTACATGTGTAGAGACCTCTTCTTCTGATTTATACGACTGCCCACAAATTGGGCACTCAAAAACATTCAACGAGTATCCATTTTGAGATCTTTTGCCAGTAGTGATCAACGAGTCAAATGGGTCGAACCCATTCGTGGTTTTGTTGACAGAAGCGGGCTTGTTTTGATCAAGATTGGATCCTTTTTCAGGCAAAGGCTTGGAATTTGAAGATGAAGTAAGAGAGGAAGATGGGTTTGGCTTGGGCTTTGAAATTGGATTTGAATTTACAGGTTGAGAGTAACGGGCATGGAGAGGATTAGTAGATCCTGAAGATGATTGAGAAGGAGTAGAACCACCACCGCCCAAGACACGGCCTTGGCCCTTGAATTTAGCAGGAGAAGATGAAGAAGAGACTTTCTTCATCAAACCTTTGAACTTGTCTTTCATGTCATCCATTCTTTACTTCTTTCTATGTAGTTGATCCCAATCAACGAACAGGGAACCAGGAACTGTTTCTAACGATGCGAGGAAAGAAAAGGTATCTGGATGATCCAAAAGATAATGAAATAGAAAATTTTAAAAAGGGGAAGAGGGTTGACTTTTAGACTTTGGGAGCTCAGGAGGAGGAGACGCGGAAAGAGGATTTGGTGTTTTTGGCCGTTGGATTGCGAATTCAGAATATTCGATGGTTGAGTTGATTTACAGCGCAGAGCCCTCGTTCCATACGGTGGAGTGAGTTTCGGCGTTAAGCAATCTCTAGAGTTATACCACGTCATCATTCGCCCCCTTAGCAAAACGGCAACGCATTACCAAAACCAGGCTTGTTAATCTCATTTCGTTCCGGCCGGAATGTTCTGTGCCATTAAAAAAACCAAGACAAAACAGCGTCGTTTTTATCTCGGTTTTAATTCTAGCCCATTCCAGAAATTCCGGCTAAATTCCGGCCGGAACGCCTCGGTACCGTTCCGGTTCAAAATCATAATATTTCTTTTATTTTAGAACATTTTACTATCATAATATTTTAAAATTTTAGAGACGTTTCTAATTTTAAGATTATGTTTCTTTTATATATGTTGTGTTTGTATTGTATAATTTAAAGTTAATTTATCTTGAATTTAAATTATACTTGTTAAATTAAAATTTTAATTTTTTTCATATATATATAATTAATTATATATAAACGATACATCTTCAAAACGGCATGTCGAAACGCTCCAAAACTAAAATATTATGTTCCAATAGAAAAACCAAAACAACGATCGGAACGGTATTGACAACCTTGACCATTGTCGTTTTAGCAAAGATTTTTCTCTCTTTTCTCGGGGCTTAAACATATTTATTTAGAGTTTTTAGGAAAAACCCAACTTGGAGCTTATTTCTAGCTCGTCGTTCTCCGGCTACACTTCTGGATTAGATAAAGCTTTTCTTGGTTGCATCTGGGGTTGAGATTGTATGGACATCATTTTTATGCACGATCTTGGTCGTTCATCGAAAAGCAAGGTGTCTATTAAAACGTGGGGTTTTCTGACACTTAAAATTAGTAAATATAGAAAGAGAAGATGATACACATAAAAGATAAAAGAGAATGAACATGAATGAAGTAACAAGTTTGTCCGGCTTAAATTTCTCTCACTTGGAATTTACCTACCTTGCTTGATTATATTCATCTAACTTATATTTTTTTGGTTAAGCTTGGATTAAACTAGTATAGATTAACCTTAAACTGGCTTTCATTTCTTAAATGGTAACAAAAATATTTACAGATATTAATCACTTCAGCTTATCTTAAGGAGTGTAGTGTCTCGGTGTGAAAGAGCGATGCGCATTTGATGGACAGGTTACTTAGCACTATCATGGACTGTTGTGCTCGCGTGTGAAAAGAGACGTGTCATCAAATATTAGATAACTCGCGACGAAGGTGTTAGGGATGGAGTGGAAACCCTTTTTATGCTTGGACATGTGCTAGGATGTGCTAAAAAATTAAAAAGAGCCTGCTCAAAAGTTTTAGCAGTTTTTTCTACTCCAGGGGCAACAAAGTCGTTTCAATTTGTAAGAAAAATAAAAGGCCAATTTGTCCCCACATAACTAAAGAATTATTAGAAAAAGACAAGAAAGAAAGTTTAATAGATTTCATCTCTAAGAGTAATTAAATTATTTAATGTGTTAAGCATATTAGAAAAACTAAAAAACCTCTGCATGAAAGTTTTCATGTTTCTACAAGTAACAAACTCATTTCACTCTATCAAAGATTAATTTATCCCTGCAGGAATCATAGTGAAAAGGTAATTAGCCTTGTTATATATGTCTATATTTCTGGCACAATAGGTGCCCATATGACCCCTTTCTTCAAGAAGAGATCCACACATGCAAGGGATTGAAATGTGTTTTCATTGATCAGTACACGCAAAAATGAAGGGAAGCAATGACGGGAACATAGAGTGTTAATCATGCCAATCAAGTTTGTAGCCATAAAGGAAGAGGAAAATGAGAAATAATAGATAAGTTCGAGAAATTCTTGTTCCCTGCTGGTTCTAATAGTGCAATGGGTGTCGCTACTGATATTCACAAGTGCATAGTTTCGAGCAGCTTTGCTTTGACCGCACAATACCCATCACCTGAGGCTCGAAGAATTGAGCCATCAAAGAAATGGTGAAACTCAGGCTGAAAGGATGCAAATTTGACTAGCATGGGAGCGGTGGTGTGGTGGGTAATGAGAATTGGCATGAGATGGTAGATCTGCTACTGGAGGGTTATCTTGGTCTAGTAGAGATGAATTTCAAGACAGAGCATCACAATAATAGAAGATCAGCTTCAACAAACCCGTCACTAAACAGGATGCTAGATAAATTGCCAAGTTTCCAAACAACTCTGACACCCACTGATCACAGACCCAGGCTAACTTAAAATCTACACCAAGAAGACCACCACCACCACCTCTCCTTATAACCTGGTATCAATTCCCTCTTCTGATCTGCTCCTCCAGCCCCCGGCCACTGCACTAAGAATTCACATATCCCATCACCAATGCAACTGATGAGAAATCAAGCCTCTATAGGTTGCAACGATGACAAAAATAATAGGAATTTCAAGGCCAGAGATGACAATGTGAGAGAACAGGTATGAAGAAAAGGTTGCCTCAGGGCCAAATGAACAATATTTCCAACTTCGAGAAGGAAAGGTGTCGCTATGAGTGTACATTTGACGAGTTCAGAGTAGAAAAAATAAAAATCTTTGGATCTCCTCAACATTTTCCTGGCTGGCCACTATTTTTGTATGGTGATGGTTGTCCGAGAAAGGGATCGGAAGAGACTAATATAGCTATTGGTCAGAACAAGCTACAGCTTGCATTAAGTTCAAAATCAGAGTTTTGACATGGAATTGCATGGCTAAAATTGAAAACCCACGCCTGCCCTCTTCTCCTACCCTAATATACTACAGATTCATCCGCATTAATCAGTGCAAAGAAGCGGATAATAAAACTGCCTGATACAGTTCTCACAGTTTCATCAATTAACACTTTCACAAAATGCAATCCATGATCTGATCAAAATTGGAACGAATTCGACACTCGGGGAAAAACTCCCAAAGTGGTTAGGGAGAAGCTGCATATTGATAGGTCTTGACATCCAAATCAAACATAGTTACTACCTACACGCGAAAAATAACTGAATTGAAAATGCCAATTAAAGTCTCATTTAACAGTAGTGATCAATGAAAATAGTAAGCAAAATCCATTTATATCCATCATCATCATCACTTACTCCTTGATCTTGAGCCTCTCGACGCGCTGTTTCAACTGCTCGATCTTCACAACAAGATGAGTGACCGAGTAAAGAAGCCAGTAGAAAATGAGAGCAGCACCGATCAACAACGCATTCCTCTGGCTTTTCATGATAGATTTCTGGTGACGTAGGTGCTCGGTTGGAGAGCAGGACTCACCCTCGCAGTCCGGCCTCGTCTCATACTTTCAGTATATATCCATCAGCAGAAACAGGCAAAACGGAACCACCGACATAAACGGCTTCAGCAGATTGCGCGTCACAGCGATCAGTCCCTTGCGCAGTCCGTCAAGGCCTGGGATGGTCAGGAGAAGGACCATGACTGCCTCTGCGCCTGCGGCATAGCCTAGTACTACCCACTCAAGTGCCATTGCTGCTTGGAAACCCTAATAGATCTGAATCTGATTGGGAAATTTGGGGATTGGGGGTTTGTCCTTTTCTTCGGAAGTGCCTTTAAATTATCTTTTATTTTTTTTCTTTTTCATTGAGAGTTTGTTTGCATGGTTAAATCTGTTCTTTTATTAATATTTTTTTAAGATATTTTTTATTCTTTTAAATTATTTTAGCATACTATATCAAAAATACTTTAAAAAAATATTATTTTGATATATTTATAAATAAAAAATACTTTAGAAAATTACTCAATACAATGCTACTGTGCTCCTGATAAATAAATAAATTAAAATTCCTTGTCCTTCGTTCATAGTGGAAGAAAAATTGTAAGCCAGCCAGAATAAGAGGAATTCAAATAACTCATTCAAGGAGATTTAAAACACGCAACGAGAATTCATCTCTATCGTTTCTTCGATAATTTGGCTAATCCTTCACATTCTTATTGGGTAATTGAAAGGTATTTATCCCACTGATTATGTTTTTGTTTTTTGGCCAGGAATCATGGATGGCATTCCCAGTTAGTAGAACCAGTCAGGAAGAAATTGGATTTTGTTTTATAATTTTGCTTCAACAACTTCACTATCCTCGGAGTTCGTGAATTGATTGGGCATTTGCTCTTTTCTAAGTTGATCCTTCTAATATATATTTTTTAGGGGCGAGAGGATTCACTTAATAGCTTGTTTTGGTTTTCTAGATACAAGAGCCTCACAATGTCAAGGAATTTTATTGATGACTTATCAATGCTTGGTTTATCAAAATGTGTCTAAATTTCTTTGATTCAAAGCAATCATGACTTAAAATATCTAATTTGATGTTGAAACAAATACTGAGGGCTAGGTATGGTTGGTTGCGATGCTTTGTTTTTCTCGCTAGGTGATCTTACTTTCATGACCCAAGTCATGGTTTGAATTTGTTTTGGGTTGTTTTTCTTTAAAATTTAATATCTTGTGTGGTTTTACCTTTAATATTTACTTGTTTTAGAGCCGGACTTTATATTTTAATATTCTTTTAAAAAAATAACCTGTAGTTGTACCACCACGATAGATGGCAAGCTTCTCTCGCTTTTAATTTTAATGCTCTTGTTCACATCAAACAGCTTATCTGGCACCCACTATTTTCAGGGAGCATCGTTACACGCGCCCTGGTTCATATGGTCATCGAGCATACAGTATCTAGAAGCTTCCACTGTTTTCGTAACTAATATTTCCTTCGATTATTTTACAGCTCAGCTGGAATTCATTTGGCCTCGACAGCAGCTCAGTGATTTGGACCATCCCATGCATCCTGGACGTCTCACGTGTTAATTAATTCTCTTTATGATTATTTTTTAGAGAGTTTGACCGTATATGAAGCTTAAACTGTTTTCAATCCAAAACCCTCCCTCCCTTTCTTTTTTATTTTTTTAGAAAATAAAGTAAATTTGGAACTTATATTTATTTTTTTATTCCCCGTTCGAAGTAGACGGAATTCTAGCTGCAGCCTGTGTCAAGGTCTGGACCTCTATTGATGGTGATGTAGTCAACCATGACTGGTCAGTGTTCACCCCGTGCAGGACGCCCATAATTATTAACCAATTAAAAAATATTAGAGAGGGAAAGAACAAAGCCCGGCATTTTCTTCTTTAGCTACCTGTTGCTACTCCATGGTCTAATACACTTTGACTAAATGTGGAGGAAAAAAAAAGGGGAAGAAAATTCAAATAATAATTAAAAAAAATAGAAATGAAATAGAAAGCTGCATCGGCGAAGAAAGGAAGCCCCTCTCTCACGCAAATCCTCCTCAAAGCAAAAACCACTCTCTCTCCCCCCTCGTCACAACCAAAAACATACTCACCGCCACTGCCAACACTCAATTCTGCATACACTCTTAGCCCTTGCTCACTCTCTTTTCTCTCTCAAGAAACAAATAACTCGGAGACATGTCTAAAACATTAACGATGGCAGCTCTTATCTCCCTTCTAACAATCACACTTCTTACAACCCCAGCAATTTCCTCCGTCGACTCTTTTGTCTACGGTGGCTGCTCACAGATAAAATACACACCAGGTTCTCCTTACGAGTCCAACGTCAACTCGCTACTTACCTCCCTTGTTAACTCAGCCACCCTCACCGTCTACAACAACTTCACCATCAAGTCCCCAACATCACAGGACACCCTTTATGGTCTCTTCCAGTGCCGGGGAGACCTCTCCAATGTTGACTGTGCTAGCTGTGTAGCTCGTGCAGTGAGTCAACTCGGCACTCTTTGCCTCGACTCGAGTGGTGGCGCCTTGCAGCTTGATGGGTGTTTCGTAAAGTACGATAACAAGACGTTTCTTGGTGTGGAAGACAAGACGGAGGTGCTGAAGAAGTGTGGGCCGTTGATTGCGTATGATTCTGATGGGTTGAACAGGCGTGATGGAGTGCTGGATTACCTTGGGACTAGTGATGGGTCCTACAAGCCTTTCAGAGTTGGCGGGTCCGGGGATGTTTCTGCTGTGGCTCAGTGTGTACAGGACTTGAGTGCGAGCGAGTGTCAGGATTGTTTGTCTGAGGTGGTCGGACGGCTGAAAACTTACTGCGGGGCCGCTGCTTCGGGGGACTTGTACTTGGCCAAGTGTTATGTTCGGTTCTCCAAAGCCGGGGCCCACTCCTACGGCGGAAATGGTAAGCTGTTGCGCCACCGGCCGGCCGGGTGGTGGTTTAAGGTTTTTTGTTTTTGGCTAAATGTTTTTTGGTTTAAATTAATGAGTAATTAGTGAAAATCCCCATCTTGAATGATCTTGAATTTTACCTAATTTAAAAACCATGGCAAACCCACCTGTGAGATTGGTGCTGTAGTTTTACATGGTTATTTGGGTAAATTTCGCATTGTTCAGGTTTTTTCTTTTCTTTTCTTTTTTAGTAATTTCCCATGTATCCTTTCCCTTCTTTTGTTTATTTTGTTTTGGTTTCCCACTTCTGCGTGTGTCTGTCTGTTTGAGAGTGGTGGGAAGTTTGAAGTGTTTGTCACTTGTCTGCTAATGATGTTTGCTGTACTAATTTATATGATGACGAGACTGCCTTCCTGGTGTGATCCGATTTCTTGACGCCTATTCAAGGTGAATGTGGAAGTGTTTAAGAAGATTTTGGAGCAAGGTTTATTGAGTTTTGGCACTTCTTTATTCCTAGAGGGGATATTATTTTTTTTTTTGAAAACTTGATGCTTCAATGCTTTTTCACTGAAGGGTTTGGTAGTGGTTTTGATCATCGGTTTGACATCAATTCCGTATTTATATTTATATATTGTTATAGATTTGAAGGTCAAAACCCAAAAGGAAGAATCTCATAATCCTGGTGTATATTTGCATTGTTAAAGTTGTTTGCACACTGTTCGTAAAGAAAAAGGCCTCTAAAGTTCTCAGTTACCGCACAATGATATAATCAAGGCCCCACTTCTAAATCAATGCCTAACTAGCATTCAAGAAAGAATCCAATGCAAATGAAGTTATTATGGCCTTTGTTCACAGTTTTTCTTCCCAGGTGTTTGAAATTCTATAAAGGTGGAGCAAAGCATATTATTACTCAAATAATGTTGGAATTATTACTACACTACAATTTCCAAAATTATTTGGACATGCTGTTCTTGAAAATACTAGCATAATGAATCTTGTTTGGCAACTAAGTTGAAGCAATCAGTATATTCTCTCCCCTATTTATGGAGAATGATAGCAAAAAACCATTCACATATAATTAGGTTCTCTTTATTGAGATGATCATTCGGCAACTTATAATTTGTAATCGATAGCGAGACACAGCGATTACCTAGGATTGCTAAGTGCTAACTATCCTGTCATTGTGCAAGGATAGTGAGATGGCAACTGATTGTTTGATTTTTACCTTCAGCTGTAGATGACGACGAAGACGACGACGATGACGAGGTCGAGAAGACACTTGCAATTTTGGTAGGACTTATTGCTGCGGTTGCATTGCTCATTTTATTCATTACTTTCTTAAAGAAAAGGTTGTGGGAAAGGTAAGCAAGCTACTTGTTTATATTTCTTTGCATATTTATAGTTCTCTTTACTGTGATCCTTGAACGTTGTCAAAACTTTTCAAATTTTTTAGGTTTAGAAATTGTCAAAACTCGTATTATATGTGTCATCTTTCAAGAAATTGTCGTATTATACGCAGGTGTTAAATAATTGAATTCAAGAAAATATGATGATCCAGGAGATAGCTTTTCTTCCTTGATCCCTCGGGTAACTTGCTTTGCATTATGTGGCCCCATTGCTTCCCTTTTGTTTTTGAGGCCTCGATTTCTCTCTCTCCTCTTTTTTTCAAAGTTTCTTTCAAATTTCTCCTAAAGAAGGCTTGGAATGGTAAATAGGAAGATGTCCATGGAAGCAGGTACCTTGAAACAAGCGAAAATAAAGTTAGCAATGGGGTGAAAAAAGCCCAACGATTCCACACTCTTCTTACTTTAATCATACAACGTTGCTTTAATGCTAGTTCTGTCTCTGGCTGTTTTGTATAAATAGTGACACTTTTGTGAAAGTACTCTTTGAAATGCTGTAGTCAGTCCCTTGCTGGGTGATATTAGAGCTTTTATAGTTTATTTTCATCCAGATGTTGTATTCTTACGACCTGTTAAATGTCGTGTCAATGCAAATGTTCACTTTCCTTTGAACAAATCCTACTTTTATTGCTGTTAAAATCCTCTTTATTTCCTGTCATGTGTACTAAGCAAACTGTTTCCTTCTTTCCTTTTCTTTTCCTTTTCTTTTATCACAAGCAAACTGATTTGGGTACACGATAGAATATGTGGGGTTAACACCAAGATAGAGTTTAACAGATGATCACTATACTTGAATATTTATACTTTCAGATAAACTTGTGTGCGTGTGTTTTCTTGCTTGTCTATGGAATGGTTGATTTTGGTACACTTGGAACTGTTGTTTTGAATGCCAGCAAGCTATTTTTTTTTCCTGGCAAACGAAAGCTTACCAGTTGAGGGATTTGATGATAGTGGCTAATGATGCAAGGTAACTTAAGTTTGTCTAGATCCCAAGAATACTGTTCATGAAAGTTTAGCACTTATGATATCATCATGATAATGATTAGGACAATATTCTTAGAATTTTTTTATAACTTATTAAACCAATTGAGGCATAATCAGTAAATTACATGGGACAATCCCTGTCACTAGTTCTTTCTGAAGCCCTTGTTTCCTGAACTTCTTTCTTTCTCCTCTTATGAGAGAAACACGGACCTTGTTGGCCTTAATAAAGGAAAAATATGAATGAATCAACTAAATTGACAAGAGGTATAGCAATTGTGGGGGGCAGATTTGAGAGCTCATGGCCTGCTGCAGCTTCAACGGGGCGGGTCAAACAATAAAAAGAAACCACAAATTACCAATCATCTGGCCACCAGGGCTAGCAAGTAGAGGATAAAAATAAAAATAAAAATAAAATAATCATGAAGAAAGCAAGTGGGTATTTTATATGATATGTTATATCGATATCTATCATGCTTCTATGGTTCGTGGATCCTACAAATATTTAAATATTTTCATATATTCCCCACTCATCTATTTTATATTACACACCCTGCAGCATTGATGTTGTTCCATGACCACCATGAATGGATATCCGACATCCCTTTGCCGGTTCTTTTTCTTGTTTTTTTTATTATTATTATTAAAATAAGAAAATGCTTTAAAATCCTGTTTCCCTGTGATTTTAAATATATATAAACAATAGAAGGGCCATCGATATATTTATAATCCTGTTTCCCTGTGATTTCAAAATATTTATTTTTTAATATTATTTTTTATTTTAAATTAAAAAAATATATAAACTAAAATCATTTTAAAAATCAAATTACGTATTAATTTGATTGGATTATTTCCTGTGGCAAAGAAATTTCATGTCATATTAATTTTCGCTGTCAATTATTAATGATCATTTAATCTCGAAGCAGATCAAATTGACCGATCTCTGTATATTCGCAAGAAAGACTTCTCATGATGGTTTGGTTGACCAAGACCTAAGTACCCTTACCACGAAGTTTCGCATCTTTATTGTTTACTTCCAAGACACAAAAAATGGAGTGAAGACTTTGAGACTTGCAAACATCACATCGCAATTAAGGATGTTCTCGACATTTAGTAAAGTTTCAGCTGGCTCGTGGAAGAGGAAGAAGAGAGAGAGAGAAGGATAAGAGAACGAAGGTCACTCTCGTAATTAATGGAGCTTATTATTATTATTATTATTATTGTTGTTTAATTTTCCAGCTTTCATAAAGGATGGTCTCTTTAGGTTTTTGGCTTAACCTCCCGACCAAATCGGTGTCGTTTTCTCTCTCGAGATGAGGTTCCTCGAGCACCACACAGCTCCATGTTTCTCGAACCGGCCTTTAGCTGGCTTGTTTTTGTGCTGCATCGATCGTGTAATGACCGGTCCATATAACTGGCCGGACTCGTGGTCTGTGATTTTTGCCGATCACATCAAGTCTTTCACTGCCAATTATGAATCACTTTCTAGTAAAACTACAAGCAAGTCGAATACTGCATGGCAAAATCCAGCAAAACAGGATCTTGCTTCAAATATTTTCAATCGGAAGGACAGTGAATCATATAGTTTCTACAATATAGCTCTATAATTACTGTCGAGTGTTTTATTTAGTGGGTTATGAGTTTTTTTTAGCTAGAGTTTTAGTATTTATATCTTGTTTTTTTCTAAATACAAAGGAGTTTTGATGAATTAAATAAAAATTGCAAATTTCCAACTTCATTCTTTTCTTTTCTAATTGTTTTTTAGCTTATTATTATTATTATTATTATTATAGCACTTCTTGTAGATTGCTCGTCAATTAAGTTAATCATCATGATCAATCACAAATTGGAATGAAATGCGTGATCAAAAAGAAACTATTTGCGATCCCCCTCGAACCTTCGCAATCCATTCAATCCAAGCGGTGGCTAGCAAAGCAACGTAACTTGATTTTATAAGAGTTGATACTGCGCCGTTATTAATAATAGCAAACTATTATTTATTAGTAATGGCAAACTATTATTTATTAATAATGGCAAACTAGTAAATATCATCGTGAGTTTGCCATGCTTCTTAGGTTCGGTTCGCACAGGAGCACATCACATGGGAAATCTATGTTCGGTTCTCTAGATCTTGAAGCACATGTGACTTCTTTGAGGGACACCATAATTCGACATCGAGCGTGTGATGGGCTCGGAGTCGTTTTCTACCTCGGAAAGGAGATTTTCCCCTAACGGCCCAAAAGACTGGGCCCAAATAAGTGATGTTGCTACTTTTGGAGAAAGGCACTGATTAGAGCAAGCCACTGCTAGCGAAAGAGATGCTCGGTCGAACTTGATAATGACATATTATTCGAGAGATGGAAAGTGAAAAATCCAATACAAAAATATTCTGTAGCATGCAATAGATTTTCAAATAATCTTTATGAACCGTCATAAGCTATTTTTGTTGGAGCTGAATTTGTCAAAGTTGTTTTGTTAAAATAATCCCTGATTAGTGGGACACGTAGTCCTAATTAGTGGGACACGTAGACTAGAATTTCTCATTCCAGTTTGTTTACCACGTTGTACGTGGGCAGTTATTTATTTCCCTTTCATGTAAGGCTTATAAAAGCCACCAGCATTCCTTTGAATAATACAAGTGTGAGGTTATCAGACTACTGTAAATTGCCTATTGACTAGATTTATCAACAATCTGGTATCAGAGCAAGGTACACGATCTGAGTGTGAGGGAGAAACTGCAGTTTCTGCAAAACACAGAGAGTGAAAGAGTGAGCAAACTGGGAGGTTCATACACAGAGAGAATCACAAACAGAGAGTGAAAAGAGTGCACAAACTTAGAGTGAAACACAGAGTGAAAAGAGTGAAACACAGAGTGAAAAGAGAGTGAAACACAGAGTGAAAAGAGTGTCCAAACACAGTCACAATGTCAGCCGAAAATTCTTTTGTTCAACCTGCAATTCCTAGGTTTGATGGCGTTTATGATCATTGGTCCATGCTTATGGAAAATTTCCTTCGTTCAAAGGAATATTGGAGTTTGGTGGAGAATGGTATTACTACAACAACAGAAGGTGCAGAACTCACTGATGCTCAACGTCAATCAATTTCTGATCAGAAGTTGAAAGACTTGAAAGTTAAGAATTACCTGTTTCAGGCAATTGATCGCAGCATCATGGAGACAATTCTCAACCGTGATACTGCCAAGCACATCTGGGATTCCATGAAGCAGAAATACCAGGGGTCCACAAGGGTCAAAAGAGCACAACTTCAAGCTCTCCGAAAGGAGTTTGAAATCCTGCAGATGAAGGAAGGAGAAAGTGTTGATACATACTTTGCTAGAACACTTATCATAGCCAACAAAATGAAAATTCATGGTGAAAAGTTACAGCAGGTGGTTATCATTGAAAAAATTTTGAGATCCATGACCTCAAAGTTTGATTATGTTGTGTGTTCAGTTGAAGAGTCTAACAACCTAGACACTTTAACCATTGATGAGCTACAGAGCAGCTTATTGGTGCATGAACAGAGGATGAATGGACATCACAGAGAGGAGCAAGCATTAAAAGTAACCTATGATTCCAGGTTTGGCAGAGGAAGAGGAAGTCAGAGCCGTGGAACCTTCCGTGGCAGGGGCAGAGGAAGAAGCAATCAGGTATTTAACAAAGCATTAATTGAATGCTATAAATGACATCAGTTAGGACACTTTCAATACGAATGTCCTAAGTGGGAAAGGGAAGCAAACTATGCTGAACATGAAGAAAAGGAAGAATTGTTGTTGATGTCATATGTGGAGCATAAATCAATAACAGAAGATGTGTGGTTTCTTGACTCGGGGTGCAGCAATCATATGTGTGCAAATAGGCAGTGGTTCTCAGATTTTGATGAGAAATTTCAGCAGACTGTAAAGCTAGGGAATGACTCAAGAATGACAGTGCTGGGAAAAGGGAACATAAGGCTGCAAATTGCTGGAATTACTCAGGTAATCACAGATGTCTTCTATATACCTGAGTTAAGGAATAATTTGCTCAGGTAATCAACAGAAGCCCTACACTAGCAGTGAAAAATATGACTCCCGAAGAAGCTTGGAGTGGTGTTAAACCAAATGTTCAGTATTTTCGAATTTTTGGATGCATTGGGCATGTTCATGTGCCAGATCAAACAAGACGAAAACTGGATGACAAAAGTTTTCGGTGTGTGCTACTAGGTGTGAGTGACGAATCAAAAGCATATCGTCTGTATGACCCGAAATCAAAAAAAATCGTGGTAAGCAGAGACGTGGTCTTTGTTGAAAATGAAATGTGGAACTGGCAAGATACTGACGAATCAACAACAGATGCTCTTGAATGGGATGGTGAACATGACAGTTATGATGATGAAGAAGAAGATGCAGAAAATGACTTATCTGTGTGTCATGGAGGACCAAGCTCATCTTCTCCGTCCAGTGGAGACTCTCTGTCCAGTGGAGAAGAATCAACAAGGAGGCGCCGATCTACCACAAAAAATGCCATTTCAGTTCACCCACATGAAGAAAGAGAAGAACTTTCACTTGGAAGAAACAGATCGGCTCAAGAAAACTCACCTGAGGACCCACGATCACCTGCCGAACAACCATCAGCAGCTGAAACTGAAGGAACCGAAGGATCTGCTACAGATCGGTCATCGGAGAACAGATCGGCAAGGACCAGAAGCGTGCCGTTTTGGATGGAAAATTATGCTAGTGGGGGTGAGTTTTCAGACGGGGAAGAAGAGAGAGCCATGGAAGAGGAGAGCAATTTGGTGCGAAACGGGGATGAGGAGAAAAGACACGGGGAAGAGGAAAGATTCTTGGTGCACGGGCGAAAATTGGTGCACGGGCGGAATGAGAGAGATTTGGTAGATTTGGTGGTGCACGGGTGAAATGAGGTGGTGCACGGGCGAAATGAGAGAAATGTGGTAGATTTGGTGTTAGAAGAAAATTTTGTCTTATTTTCTTCTAACACAGATCCAGTCACGTATGAAGAGGCAGCTCAAAGTTCACAGTGGAGAGACGCGATGAGTGTGGAGATCGCTGCAATTGAAAAGAACGGGACTTGGGAATTAACGGACCTGCCTGACGGGGTGAAAAAGATTGGGGTAAAATGGATTTTTAAAACAAAATTCAATGAAGTTGGTGAAATTGACAAGTATAAGGCTAGACTTGTCGCAAAAGGCTATGCACAACAACCAGGTATTGATTATACAGAAGTATTTGCACCGGTGGCTAGATGGGATACGATACGAATGGTGGTTGCTTTAGCAGCTCGAAATGGGTGGACGGTATATCAGCTGGATGTCAAGAGTGCTTTTCTGCATGGTGAGCTAAATGAAGCAGTATTTATCGAGCAGCCAAGGGGTTTCGAAAAGAAAGGTGAAGAGCACAAGGTGTACAGATTGAAAAAGGCATTATATGGCCTTAAACAGGCTCCTCGTGCATGGTATAGCCGAATTGAAACATATTTTGTCCGGGAAGGTTTTGAAAGATGCAGTTGTGAACATACTTTGTTCATAAAAACAGGAGACGGAGGTACAATCCTGATCGTTAGCTTATATGTTGATGATTTAATTTTTACTGGTAATAGTGAAAGGTTGGTTATCAAATTCAAAAATTCCATGAAACTTGAATTTGATATGACTGACTTGGGGAAAATGAGATATTTTCTTGGTGTGGAAGTGCTTCAAACTTCTAGAGGCATTTATATCAGTCAGAAAAAATATGCAAATGAAGTATTGGAGAGGTTTGGAATGGAAAGCTGTAATAGCGTGAAGAATCCTATTGTTCCTGGTGTCAAACTCATGAAGGATGAAAATGGAGTCAAAGTCAATGCTACCATGTACAAACAACTGGTCGGAAGTCTTATGTATTTAACAGCAACAAGGCCAGATTTAATGTATGTGGTATGTCTCCTCAGTAGATTCATGGCAAATCCAACTGAGTTGCATTGGCAGGCTGCAAAAAGGGTGTTGCGATACTTGATCGGTACTATAGACTTGGGAATTTTCTATCAAAAGGAAGGTAATAAAGAATTGATAGCATATACAGACAGTGACTATGCAGGAGATGTGGATGACAGGAAAAGTACTTCTGGATATGTGTTTTTACTAAGTGAAGGAGCTGTGGCATGGTCTTCAAAGAAACAGCCAGTTGTGACGTTATCAACCACTGAAGCAGAATTCATCGCGGCTACATCTTGTGCATGTCAAGGAGTATGGATGCGAAGGGTATTGGAGAATCTTGGAGCTTCTCAGAACAAGTGCACCACTGTGCTATGTGACAATAGCTCCACAATCAAGCTATCGAAAAATCCAGTTATGCACGGACGTAGCAAACACATTGACGTAAGATTTCATTTCTTACGTGATTTAACTAGAGATGGAGTGGTCGAGCTGAAGCATTGTGGCACACAAGAACAAGTTGCAGATATTATGACAAAACCTCTCAAATTGGATGTGTTTCTAAAATTGCGCAAGTCATTGGGCGTATGCGAAGTACCAACATTAAACTGAATTACTACATTCAGTTTAGGAGAGGCATTGTTGGAGCTGAATTTGTCAAAGTTGTTTTGTTAAAATAATCCCTGATTAGTGGGACACGTAGTCCTAATTAGTGGGACACGTAGACTAGAATTTCTCATTCCAGTTTGTTTACCACGTTGTACGTGGGCAGTTATTTATTTCCCTTTCATGTAAGGCTTATAAAAGCCACCAGCATTCCTTTGAATAATACAAGTGTGAGGTTATCAGACTACTGTAAATTGCCTATTGACTAGATTTATCAACAATTTTCAGATCCGGATATTTATTTGTTTCTTAGATATTCTAGAACTCGCAAATTAAACTAGTCATTGGTGTATGCTATAATGAGTCCTCAAGGAGCGGGGTGGGATGACTAAGTGTTTGCGATCTACACCGCAGTTCTCAAGTCCGAGTTCGGGCATGCATCCCTTTTAAGAATTTGTATTAACCGGAGTTTTACTGTTTTACTTGGACCCACAAAATACACTTTTTAGAAAATGAGGTTTTCTCACTTCTAAAAAAAATATTACAATGATTTAAATGATATACGTACTACATCACTAGATTATAATTTTTTCAGTGAATATAATTCAAATTAACTATATAAACCCTCCTGCATTGAAGCCTGTTTTGATTGACGACCTTCTATTTTTTTTTTCTAACTTCACCAATCATAGTATTAGGTTTTTTGATCGGCATTCTTTAATTATAATTCATTCAATTTAGTCGTTAGATGTCACATACAAATCATTTTTTTGCTCATTAAAAAGTCTCGAAAAGTCATAAAAATATAGAAAGTTGAGTTTTCTTTATGATAACTTTTATATGTTTTATTATGATATTTTTGGATTTTTTTTATTTCTTACCCAAATTCTCACAATATGTAAATATAGAAACATATGACATAAAAATGAAAGGAAGAAGTCTCAAATTTTGATTTTAAAAAGAAAGAAAATCAAAATTTAAAAAAAAAACAAATTAAACTGCCTAGCCAATCACACCCTGAAACCTAAAAAAGTTATTTTTTAAAAAAAAAAGGTAGTTTTTTTTAATTGCTTTAATGTATTAGTATTAAAGATAGTTTTTAAAGAACAAATAAATTATTATTTTGATCTCCATTCTATCCTACTTTGCTGGCTTGACGTATTTGTTAATTGTCAAATATATCTAGGTGGCCACATTTATAACGAGCGTGACAGCAAAAACAAACGGGGAAAGGAGATAATTCTTGAACTATTAGTCAACGTCTAATAAATGTCTGAACAAATATTTGATATGATTATTTTGTGGACATAGTAAAGGGTCTGATCATATCTTTTTGCTAACTATTGTCCATTAGGTTGTTTTTCACTGTGTTATAAAAATATTTTTTTAATAAAAAACATTGTTTTTATTTTTTATTCTAATTTAAATATTTGATGGTTTTCAATCATTTTCATGTTCTATAATTTCAAAAAATAACACTTTCAAAAATAATTTAAACTATGATTTCAAAAATGCAATTAATAATAATAATAATAAATTATCACCATGCCATCCACCAATTAATTTTGATTTTGTTGATGAGAATCTGACCTGACCATTAAAATTGTTTTGCCAAGATAAAAACATATATTTTTCCCTGATGTGAAACATCTCACGCATCCCAACTCGTGCGAGTCAAGATTGCAGTACCTTCCCGGTTCAGTAATCTGCAATAAGTGAGCTGCTCCAAGGCACGTGCTTGGCCGTGCACACCAAACTCAAAAGTTCTCTGCTTGGTGCACGTGTTCCCCTGCGTGCTCGACACAAACGCATTCAATTCGGTTTCATCTTTTTTATATTGTGTTTACAGAGTATTTAAAATATTTTTTTTTATTTGTCATTTTAAATTAAAAGAATTTTGTGTTTTTTTTATTTTCATATGCTTATGTCAAAAATAATTTTAAAAAAATATATAAATCTTATCGTTTACAATTATGATCCTCTTTTTTTCTTTTAGAAAAACCATTTAAACAAAATAATTTAAATTGTTTTTTTCAATATTATTAGATTGTTTGATGTGATTTGTCGAAAATATTTTTTTTAAATAAAATATTATTTTAAATAAAAAACATTTTGAAAATAATATTTACTATTATAAAAGAGAGATCTGTAAATCCCGTAAATTTATTAACTTTTTTTTGAAAGAAACTCAAGCATACAGCTCATGTCAACTTCAGATCGCTTGAATCCCACCTTAGTTCCACTCCAAAGACAGAGAGTTTAGTATGTTTTGTGACCTAGCCACTCGGTTCATTTATGTTATGTGTGATGGATTTTTTTTTTTTTTTTTAGTTTTGACTATCTAGTAATCCGGTCACAGCCGACTAATCCGGATTCGAGCCGGGAGAGACCCGTTAGGGTGGCTAAAGCTCTCCCACAACGCGCCACTACATACCCAAGGACAAGCCCAGTTTCAAATCGTGACCTTAGTTAAGCTAGGACTGCCTCCTTGCCAGCTGACCTGAACGCTCGGTGGTATGTTTGATGCAATTTCACTAGGCTTTTCCCGTGTCTGGGAAAATTATTTTCTCTCACTACCTGGATTTCCAGAGGTGGTTTGAATTATTAGATTGATTTATCAATACAGTACAATGACATGCTGAGCCAAATTAATATAGTATAAGGACATAAAGAGGATAATAAAAACATGTCATGTATCAAAAACTTCGATCTCGACTAAGAATGTAAGAAGCCTTGAGCATATCGTGGACGGATATAATAGCTTCAAGAAATTACATTGAAACAGTGAGCCATGTCGATATAATATATGATAATTTTTTTAGTCGACTCTAAGAGGAAAGCTCATGAAAAGAGGGGATGAACTTTAGGAAAAACCTAACCAGTTGCAACAAATATCTTGAAGATGGCATGTCATTTTAGTTTAAAAAACACTCAAACTCGGTCATGAATTCTTCACATTTATTTTTCTGGTTTCATAGTCAAATAATACGCTTTCTTGGCATTATTTTTTTTATATGAATATTCAGATCAATTTGCGTATATATTTGTTAGAAATCAATATAAATTATATTATGGGATCTCACTTATAAGCTTAAGTTTTTAGGTGAGATAGTTTCTTAACATGGTATCAGAGCTTTATTGACCCAGCGATCACGGGTTCGAAACTCATCACTCTCATTCTATTTGATAAAAATCAAGAACAAGGTAATGTGGACTTGTACAAGTTTCAAGCCCAAAAAGCTTTCACTTGAGCGTGTGTGTTATAGAATAATATAAATCATATTCTGAGACCTCACTTATAAATTTAAGATTTTAGATAAGATAGTTCCTTTAATATGACCTCAGTTAATTCTACAAGTTTTGAAATTTAATAACATGTAAACTTTATATTAAGATTCAAATTGAGTGAGAATGTTCAGGTCAGAAGTTCAGCACCGGATTAAAAAAAAAAGGTTCTTTATACTAGACGCGTGTGACATGCATTATGTTTATTATATATAATTATCATGTGCTATTATTATAAACAGTTTCCTGACGGAAGTATGTTAATCAAATTCTCAACTATAATAATGAATGCCAGTTTGAATACCTCGCGATATATCGTGGGATGAAGAGGTTTTGTTATTGATGTAAGAAACTGAGTGTTGCTAATATTTTTTTTTTTTATTATTTATCTCCACGAGAAATTTACAAAATAACTTTCTGGATTTCCAAAAAATGATTCTTACGTGATTCTTAAATTGTCCACGCGGTTTCCCTGCCTTTTTCAATTCGTTTTTTTTTTTTTTTTTATTACAGATTTCTTCAATTACTTGTTAGAATTGAGACTAAATAATTTAATAAATAGAATTTAATAAACCTAATATAAAAAGATCGCATTGAAAAAAAAGAAGAAGTTAAAAGTGATGAAAAGCAATCAAATAAAAAAAAAAATTGATATTTTTTGAAAATACTGTTTGTTCAAAAATACATTAAATTATCTTTTTTTATTTCTTAAAAATTATTTTTGACATCAACACATAAAAATAATTTTAATACACTGAAAAAAATAATTTAAATAAAAATAATTTTTTTATTTTGTTTTCAAAAATAGTTTTGAAAACACCCTGACAAACAGTACCTTACTCAAAACAATGAGACTGCTATTATAAAGTTATCGATATATTTTCTCGGAAGAGTTTGTTCTCTTGTTTTTTCTGTATGACCAGATTTAATAAGTTCAACACGCTGGTTATTGTCGGTGCTCGCGCACCTGGTTTTGGCTTCACACTTTATTAGTGTCTCTCCCTGTATACGGAAGTGGAGGGTTTAAATTTTATTATAAGAACAATCAAATTAAAATTAAAATTAAAAAACTAAAACTAGTTTAGACTTTAAACTAATCGGTTTCAGTTTGTTTTTTATATATATAAAAAACCCAAAAATATTTTTATTTTATTTTAGCCAAGTATTTCTTTTCTTTCATTTCATTAAAATAAATTATACCAAAAAATTTGAACAAAACCGAAATAATAAAAGGTTTTTATAGTGTATTTTTTTTAATTTGAATCAATTTAGATTCGGTTTATCAGTTTTAGTCTTAAAAAATCAAAACCTGTCCAGACTGAAAGTTTTTAAGAAAATTCTAATCGATTTAATTGAGTTTTTTTTAAATATTTCAGTTTTTTTTTTTTGTTTTCTTAGTTTAATTGTTTTTTTGTTGGTTTTTGGATTTTTTTTTCTCACCCTAACATGAAAGCGTTTTAAAGTATTTTTGAAAAAAATATCTTAAATTAATTATTTTTTGTGTTTTTATATTATTTTGATATGCTGATATTAAAAAAAATTCAAAATAAATATCATTTCGATGCACTTCTTAATAAAAAAAATTTAAAAATAATCTTAATCACACTTCAATCATTTAAAAAACAAAACATTCTTTATTCAATAATTTTAAAAAATAATCTTAATCACGCTCCCATCAAAACATTCTTTATTCAATCAGGATTAGTACGTTTTATCTCTCGAGACCTCTTCATAGTGACATGGATATAAAAGAAAAGAAGAAATTAGCGAGAAAAGAAGAAATTAGCGAGAAAAAAGTGCTCGAGTTTGAAATAAAATGCTAGAGCGTACAAGTTCAAACCTTTTGTCATCGAAGTAGCATACGACTAAATGTGTACAAATTATTTTATATATTAACATCACATTTAGTTTTCAAATTTGAGAACAGAAAAATAATGTGTACTTTCAAGACATCTTTATGGTTTAAAATCATCTTGTTTGTAATAATCTATCTAATTTTGATAGTTGTAAATGATTAATTACCATTTTGAAAAAAATATCTCCCTGGATTGAATAACTAGTTTGCCGGCTTGCACTTTATTGTTGGCATGTTTAAAAAAAATAACACATGGAAAAATTAATTGACATTGTCATCACACCAAATCTGGTTGATTAATTTAACAATTACCTAACTCGATTTCTTGTTTGACCGGAGTAAAAAATTAACTTGCATATAAGTTGTTTTTATGCGGTCCAATTGACTCGACAGGTCTAGAGACGACCCAAAATTATGGTAAATAGCGTGGTGTGATTTTAAAAATAATTTCAAAATGATATTTTTGAACAAAGTTTTGAGACTTGAGATGGTGGCATATTGAATTGGTTTGCATTTCCTAAATCAATCCATCAAATCCATAACCCAGATTATAGACTTTATCAGGTTTCTTGTGGGTGTGTTCCCGAAGGTTTTAGATCACTAGAACATCTAATTTTTTTTCGCACATTTAGGATGAAACTAATTGAACATATGGAGAATATATCATCTTTAATGTGCCTCATCTATAGTAAGATGTATTGTTGACTATTGTGTTATTTAGCTATATTTCTAATGTGAGAATATTAATAATAATATATTTTTAAATTATTATTATATCTCTATGTATTTAATTTTTTTAGTATTTTGATATGATGAAATTAAAAATATTATTTAATTATTATCTTAAAAAATATTATTTTAATATATTTATTCAACTATATAAAACACGTGATATTGGTGGCCTGAGAATGACGACGTGACCCGATAAATATTTAGTATTTTCCGTTAACGTTGACACATAACAACTGACAGCTACAGAATAGACGATACGTGGGTACTGCTGTGAGAGAAATTCAACAGAATGTCGACACGTGTTGGTGCTGTTCCTTTCCGATGACTATCAAACAATATAATGTCACGGACCGTTGCTTTTACGAAATAACGGCACGGTAAAATCTATTTCAATTAAGGCGATAAATTGAAGGGAGCCAGAAACGTTTTTCAGTTGTCTTCCCTTCCCTGACAAGGGATGCAGGACAACGACTTATTATCAAATGAGGTAATGATACTACTAGTTCACTTATTATGGTTGAAAAATGCAAAACATATATAGGTTGTCGTTATTTAAAATAAAAACTACTAAAAAAACTATAAACTGAACTTACTGGCAGAATAAATAAAATAAGATATTAGAAATACATTGAAAGCTTTAATTATAACACATTGAATATCATTTAAAAAATATCAACAAAATAAATTTATTAACACCGAATGTTTTTATCAACAACAGCTTTAAAGAGTCGCACCAGTCTTTTTGAACAAGCAAGTCGTCTATCATAGGTGGAGGGCAAATATGATATATTTAAGTTATTATTGATAACCTCATTTATGTTGTTTAATTAATATTGTTGACAAGTCATGCATGTTTTGTTTTTAATAATAATACATATACAGTGAACTATTTCACTAATTATTTTTTAAGAAATTGTGTCTTGGTCGTAGTTATTTTTTGGAAGAAAACCCAGAGGAAACAATTTACTTATTCTAGATGTTTTTCAGCTCAATTTAATAGTGTATTTTATTTTATCGATATTATTCTTTTTATTTCATATTCCATAATTAAAATAGCACGTTCATCTACTCGGCACAATCATTAGCATATATAAAACTTTCATTTTCAATAAAGACCGCTAAAATAAACAAAGTAACATGTAGGAAATCAGTTAATGATACCGCATGTGCCATCTCAAAACCGGCACTTACATTAAGGATCATTATAATATAGTAGTAACATACGAGTCAGTTACCCCACGCTAGGATCACAACAAATGTCAAGAGTGTTTTTTTAATAGTAATGCTAAATTTTCATGCTATAGTTAGTTTAACATATATATATATATATATATATATATATTTAAAAATATATTAAAAATAATTGTTATTATTATTTTCAATACTTTATTCATTATAATTTTATATTATTTTAATGTACTGATAAAAAAATAAAAAAAATGTTTTTTAATATATTTTAAAACAATGTCTTTTTTTTAAATCGCTACGAACCAAACAGATTATAAATGTTTAGCTTAAGGAAATAATAGAAGAAAAAAAACCCCGAAATGCTGTGTAATCATCATTTATAGAAAAAAAAAGCTTGAGATGAATTACATGTCACTCTTTGATATTTTATCGCGATAAATTTGTCATCTGAGTATCTCAAGTCATTTATACGAGCTGAGACAGCAATGAAAATGATGTGAGCTTATTAAACCCCCGAGAGAAACTCATCACGTGACAGGTACACGTGTCAAGCTCTCAGCCGAAGAGACGCGTTGCAACCGACAAGTGGGCCAGTTTCAGCAACTTGCTGGTAATGTGTCAATTAAAGAGTTTCGCACGTGTTGTGTTACCGTACAAACCAGTAGCTAAACTTGATAAACCGGTAGCAATCACACCTAGTATGTTGATAATTCTTCAAAAATTAACGGTCAAGATCTTATACAACCTTTTTAAAAAAAAACACTATTGCTTTAAATAATAGAAGCTTTGTATGGTCTCCTCTCTAGTTTTTCTCTCTAAGAAGTGTGGTCTTTTGAAGAGTAGAAATTGATTGATTGTTCGTATGGTAATTGGGTTCGTCTTTCGAGGTTCGTTTTAGCTACCTGAATTCTCTTTGCAGTAAAAGCTAGTTCTTTCGGAGAGAGTGAAATGGAAAGAGATTTTTTGGGTTTGAGTTCGAAAGAACCTTTGGCTGCTGTTAAGGAGGAGGTAAACGCTGATGGGTGTAAGGAGACAGGTATCCTTTTCTTATTCTTGCTTTAATTTTTTTTTCATCTTTTGCTTTTTTTTGTGATTCTAGCATCAAAATGAACTTGTGCGCGTAGTTTTGTTCGATATATATAGAATTAGCTGTGATATGAAATCGTGTAGCTTTGCTTTTGCTTTGATGTGGAAAATTTTCTCCTTTTCCTGTACCTTGTTAATTCTGAGTGCATGGCTGGAGAAGCCGCGAGTCTGTGACTGTGATGTTCGGATTGATAAATGAAAAGAAAGGGTAGTTGCCTCATACCGTTGAGAATTATGAAGTTATTTTTTTGATTAAAAACTCAATTAAGCATTCTTGTTTGGTATCATTAGGAAATCTTTTGCTTCTTTGCTAAATTTATATGTTTGATAGTGTGTGAATACAGGATCAACATACATGCAGATTCAATTTGGTGTTTACATCGATCTTTGATAATTGTTTGTCTTGATATGTTTGACTGTCTAATCCAACAAGCAATTTTGGATTATACACAAAGATTAGGTTGATTTTTTCAGTTTAACTTTAAAGAGTGCCATTTGGAGTCTGATTCAAACAGTTTGAGCTTCCCTTTCCCTAATCTGATGGTGACCAAAGTTGAATGTTATGTTACATTCCCGGATTTGTTTTGAATTAAAAGGTTGTGCGGGTTGCTAATCCTTTTGTTGAAATTTATATGATTTGCTAAAGGTTCAGGGATGCAGTGGCCCTTCTCTAACAAGGTCTCTACCCTTCGTCACTCCACGGCTGAAATCCAGGTACTGTTCAATTCCTTCCTATCCCTTGTGTTTAATACTATGTTTACGTTGAGTAGTTGTTTGGCATCAATGGAAAGTTAATTAATAAAGGCTCCTGGAGTAAACAACTTATTAGCCGAGACTGCATAAAAATTCTGTATGAACAAACTTTATAACATCAGCTTGCTATTTAAAATGATCTGGACGAATATTTCCCTTGGCGATAGGATTTAAGCAAAAGTTTATCATCAAATCCTTTTTTTTTTTTTTTCTGTATATAAGAGCTAATATCATTATTCCCCCATGGATTTTTATCATCTAGAAATTATTCAATCTCAATAGACAAGGTGGGACTCATTTTTCACTGACTGCTTATCCTGTGCAACACGACGTGCATTCTATGCATCATCCTCATGATGCGAAGATGTTTCCAGTCTCCAATCATGCAATTCCAATTTCTACGGGCAACCACATCTTCAAAAATCATTATCCAGCAACTGTTCAGAATATGGCTGGGACTACCACTAAGCCACAGTTGCTAGGAGGAATTCCTGTCACAGCTCAACATTTAACTCTTCCAATGGTTGGTTCTGTTGCTGGGGTAACAGACTCAAGGTAAGGTATCACTTTATTCGTTAAATGAACACATCCAAATATTTTGTAAAATGAACATTAATTGAAGCATGTTTATGGGAACAGTGTCAAGGCATCTGGGTCTCCTGCTCAATTGACCATCTTTTATGCTGGCTCAATCAATGTCTATGATGATATATCCCCTGAGAAGGTTTTGTTTTTTGGTCTCTTTCTTCCATCTAAATGCATGTGTTCGGCTGTTAATTATTTATTGTCTAATGGGAAATGGTGACCCTAAATTTGGTTTCTTATGGAATCCTATGCAGGCTCAGGCAATCATGTTCTTGGCTGGAAATGGGTCTTCCATCTCATCTAACTTGGCACACCCAGGAGTCCAAGTCCAGGCATTTAGCTCTAAGCCAGCAGCAGCTGATCTTAGTCCCGTCAACCAACCTATAATGTCCACTCCACCATGCTCTCGTCTCTCAAGCCCATCACATACTGGTGCCCAATCAGGGAGTGGGTCAACTAGTACCGAGGAAATCATGGCAACTAAAACCACAGGAGCTGTGACCACTCATGTTACCAAACCAGAGCATCCAAAGACGGCAAATGTGGTGGGATCTGTTACTACAACCACCATGATACCATCTGGTATGATCTTTTTTTCTGTTGAAGGTGATTTTCTAACATATATTGTCCCCATGAAAAAATTTCCAACCGAAGGATTTTTAAATTATGCAGCACATTCATTGAGAAGTTGTTACATAGTCTACAGATTAGTTTTTTGTTTGTCTACATTTGGAATGTATAATTGATGGCCAACCTCTGTCACCGCAGTCCCTCAGGCTCGAAAAGCATCCTTGGCTCGGTTTTTAGAGAAGCGCAAGGAAAGGTGAGTTCTTATTTAAGGAAGAACTAAAGATGCTTGTTTACACTTTCACTTTGACCATAATGCTCAAATCTATTTCAAAACTATTAATAATTACATCTTAAATGGTGAGCCAAAGCAAGGACCTGTGGAGATGCACTACTACTATGTGAAATCTAGCTAAATCGTCTGGCTCCTGAATTGATACTTTTTTTTGTGCATGTAGGGTGATGAATGCGGCACCATACAACCTCAGTAAGAAATCTCCACATTTCAGCAACCCTGAAACCTACTGAGTTAGTTATCTGCAATCTCTGCAGCCTGAACTAGTTCTCTATTAGCAAGAAAAGACAGTGACCACCATGCATGAAGGGAATAATTATCGAGAAATTGTGTAGCAATTTAAATGCGTTAGTAGTGTTTTATCTCGTAGAATAATTGTAATCACGACTCTGTTTGATCGCCAGACTTAACTCTCATTCTATTGTATTCTACTAGACACTGAGGTGCCCCATTCAGCTGCTTTACTGTTCTATTTATATAAACAATGAAGCAACTTGTATTTTTTTTCTTTTATCTCTCTCCTTTTATTTTAAATTGGTTTTTATAGTTTATTATATTTGCTTTTTTATGAGATTATTGTATTTTCAAACAAACATATCAGTATTGGTTTGTAAATGATTTTATGAAAGTTTTTTTTTTTTTTATCTAAAAAAATAGTCTAAACAAACAAAGCTATCAAATGTAGAGGAGTCTTACGACCCAGGATTCTGGCATGGTGAGCTATGACTCAGGTTTCTGGTACGGTGAGTTAAATAGTGAAATTCAAATTAATATAAAATGTTATTATTTTATTATTAAAAACATTTTTTTTATAATCAGATTATGCTATTTACCTGCCATTTGTATTTTTAAGTCGAATTTATATTAAAGTAGCTTGAATATGATTTAATTTTAAAAGTAAGGTGGATAAAAAAATGTTTTTTGTCACATGAATTCTTTTTAGAGTATAATAGTTGTTTTTCAAATTATTTTTTATTAAAGAATATATTTAAAAAGAAGAAGAAGCATGATCCAATAGTATAAACAAACACAACATGAGATTATATTTTCATTACCAAGACTTCTGTAGCCTTGGTTTACAGCTATGCGACTCACATTATTTTTGAGACAACATAGATAAGACTTGTTTTGTTTCTCAACGTGTGCGCGTGCGCGCGCGCGCCACTTGGCATTTGTAGGACACCCTGGTGGTTAAGATTCATGCTTGGAAATTAAGATTCGCAGGAGGTGGAATTGGAGTGAATGGTTACTCCTGTCGGGTTTTTCAATGGACTAAAATAAATAAATCTCTGACTCGTGCTTTTCTTTTTCTTTTTGGCTTAAGCTTCATTATTGTGTAGTAATATGATAGTTTCTATTTTTTATGTAAAAAATTATTAAATTAATATTTACACGTGTTCTTCAATAATTTCAATATAATAATATTAAAATCTTTAAAAATATTATTTTAATATATTTTTAATCATAACACCCTGTATTATATTATCAAATACACACGATGATCTAGACAAGGAAAAACACATTTCAATTTTCAAGATCATCATCGCTCAACTAAAAATGAATCAAAATTAACAACATTGAATAACAAGACTAGCCGCATAAGATCCGGGATTTAGCTAAGATCATTATCAAACCAAGTGAGGAGTTGCATGGTCAAATCGAGTTGACTCAATAGATCACTTTATGACATGGTAAAAAATCAAGTAAACTCTTATTTGATCTTTAAAATTATACTGTTAAATTTTTATCTTACAAAAAAAAAACTCTAAAATGATGATTCAAATGCAACATCGCTTTGAATCTTACTTTATATATATATATATATATATATATATATATATATATAGCTTTTAACTTTTTTTAATCTCTTGTCAAACCCAATTTAAAAATCAAAGAAAAATATGGTGGAATGTTAGAGGTTTTTTAAAATTATTTGGAAAGGGAGATTTAGTGTGATACTGTGGTAGTTTTTATAGCTATAATTTAAAAAAAAGTTTGAAAATATCTTGAGTTTTTTTAAATAAAAAAAAATATATTTGATGAAAACTGCTGTAGTATACACTACTCGATATAAAAAATATAAGTTTTTTGATAAATCAAATAATTCTTTTTATAATAATAATAAAAAATCACAGCGATATTAAACATATGAAAAATAACCATTAAAGTTTTTTTTTTAAAAGTTATACTAGTATTGAATGCAAACATGATCCGACACGTTTTTCACATAAAGCTATAGCTACAAGTCTACAACTACAAGAGCTAGCTAACAGTCAAATCGGTCCACGCCAATAGAAGTCATGGCAATGCCAGACAAGCTCTAATGCGACAGAGATAAAGATTGATGTTTTACCAATAGTTATAATACTTTTTCTGAAAAAAAAAACTGTTATTTAGAAAAGAAAACCAAGAAAGCAATGATTTTCAAAATTATTTTTAATTAAAAACATATTAAAACACCTTTTTTTTAATATCAATATATTGAAATCATTAAAATAATATTAACTTAATATCTTTTTAAACAAGATACAATTTAAAAATCAACAGTAAGAGAATGTTTATGGCTTTCATTTTATTTTCCCTCCTTCTCCCTCCCTCTACTGTAAGAGAATGCACACACGTCAGCCTAAAAATATTGCATGTCATAACCAGTTATAATTTCTTAAACATATTGTAAGAGAATATAATAACCCAACAGAATTATACAAGAACATTGTATGTGTATCAAATCAATATAGTATAGAGACATTTTTTAGTGTTAATTTATAAAGAAACGGATTGCTGATCCACGGCTCTACTTTGAATTGTTACTTTTAAAATACAATCTTTTCTATATATTTCTTTATATAAAAATATTATTGTTATTGTAGAAAATATTGCTTGAACAACAAAGTACTCGTATTTTTTTTAACAAATAACAGCGAAAATTATAATTAAAAACACAACATTCAATTATTATTGTGAGAGGGTGATCTAAAAATTATTTGTTGAGTTTTATCTAGAAATTTAATATGATTAAGACCTGACGCTTTCACAAAATTCTGATTCAAGCCAACAGTCCTTTCGCTGGCGATGATCAAATTCCACACCTTTACGATATTCATAATCATATAAGCTAACAACTGGTGGGAACAATTCTTGACCCTCAGATACCTTGGATGCAATTTACAGTAATGTACACCATCTGCTCTACAGACTACAGCCTTCAAGGGATAATTCTCCTTTTATCGTTATGGATATGGTAGAGAATTTCCTGCACCAAATCAGACGATGCGCAGAGCAGTACCCTTGAAACTGGAATGTCTTTTCCATCACTCTGGGCTGGAAGCAGCTGGGAGTAACCTTGTGATTATCATCATTCACTCTTAAATATCTTATTTTCAAAGAAACACAGAGCAGTGATATTAAAGAACCCCGGAGATATAAAATTTGTTCAATTTAATAACGATCTTTGTTCAGAGGGCATTGTCATCTCATGTTTGGCTAGTGAAGAAGAATGCTAAAACCCAAAGGTCATGGGGGATTCTGGACAAACTCTGGATGGGTGGCAGCATATATAGATGAATTCATATCAGGTTTCAAGTGAGAAAGAAGATGTTGCATATCTGGACGTAGTCTTTCTGCTGCCCTCCCACAGAGGACAAGAACCTCTGTTTTAGGCTTGCTGTTGGGCTGAACAGGACCTCCCTGCCCTTCATAATGGACAACATGATGGCTGACGTACACGAGTTTTGTCAATGTAAGTTCTCTGAATATATATATATATATATATATATATATATATATGGAATTTCAAATCATATAAATGGAAGTTCCAAATAGCCAATACTCACAGAAAGTCAACGAGATCTGCAATTTCTGATGCTTCAACAGAAGTTGATGTCTGTGAATTCCTCCCAAAAACATCGACCATTGTATTTAAAAGCAATGAGAGGGTCTGAAATGACGGTCATTAAAAAATCAAACATAAACTCAAACCAATTAGAAAATATTCAGAAGGCAATGTTCTCATTGTGAAACACTGGTTTCTAAAAAATGACTTGCCTGGACATGGAAAATAGTTTCAGAAGGCAATTTTCTCACTGTCAAATTCACATCGTTTTTGCTTCTTTTTATATGTTCCTCATCATAAGTGAAAAGAAAATATATACATGAAGGCAACAACGGGGATGCTATCATATCAATTTATGAGATAAATGAAACAAACAAAAGTTTCTCTCAGACTTCAAACACCAAATAGAAATAAAATGGAAAATTGCACGGTGCCTAAAGTGATAATGCCATTAGAAGCTGAAATTTTCCCTTCTAGTTATAAATGTGTTCTCTTTCCCTTGGGCACGTTGAGCTTGACAGATTCAGGTGACAATCATTGCATTTTTTATCATCCCCCTTCGTGACATAAAGAAATCTCATCTTTATCACTAGATGCAAGAACTAAGACAAAATCACATAGATTCCATTATTTTTGCGCATGAACATCACCTTTGTAAATTGGAGCCTCACTATCATACCTTTATCTACTAAAAGAATTGTCTGCTTTGTAGAGTTTCACTGTTCATAACAGTGAAGAACTTTATTTAAAAAAAAAATCAATTTAGCCCCCCCCCCCCATTTTTTCAATTCAATCCTCAATTTTTTTTTATAGTCGCCTGGTTTGTCTTTAGATCAACCAAATTGACCGGATCGTGTCGAGGCAACTACAAACAATTTAATTTTTAACCCAATTTAGACAAGTCGAGAGTTTTCTTTCCTGTTCACTTCATCTTTTTTTCTCAATTTTGTACTTGCAACTTTTTTTTTACCTGTCAGGTTACCTTTGAATTAGTCGGGTCAACTGGGCTATGTTAGGTCAGCTCCCTTGCGATTTAATTTTAAACCCAAGTTATGCAAGGAGTTGGATAGAAGATTTTTTCCTGTCAATTTCATTTTTTTCTTAATTTCATCGGATTTTTTATACTGGTTGACCATGTTGCTTTTAGACTGGTTAAGTCAACTGAGTCACGTCGAAAAAACTCACACCATTTAATTCAAACCTACACTAGACAAGGGGCCGGGTTGAGAGGTTTTAAGGTTGACCTGCTAAGCCGAGTTTAACCTGAATATTTTTTGCTATGTTCATTTTTTTTTATCTGACCCACAACAATGTGTGTGCTTGTAAGCTAGCTGCTCTCTATTTCTTTATTCATTAAGAATTTTATACATGTTTACTCACAGCTGTCATGAATATCAACAATGTCTAGTCTTTAGAAAACAATTAACAGCAACAACCACCCTCATCTAGACCAGATCAGATAAAGTATATTTAGTATGAAAGTGCATGATGCACCTAATACACTAGACCCTGCAATTGAAAGGGCAATGGTTGTTACACATAGAAAGTCATCTTCCTGGCAAAAAATTTCACCCCATTTCTCCTTAGTTCATCCTCTGTTGACAACCATTAATTGGCATCTTCTACTCATTTCCATCTGATTCAGAGTTACATAATCACCTTCTAATTTCTATGTTAGAACTTATGACATGATTTGCAAAATTAAGAGGAAAAACAGGACCGCTCAAGGCTCCCTCAGCTACCCCCCCCCCCCCCCCCCAATTCTTTTCTTTACTTCTCTCAACAAATTCAAGACACACCACCTCATATTTTTCTATATCTAAGCAGTTATCGAAATATAGTTAGTTCACACCATCAACTTGTCAACTCTACATAAGGTGATGGAATAGCTTTTTTTTTTTTTAAAAAAAAAAAAAAACCTCTTGGAAATCCAAGCCTCAATTGATTAGTTATCACACGAGAAGTGTAGATTTCTTAGTTTGGGGTTTAATGTTCTAAGTCATTGGTAATTTTGTAAGCAGGGCAGAGTTAAAGTTCTGCATCTTTCCACGAAGATATTTGAAATTTTGATTTAGCAGAAGGTCCTGGCCTTACTTAGGAATTGCATAGGAATTACTTAGGAATTTGGTATTTTAATCTTTAATGGTTTATGTTCCTATTCCTAACCTGGTCATGTTAGGACTCGTTATCCATATATCTTACTTTGCCTTCTACTTTTGATAAAGAAATCAAATTGATAGACTGAAAAGAGCTACAGAATCATGTTGTTTACCTTGCAGCTGAAGTACACAATAAAAAACATTTTAAGGTTATTTTGATGTCTAGGAACCTAGAGGTCTTCTTCTACTCATGTTCTTCTATTATTCCCCAACTACCATCCCTTCTTGCTTGAAGTTCGCTCCTACACTCCCTGTGTTACTGATAACAGTCAAATTTGCATCCTATTTCATCTAAAAAAATCCTATACAACCCTAATTCAACAAAACCAACCCTAGCTCACACAAATCTTTTGTGGACATTAATCCCAAGTTGTCATAAGGTATTATGACTTTACTGGCCAGATATGGCACCTAAAAAGTTAAGCTCGAGCATTTTTCAGTTTATTGCCTAGTGCCTAGTTACAAATTTTGTGGATTTAACAACTCAAGAAATGCATGGTACAGCCATTCAAGCATATGATGGGACAAGTTCATCACAGACTAAACCAGACAAATTGAATTGTCTGGGGCGTGCCATAAACACAATCACGCCTAGCAAACATTTAAGAGATAAAAACTAATGAGTGGCATTTTATACCTTATTGAAGAGCGTGTGAGAGTTAGCAAGTCTTGGGAGCAATGGACCCATTATACGGAATGCTATCCGCAGCATTGCAACTGATGTTATCGGCCTCAGATGTTCAATGATAACATGTGTTCCTTCTAGCCATTCCTGTGGGAGGTTACTAAAGAAAGAATGCAGCAGGGCAATTATGTTACCTGGCGATACAATAGTTATAACACAGAATCAGAGCACAAGACACAAGTACTTGATATATATAACATAAAATAGGCGATGATGACAGATTAAGATGAAAGAATGCATGCCTTCCAGTTTCAACCATTTAAGTTCATTTGCACATATAATATTAGTATTGATCTGAAAATTCTTTGTAAGACCGCTAATAATAACATTTTATTTAATTTTTCTGGCTTCTATAAGATGGCCATAACAATAAACTACATCAGCCTATCAGATTCAATGGAATGGATCTACTTCTGAAGAAAACCGCATATCATATCTAAATCAGAAATAGCACTCGTTTCATTTAGGAATAAGAGCTGGGAAAAGGTGTACCAGCTGTTGGACAAGGAAGGGCATCTCTTCTCTCCCCTCTATTCTCTCTTTTATATACATAATGGAGTAGGAAGAGGAGTACTCTCCAACCAGTAGTAGTAGTCTTGTTTCAATATATAGTACTTGCTTTGTACTTTTTGATATTGAGTCGGGATAGCCCAAACCCGCCTATCACGTAAAGCATTTTATTTATGATGTTCCTCCTATTGTCGAACGAAAACCCTGACCATCAATCATCAAAAGACTGATAAATGAAAGGCACCGTTAAAATGCATGGCTCTTGCCTTGAAAGCTAACTTGTTAAACGTTTGATTAACTACATAAAAATATTTTGTTTATTGATTTGAACCATTAATAACCAGCAACAGTAACACAAATACTTGGTAGTTCTTCAAGTAGAAAATCTTTCTAACAGCACCCTACACTTCCTACTTATATCAATTTTACCCAGTATTTAAATTCCATTGGTCTTTTGTTGTGGCGTGACTTTGGGTTTCTTATCCAAAAGAGAAATATTCCATAAGATTTGATCTCTGATATTTATTCATCTGCCACCATTCAATGGGGTCCAGAGACAAAAGGACAGGAAATACAGGTGTCATTTTTTAAATAAGAAAGTAATAATTTCAAATCACATGATACGTCCGGCATATATCTAGGATACTCACATTTAATGATAACAATCATAATACTTGATTGGGAATTAAATGCTGGCATAAGATGAGCTCATTATAAGGAACTGACTGCTAAGGATATGAAAACATTTGCTAAGAGAGCTAAGGTTTAGTGCCTGTTTGGGATTGTGGTTGCGGTTGCTTTTAAAAGTGTTTTTCAATTAGAAATGCATCAAAATGATGTTTTTTTTTTTTTTTTTAAAAATCATTTTTGACATCAACACATCAAAATGATCTAAAAACACCAAAATAAATAAATTTAAAATTAAAAAAAATCAATTTTTTTCAAAAGCACTTTTGAAAAGCTCTCCCAAACACCCCCTAAAGTGGTGAGTACAAGAAGAAAATCTCGAAGTTTGGACCTTAATAACAGCATCGAAATACAGATTGCATTACTCTAGCCTGTTTCCTTACCAATCCACCACAAGCATAATGTCAACAGCATTCAGGGGTCCTACAAACAACAACAACAAAGCCTTAGCCCCAGACTAATTGGGATAGCTATATGGTTCTTTCAGTACCATTTAGCTTAATCATAAATCAAATCTGCCTCTGCATCAAGAGTTAAGATCTTTCAGTATCACTTCCATTCCATTATCTTAAATCTTCCTCTTTTCCTTCCTTTTTACAGTCCCTAATAACTCCTCTGAATTGGGACCTTCGGCATCCTACATTGGGGCATGACCAAACCATCTTAGTCCACCCTTCTAATTTTATCTCCAACATGTGGCGGCATGTTCATTTCCAATCTTGTCTGTTCTTGTCTCACCGATCTCAAATCTCTACCATGCTCATGTAAGGGTACTTTGTTACTTTAATTTCCAACATTCATTTCCATACAGCAAGGCTAGCTTCACCACCGTTCTATAGAACTTTACGTTTCACTTTATAAGATATATTAAGCTGGTATAACACATCCTTAAGACTCATCCACTCCAACCTCCTTGCTTTTATTCCATGAGTTAAATCCTCATCAACTTCTCCAAATGGAGGATACAACCCAAATACCTAGGATTGTATTTCAATTCCATCCAATCTAACATCTCCTTCATTCCTTTTACAAGAGCAAAGCTTGCAGTTCATATATTTCATCTTACTTCTACTTCACTAAAACCTTGACTTCCAAGAATATTCCTCCATAACTCCATCTTTTGGTTGACTCCTACACTCTTTCAATTAACAACATAGTCAACAAAAAGTACACACCAAGGTACATCAGCTTGTATGTGACTGATTAGCTCATCCATGGCGAGGGTAAGCCTACAGCAAACCATTGGTGTAAACCCTTCTTCTCTTTTGTATCCACTCTCCTACTTTCCTCACTTCCTTTGCCCCTTCCTTTTTCTCTCCTCCTTGTTTCCTATGTTTCTATAATCATGTCCTACATCACGAGGACCCTTGAAGGTATGGTCCATGACCTTGGATTCATTTAGGACCTCTACTACCTCTTAACATGCCCTGTTATCTCCCCCCACATGGTAGCAGTATTGCCTTCTAGGTACTACTAAGCAAATCAACGCATAAAGTAAACTATCACCATACTCGAGATGTGATTACTGTATTGTCTCCGAGATGGTTCATAAATTTATCTCATTGTGTGTTATTGATATAACATGACTTAGTCTACAGAATTAACAAGATGCGCTTTAGAGTCATCAGCAAAAGTCAGCCAAGGTCATCAACCCTTTCTACTCATAGGGGTTTTGCAAGAAGATGGATGGGGCTCAAGTTCACAGAATTTAGGAATGTCCTGAATTCAACAACATTTTAATTAAATAATTAGCATAAATATGAAAATCTGGGCACCCGAGCATGTTGAGAATAACAAGAGGAAAGGATGAACAGGAGAGGAAAACTTAAATAACATACCAATTGCTGTAATGTAATTGTGAAAATTTGGGCATCTGAGAATGTTGAGAATAACAATAGAAAATGAACAGGACTAGAGGATAAACTAAATAGCATACCGATTGCTGTTGAGGTGTTGTCTTGAGCAGCCCATGTTGGATCCAATAAAGCATAGCCAACAGCAGAGTCTAGTTCCCCAAGTGACCTTTTGCCATCGGTAAGCCACCAACTCTCTTTTATTATACGTGATGCCTCCGCATAAAGTTGCACGTGAAAATCAGGAGGGAGCTGAGCTAGCAAGAGACCACAAGCTTGGATCAACAAGCAAGAAAGTTGTTGGCAAGTATAGCCACTTCGTAAAACAAAATTTGAAGGATTGATTCCTGAAACTGAAGGGGTAGATCTGCTTCCACCCAGTGAATCGGTACTTCCCCCAGAAGGCGATGTTGGCAAAACTGATCCTTGTCCAACACAATTTGGAGCTCCATTGCTAGATTGAATTAGAGTCGGTTGTATATTAACAACAATCTGAACTAGAGAGGGGACGACTTGAGATGCAGCTACTGGAAGTGAGAGCAATTCTATGACAGCTGTTTCAAGAACCAGTTGAGTATGAGTTCCAGGGTCCTGGATTTGATAGAACGCCTTCTGACCCTCAGAAGCATTTGTTGGACCAGACTGAGAGGCTCCTGATGTCTTGGTATGTGGATTGCGCCCTGAATTATTTGAAGCATCTCCAACTGATCCATACTTTGAGTTGGTATTTAGTGGGGGTATCACATTATTCACAAGCCCTAACAAAAGAGTTGCAAAATACTCTGGGGGCGGGCAGATGACAGGGTTTGGTGAGCTAATGTGCTGTGGGAATGACTCCGAAAATGGGATCTGTGACAAGTTTATAATCAACAAAGAAGCATACAGAAAAAAGAAAATAGCATTCCAAGGACTTGAAACGAGGAAACAAAGAAGAAGAAAATAATTGTCAACGCATAAACAACATCTAACATACAGCCGGGTGCTAGACTGGGTGATTAGTGGAAGTGGGCTGGAAATGGGGTTGGATGGTTAGTGGTGTTAGGCTGGATGATTAATGGAAGTGAGCTGAAAATGGGGCTGGATAGTTAGTGGTGTTAGGCAGTATAGTTAGTGAAAATGAGCTGGAAATGGTTCCCCATTTCCACTATAAATAGATAACTAGAGCAAGAGAAAAGGGAACAAAAGAGCCTTGTGTAGAGTAAGAGAAAAGAGAGTTGCAGGGAGAGATCTTTGGGGCTAGGTGCAGCTGATATTTTTCAGCAAAGAAAGTGTAGTCACAGCAGCCTCTTTTCGATATAAACTTTCATTCAAACAACCTACTTTCAATCTTTTATGTATTTTAACAATAACAACAGATTGAAAGGAAGAGGAGCCACAAATACCTTACTAATATCAAGTACTTTCAGTATCCGCACAATGAGCTTTCCAGGAAGATGACCATAGAAGTAGGCAAGTATATCACGAACAAATGTGAATCTTAACGGGTGATAAGCTAAAAGTGGAGAATACATGGCCAGAACTCTCTCTGCTGGATCTACAGCATCATTCTCGAGAAGTCTATAAACAATTAATGGAATGACTGGAAGCAAGCGTGCCACAATGTCATCAAAAAATGTGGGATACCTGCAGAGCTTATAGCAAACAGTGTTAAGGAAGCTGTAATTCTTGTATTCCAATGAAATTTCAGCACTGCATTATTTTTGTCACTTATACCCTTTAATCCAAAACATGATCAAGATTGAAATCTTTTTATTATTATTTCTTATACCCTGTATCCAATACATATCATGCTGTATCAGGTGCGTATCTATATCTAAAAGAGCTTGATGCATTTATGAGAAGCATTTTGGAGTACCTGTGCTTCCTAAAAAATTGCTAGAGACAACAATCAGCCACCAATGCTCTAAATTATCATGAGTTGTAATTTCATAAAACATAATAAAACTCCAAGTAGAAACATATAATCGAGAAGTATTTACCTGTCCTTCCATGATAGATGATTTCCAAGTGCCTTTGACAATTCGAGACGCTTGAACAGTCCTGTGCAAATCCAATGCTCAGGATGCATACGATTCGCACAGAATAATTTCATTCTTGATTGAAGTTCCTGCCTATCAAGCAAGCTAATCTGAAACATGCATTATGATGCATTTCAGCGTCATACAAGAACAGTAAACATCTAAAATATGTTTGAACATATGCATGATATCTCAACCCATAAATGGATCAAATCAAACAAACTCCCACCAAATTGCAATGTCATGCACAAGAGGTTATGTTTAAGTGCCAAAAGTTGCCTTCATGCAAACCGTGTCACTGAAAACCTAGCAACCTTAACACATTATAACAAGTGCCAAGCTAATCGCACAACAGGTATTTGGCTTTAAAATAAACACTCTTGAAAGTTTTTTCCTCACCATAGCACACAATTGAGTATGTTGTGTTCTTGTCTTATATACTACTTGAAAGTTATGCAACTGGCTGCTGGTTTGTATAAAACCAGAATAAAAATTGTCAGAGCAGCAGTTGGACAGATAACTCCACCATTAGAATCCCCTTAATGGATTCAATGTTTCCATATAGTCATTCTCATAGTGCAAACCCTCAACTTGGAGCCTTAAATCCGTCACTGACTAGAAAATCATGTCTGCTTTTTAAGAAGTCTTCAATCTTGCGCCTCCAAATCTGTCCTCAGACTTTCCCCTCTGACCCAAACCAAAAAATAATAGGTGTCCCAAGTCTTATTTCCCAGACAGCAATCAGATTCTCGGTTGATTAGAGCGACGGTAATTGCTATACTAATCATCTTTCAAACACTGCCGCAATTATGTCATATTTGATAGAGCACGCACGAGCGCACAAAAGAAAAGGATTAAGAAATGCGCATATACAATATCAAATTGTGCAGAAAAGCATACCACAATACGCAAAGCATGGGGATCATCATCACGGTCAGTAAGTGCCAGAAGCAAAATATCCAATGGCAGCAACTCGTGAGTCCAAATGAAAAAGGCAAGGTTTGCACAGGTTTTCAATAAAAGGTCCTAGGAAAACAAAATAACAAACAGGCACTGAATGAACTAGCACAACAAATAAGAGCTGTTAGTCCATAGAATTTGAAAGAATAACCAGGGCAGAAGATACAAACCTGTAAGGAATGCCCATGCTGAAGTTCCACATGAATGTGATGAAGTATAACATCCACCATTGTGTATATATTCGCTGTCACTTCTTCAGGGGAAAATTCTCTCAAAACACGTGCCTGAACTCCATCCAGACACAAAATTAGTCAGGGGTCTTTTAAAAGAAATCACGGAAAGATAAAGCTCTAAAGAAATGATGATTTCTATAGGAACTATCACTTGTGCTAATGATGTTTTCCCAACAAACAGATTAGAAGAATGTAGCCAATACCAGATTTCCACTATTGATGTTTTCAAGGAGTCCCTGCATCAGTATCCATGCGCCAGCACATAGATATTGTCTGTGTTGGAAGAAACTATGATTGATATATGTCATCACATACGTAGGATCAGCTGGTGGTGATAGCAGCTGGGTACATTGGTTAATCACTGTTGTTTCTGCCTGCAAAAACACTGGGCATTTTAACAGTGACTAAATTGTCAAGCAATCTGAACAGCAGGCATGGAAATATTCAAATTTAAAATCATTTCAAAAGGTCAAACTCTCTGATTAAGAGTAATACAAATTGCAAGTTAAAACTCTGCATTTATAACTTGAAGCTCTGGTGTTCTCCTTCAAAGGAAGGTGGAAATTTAAGGGAAAAGGGAGGTTACTTGAGTACTCCCTTTCCAAAGCCTAATAGGCCCTCCCATGGACCCCAAAAAAGAAGAAGACGACGAAGAATAAATAAAAAAACAAATCCTTGCCTTTCCCTTAATTTCATAAAAACTAATGATAGAATCAAATTAGTATTTATGTGAATCTTATGACTGCTCTATTGGATTGTCTACCCTAAAGAAAAGTCCACATTCAAATAAACTTAATTGAAATAGTTTCTCTATATTGCTTCAGGACCGGCTAAAATATAAGTAAAAAGCCCCTCCCAATTAAATAAGATAAATCTTCATCCAATAAAACGAACAAAAATAATTCAAAAACCAATAAGGTTTATTAATGGTTTCAATAAATCCTAAACGATACTAAATTGAAACAGGATAAACTAAATCCATTATTGAATATCTGCTAACTCTGACCAAATCTGAAAACCACAAAAATACCCATGAATATCCTGCTAAATTAGTCTCCTTTGAATGAAAATTATCAAACCTAGAACCAGACTGATAGGTTGCTTCTTTAAAATATAATGCCTACTTATGTAAGGACCCATTCTCAAATCATGTTAACTTTGCCGATATGCTTCCCTGCTCCATTATTAGAATGAAGATGATAATATAAACTGCACACAGCAAATTACACCCCCCCTACTAAATCTACCCAGGTGTTAGATTTCTTTTTCCACAATGAGGATCCTTGATCCATTTTCAAGTCCTGAGAGACACATTGATAGCCCTCCATTCACATGTACAAGGCAAATCTTAGGTTTGCATCCCACTAGATCAATGCATCCATCCAGTTTTCTGATTCTAGACTTTCATCCTCAACAATACCAATCAGCAAAACATGAAACAAGTAACATAATGAAAGAATTAAAAAAAAATGGCTTGCAATGATTGACCTGTTGCCAAGCTTTAATAGCCAAACCCCTTTTATCTATCCTCCCAATCAAGGCTTCACGAAGGAGAGGAGGGAAGTAGCTTAATGTGTTTTTTGACCATGTATGTTGACTTGTTGCCAATATCTGTTCTAACATAGTTTGAAGATAAAGCATGTGATCAGCGTCAGCAATTCCACGTGTTTTTATGATGATGGCAAGAGTGACTATTGTTACACGATTCAAAGTTTCAGTAAATTCAGTGGGGCCCTGAAAAATATTGAACAAATCTTAGATTTTTCAGAAACTAACAAAAAAAGAACACAAGCTACAACAGAAAATCTTCAGTTTGAAAATGTAGTCTTTAACCTTCCCTTCTCTCTTCACTGAGAAAAAGTCCCTTTGTGATAAAATGAGGTTCATACACAAGTTTTCAGCCAACCTAAATACACGGTGATCTCCTCGTTTGCCCTTTAAAGTAGAAACTATTTTTGTAACATCATACATTAAGGCTTTGCTTTTCCCTTGATACCTAAGAAAAAAATGAAATGAACAAGTGTGATTTACAGTTTTTTAAAAAAGAAAAAATCATGGAAGCAAAAAACCCTTGAAATTATTATTTACATAATCTGAAGGTCCATTAACCCAAGCAATAGCACTCAAAAATATTATCTACATTAAGCAACCAAACTGCCAAACAAAATGTGGCGTATGTTTGGGAAACAAACAAAAGACAAAATCCCTGAAGGTAGAGGTTGTCCACAGCTAAAAAGATTCTGAGCAGAAAACTCTGGACGCAGACTTTAAATATATTCCAAAACCTCAGTAATTTCAATTCATAAAGCAAATTAACACCAGTTTGAAGGAAATGGGATAGCTTCACAGGATGGAGTTGGCAGATATTACCTGTAAAGTGGAAGCAAGCGATAGTTCACAATTTCTAGCACCAAAAGAGTCACCCCAGGCTTGCTCAATATTGATTGATACCTCTGTGCCAAATGCTTTACAAAGAAATTATCATAGTAAAATTAAAATTACATCACCTCACAAATTATACAGATGAAAGAATGCACAACAATTAACTTAAGATCAGAGACATCACAAGGATTCAGCATCCACGAACATTTAAAGATCATTTGGTCAGCCTTAAGGAATGCACTAACATTAGTTCAATAGCATGAAAATGGTTGATGTGTTCATCTTACCAATTTTTTAAGCACTCACAGGCAGTTCACAATCCATCAAAACATGAAATGCAAAAGAACAACTTTCCTTTTCTACTAGTAGATCAGTTGAATTGAAATTGTAACATGCACTGCAAGTACCAGACAATTTTTTAATCCAAGGGTCAATTTGGTTAAGGTTTAAAACTGAAGATGAATTGTTATTAAAGTATTTATTCACGGGAGAAATCATTAAGGGTATAAGAGTGAATAAAAAAGCAATTTTCAAACATGTTTGGTAGAGGCTTAAAAACTCGAGAGCATAAGACATTCCATGAAATTATATATATATATATATATATATATATATATATATATATATATATATATATATATATATATAACGTGTTTTTTCAGGTCCCAGCAACTAGGCATAAGTAAATGAGAGAATCTGGGAGTTAAATTTTATAATATAAGCTTTCCCCCCTTAAGGACTTCAACCCACTCCCTTGGAGAGTGATATATTTACACCCACTTTACCCCACTTTTGGGATAAATATTCATCTCAATCCATTTTATTCACTGAACACAAATAAACTTTACCCCTGAAAATTTTTAATGGCTTTAACCACCTACCATTCATAACCAAGGCTACTAGGGAACAGAATATAAATAAGCAGTTGTGACCTACAGTGATTTCATGCCAGTATCTACATGAGAATCAGCAAACAGGAATGCATATTATATGATTGCACTTAAGAGAGATTTTAATATTTTTTTCGTGTATGTGCATGCATCACTGGGATGAGTTTATCTGCAAGGAATGGTATACTTTCAGTAATGAGGGTAAGGAGAAATACACTGAAGTGTGACCGAAACAGTGAATGAGGAGCGATGAGCAGCAATCGACAATATGTTTCAACCATTGCAATGTTAGGAACAACCTGCACCAGACATTAGATCACATTGAAAGAAATGTCAAAACTGTCGGACATCTGATAGATAGTCCACAACATCTATAATGGAAAGAAAGAAATCATCTAGTCCCAGCTACAGTAAGTCATTCCCAGAAGCCCAAATCACTGGAAGAAAGATCAAAAAGCCTAGTCTCTACTTCTAAACTAGACCCATTAGTTATAATCTTCTTCACACAGTGTTGTAGCACTTTACACTTCGAACAGAGGCCAGAGCAACATTCATCATCCACAATTCTCTTTTTGCCAATTGTTGTCATCAGTTACAATGTTTCTTCTAAGTTTTACTTTTGGACATGGGGCCTTTATTTTTAACTACAACTAAGTTTCCATTTTGAATCCCATGAAGCACTTTTTAATACTATGGTCTGCCCCACAAGAATCATAAATAACAAGAAGTTATGAAGATGTATGTTAGACAAATAAGGCTGACTAAGAGTAGGTTTCCTGACAAAAGATGTTCCCTTTCTACCCACCTACCAAGTTACACATCTTTCAGCCATAGCACAGAAAGCACAGAATGTAGTTCAACCAACATGCATTACCAAGAAAGCAACATAGAAAAGAGACTTGGACTGTACATGAACACCTAATAAATCACACTAAGAAATATTTATCTTCAAGACAACTCTTTCATAAAGATATGTAATCAAGACAAATTTTCAAAGACCCCTCCATATCATCAGACACATAGAATCATCAGCAAAAAGCAAAAACACAAGAAAACATCCTCAACCAATTACCATACCTTTTCACTCTATTTTTACCCTCTGCTAATCATTCTACTTGAACCCCATCAACTTCAAAGGAAAACAAAGAACAAGATAAAGGACATCCCAGGAAAAGGACCCTTAAAATAAAGATTGAGCTCCACATTAACCAAAGTTGAAACAAATATAAAACACAACCCCTTCTCAAACACACAAATATGTATATGTCCAGTTATGAAACTAATAATTAGGAAGACCATTCACAGGCTACCGATGACAAAAGATAAGGCTTCAGCACTTCTTAGAACTGTATAAAACAAGTAATTATTTAATCTTTTCCCTTGTTTCATCACATACTTGTTCCAAAAAGAAGCTCAAAAAGTTAATAACAGGAAACTCATTCTGCTATCTGTATTAATTGTCTGAAGCATTAAGGATGCATGTTTATCATTTTTATATTTATGACAATCATCTGGGGGATCTGGGAACAAAGCACCATGCCATTTACACTACAGCATTAGGTACTACTTTCTGAAATGAGACTGAATGCCTCAATCCTTATAATCAAAACTTGGTGATATCTTTTTTTTTTTGCTATGCCTTTGTTCTTTCGACCTGATTCAGATCTTGCCTGTAATGCTGCAAGAATTACATGGGATGACAAATGGTTTTTGAAGTATGCACGAATTTTGCAAGCATGCATTTAGGGAGCAGATAAAAGTGGATCCTGCTGCCAAGTTGCCAACTACAACGTAAGCAAGCACTAAGAGCATTACCTGCGCAGCAAATAAAGAATCTTCCATTTGAAACATCAACTTCAAACACAGGTTCATGGAAAGTCCAGATAATAGTGACATCGGCAAAGGGCTTACTTCCCTCATCACCATTAACCTCTCATTAGACTGCATGTTTGTTCCAGTTAATAATTCAGTAACTCCAGCGGAGGATAACCAGTTCATAATTGTTTCAGAAGCTGGCTGAGCCATGGTGTAGGATACAACCCAGAACATTCCAGTTGATTTGTCATCCATATTCATGTAATCCAACATCCGATCCCCTGAAGAAAAATCAAACAAATTTAAACATGAGTACAACTTTTTTTGAGACTTAAGAAGTGCCAATCCTCATACTTAACATTGTTTAGTAAGAAACATGGGTGTTGAAAAGTATGCATTCCATGAGAAGTATGGCAATGTGAAAAGTGAAAAATCAAGAACAGGTCCCTTTCCCCCTGTTGGGAACACCTACTGTCTTTGTTGGGATATCAACAAAAATAAGTGAGCACACACAAGCATATGTGTGTGAAAGCACATGCCCACAAAATGTGCTGCACATTCAAGCGGTTTTCTAAAATCAATATATCCTGATGATAAAAACATGCAATTGCCTTAAAATGTGAGTGGAAAACTGAAAGAAGCAGAAGAGTGCTTCACACTGAAGCATTTTCCAATACTAATCACCAGCAAGATCCACACTATCAAACCAATTCTATCCTGCAATTACTATTGGAAAAAATTTATCTACTCTATCCTCTTTTCATATGTGTGAGATAAATTTACCTTTGCTTGCTTGCCTCCACCACTCATCTATTTGCTTTCCTTTCTGAAGCTGTTCACTATTTAAGCATTCCCTTGTTGTTGTGTTCAATGACCAAATACGTAAGTTTTGGCAGCTGCTAATATAATCAAGCAGAATGCTTTGAGGATTATTAGGATCAGAGCTTCTATCTTCCCTGTGAAATGATAAAACCTTCCGGGTTGTCTCTACCTGCCAGCAAAATTGTGACACCCAAGATTGAGTGCGACAAGTTGACCCAAAGATTATGGCTAATATTATGACCAAACTACAGTCCTACGCATGAACCCCTATATATCTGGCTACAAATTAAGGCCACTAAAATTTCACCAAGGATGAAAGAAGCTAATGTAAATGCATTGGACAAGTAACAAACAATGTTGAGGTATAATATGACGATGAGAAAGATGCAAAACTACACCAGGCAGTATAAATCAATGAATTTTACATAACAACCACCTTTCTAGCATCTGTGTTTAATGCACTCATCACAAGCTCAACCCGGATAATTTGTGCAAACAGCCAAGTAACATGATTTGTTCGAACAATGTGCTGATCACCCTCTATTAGCCTTGAAACCAGTTTGTCCACAAAATCAATAAAATCTATGCACCCACTTTTCACAAGAAAGTAGAAGATATCAGAGAATACAAGCCACTCCTGCCAACAATTTACATCTGTAAATGAAAAAATGATAAACAAGAATTATTATCCCAAAAAAAAAAGCATTTCTAAATTTCCTATAACCAATTATTAAACCAGACAACTAAACATATTAGAAACATCAGCAGCATCGTGGACTTAAAAGTAGAGGGGCTACCATGAAAAACATGTCCACCAAGTTTCTCAACCAAGCTTACTGCTTCATATTACTTAAAAATAGTGCTATTACATTTTCAATTCTGCTGATAAATATATGCAATTAATTGTTGAACAATCCTACCAGACATTCGATGAAGAAAAGTTCATGACCAGTAAGTGATCCTTGAGCACATTATATATGAATGGAAGAGAGTAAGAAAATGAAAGGAATAAATAATTGCCTGAATTTGTCAACTTCAACAGTTCAACAATTCTATCAATAGTTGCCTCACAAATCATACTAGAAGTGAAAACAGCACCAGGAGTAGGCCCATGAGCAGGATTCCTATAGCAAGAAGCCACAAGAAGCACACGCTTCCACCAATCAGGTGATGGAGTAGTACGAAGAGCATGTCTTATACAACGCAAAGCTCTTTCCCAGTCCAAACTTCCCCTCTGAATAGAATTCGCAAGATCCTACATGGTTAAAAGAAAATAATTTGACCACCAGTTGTAGATAGATGCATGTGTTTGTGTTTAGCAAACACAAAATTATCCAATTACAAACACAATATTTACTTAAAAGCATTGCATTTTCAGACATAAGATAAAGTACATCCCTTAAAGAAAGGAGAATGAAATAACAGCTTCCATGCCGGTACAAGGCTCCGAGTTAGCTGGTTCACCCCAGACATGCATACAATAATTGACAAAAATGTTTTGTTTAAAATAGTCTTTCACTTTTTAAAAATAAATGCATGCTCAAGTAAAAACCTGTATACCATGGGGAATACTAGACGGCTTTTAAACCAGGTTTTGGCAAGAGCTAAAGGATGGGGAAAGGGTGCACTAAAAGTTTGGAAATGTACTTTAATTCATCAAAAAACAATAGAAGGCGTGTAAAAAAGTGAATCAAAACCAAATTAATAACTTTGATAAAAAAAAGATATCTTTCCATATAAATCAAGTAAAACTTTTGATAAACTAGAGAGTAATGATAAAACTAGTCAGACAAATTAAAGTCCAACAAAAATATCATGGTATAAGCAAGCGACAAGCTGCATATGGAATTATCTAGTTTTTAACCAGAAGCAATTAAAGAAAGAACGAGTCGTAAATACAGCCCAACTGTGCACATGTAAATATATAACAAATATGAGACACAAGCATAAGTACAAATTGTTAAAAACTGTTGTTAGCTTTGCAGCTATTTGACTTTTATGCAACATTGTATAAAGAGCAATCTACATTAATCAATATTTTAAATCTATTTAGACCAAAGAATTATAATGATGATGGATTTCCCATACATGAAACAAATTAAAGATATTTCCCCTTCCAATGTCAGAATGTTTTTGTCCAGGTGAAGACAAGAAAAAAATGATTATTTTACTGTCTTGTTTTTAGGCTGACAAGGTAAAACAGAGAATCCAAGACAAAACACAATCCTCCAAACCTAGATACAAGGCTCTCATGAAAGCTGTTCTATGGTATATACAATAATCTACTAGCTTCATTCACTTAGAAAGTCTTTCACCAGTTTTTTGCAGTTCTTTCTTTTCTAAAGCACAAGAGAACTACACAAAACAGTAGGTATACTAGAAACGAACTTGTATTTTTCTATTTTTATCATATGTCTTATCTGGTGTATTTCTTCTTGTAATATATGTTTTAGACAATGCAAGCTTCACTAACACACAAATTTGTCACAAGCAAATTTTTATAAGATCCAGAATCTGTAATTCAGTAATTCCACACATGAATCACATCTCCTTCAAAGTACTCTAATAACATATTGTTATTGATGCAGTAGCCGATCTCTGAAGCATCTTAGCTTGCTGAAGAACACATTTTTATACAAGATTCTTTAAAACCAGACAGAATGTTGGAATTTTCTGAAATGAAGAGTGTACATATATGCTAAAAATATTATTTAATGTCTATTAATATCTTCACAGTTCAAATTCACCAATATCATAAGTAAAATGAGCAGCCACAATGACAATGTTGGCCTTAACAGCATTTGTCTAGATATTTAATAAAAATACCCAAGGATACAGAATGTTAGATGGAGGAGTTTAGGAAACAAAGATAAGGGATTTTTTTAAACAAAGATAGCACATTTACTGTCCCAATCTTTCCATATGTAATTCCATTTGATGTCTTCACAGTTCAACTTCATCGATAGTAGTACATGGGAAACAAAATCAGCAGTAATCATCATTGATGACTCAAAAGTGACCTGATTGCATAATTTCTTTTATCCCATATTCTCATTGTGGCACACCACAGTATCACTATTATAACTATGGGCACTCCTTGTTTCCAAAAGTATTTTATTTATGAATCTTCAGTGCATCATATCCTCACCTATCGACCCCTCTACTTCCATAATCTGTTTTTAAGTGCTTTTAATTTAATCCGAATATACAGAAATGAATAAGAAAATGGTGAACATCGCTGTCTATATATCCTCAGCTGAAAACACTAATTAGTGTCGGCTCCATGCACAATAGCATGGAATAGGTGCAATAAGACAATACAAGTCTCTGGAGATCAAAATTAAATTCATTTTCATAAGGAAAATGCTACGCATATAACAAATCATACTAAAACTCCAAACAAACAGATGTGGAAAGTGATATGCGGTGAATTGTGGGTCTCAAAATTATTGAATAATTGGTAGAGGATAAAAGGGGGAATAACAATACCTGTTTGTATGAAAATTTTGTATGATTTGTTTGTTTATATAGCATTGCTTTCACAACTGCAAAATGTCACTACTTCTAAATCATGATGGGAAGATGCATATCTACCATGTATTGGTTCAATGAGTGAAAAGAAAATGAGGATCCCTTTATGATTATTCCAGCAGGAAAGCATCTATAATACACTTGATTGAAACTGGAACTACTTTTGGATTATGAATAATTTGAAGAAATTCAATACGGCATGAAAAAAATGGTTCACGTTATCCAATTAAAAATGCACTATTGCAAACAGTATGATGATATAAGCCTGCACAGCCAGCAGACTACCATTGCTGGTGGCTGTGTTTGGAAGGCCCCGGGATAACAGGTCCTGCCATCAAAAGTTATGCTATTCAAGGATAGCATAAACCAGAATCACACTATTCTCACTAGAATGGAGCATAATTTTTCAAAGTTCCAGAGTGAGTTCTTAGAAAAATACATCACCTCTCCATGCAAAGGTTCTCCAAGCACGCTTGGATATGTGATTGGTGAATACCGCAAGTTAGCCACAGCTTCAACTGAAACAGTAGGGATTGTAGGAGACAAAACCCGATGAGTACCAAATGTGGGGCAGTGAAGGTGTTGGTCCAACATTTGCATGTGCATGGCCATCATATCTCGCCTCCTATGAATCTCCAATATAAGTGTAAATAAGGCCTCATCATCAGGAATGTTCTCTATAAACTGCAACCCGCTGCGCAATAATTCGTAGAAGGGCACTCGGCATTTATTCTCATCCACCAGCAGCCAAATCACATCCAAACAACTATGCAGCCATTCAGTCAGAGCCTTGACAGGTCTCCAGGATTTCACACCATCAGATTCATCGACACCATGTTGTCTTTGATCCCAATTAACCAGCCAGCTCAACATATGGTTGAAAATATCAGCATGAGTCACTGGCTTCAAATTAAACTCGAGTCCGGTTAAAATAATTTTGCAACATAGCTGGCGAAGACTGCTCATGGCACTGTCCCTTATCAATAAATTGACCCTTGCTGATGATTGTGGACCATTACCAGAAATATCAGATGATTTAACCGGAGACATAGCTACAGAAGGTGAAGCTTCCATCCCCAATGGGGCTGGAGAGCCAATGTCATGAACAGATTGTAGTGGGGATGTAGGATTCAAAGACTGAAAAATTGATGAATTAGAGATTGTGCTTGAAGAAGGAATCATCCCATTCTGCGCTAATCTAGAGGACGAGACAGCTGGCACAGCTTGACCTGCCTGGCCGACTGACAATTCCGTGGTAGATATTGAAGAAAGAAGACTCGGCAAGAAACTATCCCAGTTAATGTACTCTATACCACATAAACTCCGTAAGGCAAACAGAAGAAAATCCGCCCGCGGGGCGTGATTACTACATTGCACAACCAGAGTTATAAGTACAGATTCTGTAACAGCACGCAATTGCTCTTGATCCTGAGGTATTCGAACATGCTCACGTCACATTGGCAGAACACGATGTTTTTTTACAATTTAAACACAGTTACACGAGAGAGAAAAGGTAGTTTGGTTATAAAGCACGAATATTTACCGGGAATTGGGTGTGAAGTTGCTCGAAATCTAGGAGAAATTGCTCATTCGGAGGAGGAAGATCTCTGTTAAGAGCAAGAACACGCTTTTGGGTCTTGTTCCTGAAAAAACAAAGTTAATTTTTTTTACAATAATCATACTGGAAGAAAATGCGAATTTAAAACTCACGGCAGTTCGCGAGCTGAATCATCGGGTTTTTGGCGGCTGCTTCGCTGCGAAACGGAAATCAAGAAGTATTAATGGTAATCTTTTCGCTTTTTTGGAGGTGATAGATAAAATTGAGAATAGGAGTGAAAGCGATGATTTACGCCTAAGTAGAGGTTGAAGAGATCGATAATCGCGGCTCGAGCTGGGTGGAATTGGTGACCGCGTGAGGGGGGTGAGGCTGCTGCTGCTGCCGTTATTGATCTCTGGCTTTGTTCCATTTTATTTTCACTTCATTTCAGATTTTGTCAGGGGAAAGGTTCGAGTTGTGAGGAGTTAACGGGAAGAAAGAGCAACGACACAGTCACTGTGAATTATTATAGTGTGGCGGAAAGGATTGGGGAAATTTGTCAAAGGTGAGTGTGGGTGCTGTGAGAAGTCTTCTAAGCCCATCAGGGGTGTTGCATCTGGGTCTAGAGTCGGGTGTCAGGGCCCATTTGGAAATCTACTGAGAGAAGAGAACCCGTTGTTCACTTAAAATGTTACGTCATTTCGACTATACCACCATATTCTCTCTTTTTTTCCCTTTTTTGTTCTTCGCTTCAAGCGATGCTTTTTATTTTATTACACCATTTTGAAATAATTTGCAAATAAATGAATCTCTTTGAGAAGGTAAGGGCAGTGTACCTTCCTATACAACCATGATTATATATTTTATAATTATTTTTTTAGAGAAGGCTAAGTATCCATCCATTCAAGTTTTTTCTTCGTGGTAATTTAATAAATAACACTTCATTTTAAAAAAAATAGAATATAAAAATAGTCAAAATGCAATATTTTTTCATTTATATGATAGAAAAACAATTTTTTTTTATTTTCAATGAGTTGTAAGACATATTTTGATATTTTTCTACAATCTCCTCTTGCAACTTTTTTCTATAATATTATTTTTTGGTTGGAGAAGAAAGAGAGAGGAGATTGTTGAATTTTCCAATGAGGAGATTTTTTACCATGCAACCCTGGTTATATATCTTACTAGATAATTGCCCGCGCGTTGCCGCGGGTATTTTTTTGTATATAATTTAATACAATTAAATATACAACGATCAATTTATATGATATAAACAAATAAAAATTATAGATTAAAAGATAAAATGTTTAAAATTTTGAGTTGAGCTTGTCACGTAAGTATATATTACATCTTCTAAAATATAGGAATTGCGTTATAAACGATCACAAAAGAGTGTGCACTAACATTAGAAAAAAAAGCAAAATATTCGAATAAGAAAAAAAAACTTACTGAAATCATTTTTGTGCAGATAATAAAATTATTCAAATCAATTAATAGAAAGGAAAAATAAAAAAACAACAGGGAAAAGGAAGCAATATTCATTTAAAATATTATAACAATAGCAACATCGGAGTCTTAATATCTAAAATTATTATTTCCGCTAGAATAAAAATAACAAAAACTATTAAATTATACCAAGAGAAAAAAATAAAAAGTATGAACAAAACAGCAAGCAAGAAAAACCAATTAAAAATTATTATTATTATTATTTTTATTATGAAAGAATAGATAATCACTATTATTATAATAATAGAATACATAAGCACTATTCTTATCATAATAATAATAATCACTATTATTATTATTATTATGATAATTATTATTATTATGTTAATAATGAAGGAAACAAAAGTAAATGAAAGATTAAAAATATCTTAGAAACTTTAACAAAAGAAAAAAAAAATTACCATGGCTATTACTGGAAAAAAAATAACAAAAGAGTAAGAATGAAAAATCATTAAATTATTATTATTATTATTATTATTATTATTATTATTATTATTATTATTATTATTATTGTGTTAAATAGACTTATATATACATGGACAAAAGTTGGGATAAAAAAAAATCAAAGTATAAGGGCTGAATTGAAAATGATATATAAAGGGCTTAAATTAAAAAAGTAAAAATCAAAGGGCTGAAATGCAACTTACATTTATTGTCAATTGAAATCAGAGGACACAATTGAAAAACTCGGAACTTTTGTACCGAATTGATTGAGTTATATACAGACAACCCGGAAATTGAAAGTAGAAGGACCAAAGTGCAAGTTTGCCACTCCGGAGAGAGAGAAACGGCGCCGGCGCCTTTAACCGGCCTCCGCCGCGTACACGGGATCTTTTAGGTTCAACGCGCCACCGCGGGAAGAAGACCACACGGCGGCGCATCGTTCTGGCCTCCGGAAGACAATTTCCGTCCACCGGAGGAGGCCGCACGCGCCGCCCGAAGAGGGCGTGAGGCGGAAAACCGCCTGGCGCGTGCGGCGGACGCCCTTCCAGACCCGATTATTTAATTATAAAAATAGAGACAATTACCGTCCTGTCCCTTGACCGAATGAAGTGTTTTTGTCTTATTAGGGGCTAAAACCGTATTTAGCCATTTCCGAAAATAATAAAAAATCCAAAAGTTGCGGCGGACCGGACCGGACCGGACCGGTCCGGCCGCGCGCAATTACCCCTGTGCCCCTCACCCGGACGCCTGTTTTTGTCCTATTACCGGGGACGAAATAGTCATTTCACTGTTCACAAATGAATATTAAAAAAAAAAAATAGAAAATTAAGAGGAAAAACCGATTTTGTCCCCGCCTGCCAGCTCCTCCTCTCCGCGCGCCCGAGGGCCATTTTCGGGCGCGCACTGTAGCAAGCAATAGTGAATTGTGAGGGGAGCTACAGTGCAAAACCCCACGCGGTTTATTTGTATTGTAATAATTACTTTTTACCATTTGTCTTTTGTCCCCCCTATTTTTACAGACATTCAAAGAGAGAGATGCCAGGTGGCAGATGGAGATAAGACAAGAAAGCCAGGGAGATTGTGTTTTTATACGGGTTAAGCGTTTTTTTACGTGGGCTAAACCCTGCCTGTTTCCAAGAAAACTCTTTTTTTTAAATTACTTCCCTCGCTTTTCAATCTTTAATAAACAAAAAATTGTTTAAGGAAAAAAACTTTCCTTGTAAGAGAAAAATTTGATCTTGAAAAAAAAAATTATTCTATTTTATTTAAAAAAAAACTTTCCAATATTTTAAAAAAATAAGATGAAATGAATAAACACTGTCATTACTATTTATTCTTATTTACAATACTCTTTGATATTGGATCCATCTTTGGTTTACGGGTTAAATTTTATTTTTTTATTGTTATTTATTTTATTTTATATAATTTCATCTCCTTCAGGTTTTTTACCTATTAAATTTGATCTTTATGCTTTTTAAATAAAATATTAATATGTTACTTTTAAATTTATTTTTCATGGTATGTTTAAATATTATAAACTATTTTTCAATTGGTTTTTAATAATTCTATAAAATATATAAAAAATAACTTACTTTGCATTAAAATCACTTTATTGAAAAAAAACTAATTTCCAGCCAAAGGATGATGCTTCCTGTAAAGGAATCATTACGTGTATTCTACGAGAGTGTTAAGTAATATTTGAAAATGAAGCATCTAGTAAGCTAATTTTGGCTGTTTACTTTAACGGAGTATTTAAAAATATTTTAAGAGGGGCGAAAGTGGTAGCGAACACCACTACAAGATGCCGGTATAGTTTATTATCCATATTATTTTATTTTTCTATCTTCATGAAAATCGCTTTTCAAAAAGCCATGTCAGTGCTCGATCCAATTGATTGGATCAGCCTCGTTTTTTACTTGTTTGGCTTCAACCAGAATAGATGGACGAAGAAATTATTGGAAAATAAGGCATGAGTTATGCCTTGTGGTTTTTAACTGTAAGCGGTATATATAAATTATTATAGATTATAATAGTATAATTATTATTTTGTTCTTCAATGCATAAAATTATAATTATTGGGCTGGAGTACATTGCAACCTTTCTATTGAACCAGTTGATATTCTATGGTTGTTTAGGGTATTTGTGTCTTTTTCAGGTTTTAATGTACAATAAACAGTCAATAAACAATCAACTACTCAAGGGTATTTTTAATTTTTTATATCGTTATAAACAATAAATATCCATATTATCTTCTAATAAAATAAAAACAAATAGTAGTTGGTGGGGTGATTTTGATATTTCAACTTTTATAGACAGTACAAATATGAATATGTCCTTGAAAAAAATAAAATCAAGACATTAGTTGTAGGGATATTTAGGTAATTCTAGGTATTTGACAGGCGTGTATGTTTGACGCGCTGACAGTTTTCTTCTTTGTGTGCAATTCAGACAGAGCGCACGGTGTCTTGAAGTAGTGAAAATTATCCACCCGTTGTCTCATTGGATGTGGCGTCATGTCCTCTTTCACGTGGTGATATGCGTATCGTCTCGTGGTGATCGCAAACTGACTTTGTTTTATTATTTTATATTTGTTTTTGGTATTTTGACAATATCAAAAATAATTTTTAAAAAAATCAAAAAAACATTATATTAATATATATTTAAAAACAATAATCACAACCACAATATCAAATATTGTCTTCGAAACTTAGATTAATAACTATATTTTTAGATTAATAACTATATTTTTTAAACTTAAACATAATGTTTTTAAAATTAACTGACTTGCTACTAATCATTGATCTACTGTTAACATGATAAGTCTGTTAAAAACATGATTGATTTAAAATCTAATTTAGACTGAGTTTTTTTTTAATAGAATTGTAGTTGATGTAATTATACATGGATGATAACCTGAGATAACTTATAATTGCAATTAACATATTAATATATTAAAAAACAAGTTGATTTTAAAAAAATATTAAAATGATATATTTTTTTCTGGATTCATCAAGAGATGGAGTAGGAAATGTTTGTTTGTGTCACATTAAAAAAAATATATAAGGGGGCTAAAAGTTGAAATTTAAAAGTAAAAACTATTCGAGGATACTGAAGGAAAAAGAATCACCCTACCGACCGTCTCTGTCTGTAAATTCATCTTAATTATGATTTATCATTGTATTTTAAAAATATTTTTTTAAAAAATAAAATAAAATAAAATATTATTTTAATATATTTTTAAATAAATAATATTTTAAAAAAACAATCAACGATACAAATAAACTAGCTATTAATCGACGTTGACCAATCAACAACCCAAACAAACTAGCTATTAATCGACGCTGACCAATTTACGTTACCAACTTTTCTGAAGCTTCATGTACAACTATATATTTGGCAGAGGTGGGCGATCGCTATCTCATTCCAGGACAAATATAAAAGGCGTTGAGAACAAATACAAGCACACTACCACCCAGTTATTTTTTATTTTTTAAAATAGTAAAAAAATATATAGAAAAAATTAAAATAAATTAAACGATATGTACTTCTTGAAATATGAAAGATAGGTTTAAAAATAATTTTTAAATTGAAAAATATATTAAACAACACTCTTAAAAAATTAAAAAAACTATATATCAGTAAACCAAACAGTGTCTTCTTCTTTGAATATGACCGTTGATTGAATCCAGCTCTTCGTCCACGTCAGCCTTGTTGAAGCTAAAAAATACTATGGGTATAATGTATATTGAATCAAGAGAGAGCAGAGGAATTCTGCAGATAACTTGAAGAGAAAGATAAAGGAGATGAAGATGAGCGGGAAAGGAAAAATATTAGATTGTATTACTGGCAACAATAGTCTGCATACATTACTTGTGAGCTACAGTAGACTATTTATAAAACAACTCTAACAAACTTCTACATATTCTAGAATATACACATATATTCTAGAATACATATTTTAATACTATATATACTCTATCATCCCCCCTCAAGCTCATGATGGGGTAACCCAAGCATGAGATTGTTACAATGAATTCGGAATAATGGTGAACTTAACCCTTTGGTGAGAATGTCTGCGAACTGTTCTGTGGAAGACACAAATTGAACAAATAGTTGATTTGCAGCTACTCTCTCACGAACAAAGTGGACATCGATTTCAATGTGCTTTGTCTTCTGATGTTGCACTGGATTAAATGACAAGGCAATGGCTGAAAGATTGTCACAAAACAGAACTGGAGGCTGTGGTAATTCAACATGCAGGAATGTCAGCAATTGTTTGATCCAATCAATCTCAGCAGCTGTGAAGGATAGAGCTCTATATTCGGCCTCAGTGGAAGACCGAGAAACTGTGGTTTGTTTCTTTGAACACCATGAGATAGGATTAGATCCAAGAAAGACAACTAAACCTGTTGTAGACCGTCTATCATTGGGGTCACCTGCCCAATCAGCATCACTGAATGCCTTGAGTTCCAAAGAACTGTGAAGATAATGAATGCCATACTTGGCAGTGCCCTTCAAGTAGCGTAATATCCTCTTGACTGCAGTAAAATGAATTGCCATGGGCTGCTGCATAAATTGGCAGACTTGATTGACAGAGAATGCAATATCCGGCCTAGTAAAAGTTAAATACAATAAGGCACCCACAACACTTCTATAAAGAGTAGGATCTTCAAATGGAATCCCATCATCCTTCGGCAGCCTTTGATAGGGGAGACAAGGGGTATCACAAGCCTTTGCATCATTCATATTTGTTTTCACCAACAACTCAAGCACATACTGAGATTGAGTAAGAAATAAGCCATTATGAACATGCTGAATTTGAATGCCCAAGAAAAAATGAAGATCCCCCAAGTCTTTAATTTCGAACTCAATAGCAAGAGATTGAATAATCCTTGTAATCGCATCAGTATTACTTCCAGTGATGATTATATCATCAACATACACCAAAAGCACAATAATCCCATCAGCAGAATGATTCACAAACAAGGATGCATCAGAATATGTATGCTGAAATCCCAAAGAAGGCAAAAATGCAGTAAATCTTTCATTCCAAGCTCGTGGAGCTTGTTTGAGACCATAAATAGACTTATGCAATCTGCAAACTAATTGAGAGTGATGAGAATCAGCAAAACCTGGAGGTTGTGCCATGTACACTTCTTCATGAAGAATACCATGTAAAAAAGCATTCTTCACATCAAGTTGCCTTAATTTCCATCCATAATGAGCAGCCAATGCTAGCACCAATCTGACAGATGTAGGCTTCACCACTGGACTGAATGTTTCACCATAATCTTGGCCATGTTCTTGACTGAAACCTTGAGCCACAAGTCGCGCCTTATGGCGAGCAATTGATCCATCAGCATGTCTCTTTATTTTGAAAATCCATCGGCAGCCCACTAGATTTTTATGATGAGGCATAGAGACTAATGACCATGTGCCCTGAGAATGAAGAGCATCAAGCTCTTCTTGCATAGCAGCAAGCCACACCGAAGACTGCATAGCCACCTTGTAGCTTGAAGGTTCAATAAGAGACACATCAATAGCTGCTGTAAGACAAAACTTCTTCTTAAACACACCGTTCTTACTGCGAGTTTGCATAGGATGAATATTGATGGCTTGAAGCATAGCTGGAATGGCTTCGGCATTAAACTCATCATCTGAAGAGAAGGGTGCAGAATGCATACCTTTGCTTGATGCAGGAGATATAGGAACAGAGGAGAATGATGATAAAGGAGGAGCAGCAACAGGCATAGAAGATGATGATGAAGAAGACATAGTATTTGGATTAACAGGGGACAAATCAGTGGGAGGAGGATGGACAACAATATTAGTAGGAGTGACCACAGGAAGACAAGGCAGATTACAAGAGGAAGACATAGATGAAGACTGTGAATGGTGAGTATGTGTTACTAATTCAGAATAGGGAAACACAATTTCATTAAAGACAACATGTCTAGAAATATAGGAACGTTTCTTAGTAACATCATAACAAATGTATCCTTTGTAATTTGAGGCATATCCAAGGAAGACACACATTGTGGTTTTTGGTTGCAGTTTATGTTGAATATATGGACGCAATAATGGAAAACAAGCACAACCAAATACCCTTAAATGAGATATAGATGGAATTTTCCCAAATAAGAGTTCAAAGGGAGACTTATGAGATAAAACAACCGAAGGCATGCGATTTATCAAATAGGTGGCAGTATGCACTGCATAAGTCCAAAAAGTGGAAGGTATTTTTGCATGTTGAAGTAATGTAATGGTAGTTTCAATAAGATGTCTGTGTTTACGCTCTGCTAAACCATTTTGTTCAGGTGTGTAGGGGCAAGATTTACGATGAATAATTCCTTTTTCAGCAAGAAAATTGTGAAGTGATTTATTCACATATTCCCCCCCCCCATCACTTTGCAGAATCTTAATAGAGTGGGAAAATTGAGTTCGAACAAGATTATAGAAGGCAATAAAGATGGAACAAACATCACTTTTATTGATAAGAGGAAATAACCAACAAAACCGAGAGTAATCATCAACAAATATTACATAGAATCTATATCCATCAATGGATATACTAGGTGAAGGACCCCAAAGATCACTATGTATGATATCAAAAGGTGTTGATGATAAATGAGTACTAGAATGGAAAGGTTGCTTACAAATTTTGCCTTGTAGACAACTGACACAAATATTGGAAAAATTATCTAGAGAACATGGAATACAAGCTTTGTTTAACATTAGCTTGACAATCTTATTTGTAGGGTGTCCTAATCTATAATGCCATGTAGAAGGCAAGATGGACTGACCACTGTAAGCTTGAAAACCGAGAGCAGAGGGAGCAAATTGAGATGGATTTGATGGAAAGGGATATAGCCCATTGCTGCATAATCCTTTATACAGTATTCTTCCCGTTGCTATGTCCTGAATACAAAAACAAAAGGCATCAAAAATGACTCTGCAGTTGTTATCCAAACATACTTGATGTACTGACAGTAAATTTTGGGACAATTTAGGCACACATAGCACTGAATTCAGTTTTAGAGGCTGAGCAGTTGTAGGAATAATAGCATTTCCAATGTGAGATACTGACAAACCTTCACCATTGGCTGTTTTGACACTGTCAGCTGCAGGACTTGGAGAGCTTAATGACAGGTTGGATAAATCTGGTGTCATATGATTTGTTGCACCCGAATCAGTGATCCATACTGGGGACATTTCCTGTGATGATTGTTGCTGCATAGACGGAAAAGGGGTCTGCACTGAGTACATAGCATGCTGCTGATTGGAGGAAGATGCAGGTGAATAAGGACTCTGCACCGAATACATTGCCTGATGTTGAGTGGAAGAAGATGCAGGAGAATAAGGACTCTGCACCGAATACATGGCCTGATGTTGGTTGGAAGAAGATAATGATGCTGCTGCTGAAACATGACCATTAAAATTGGGACCACTATCATTGTAATAGCAGAACCATGTAGTGTGATTGTCCTTTCCACACAATCGACACTTAGGCTGTTCATAATTCCTCAAATTACACACTGGTGCAGCATGTCCCGCAAGGTTACATAACTGACAAATGATGATGTTAGACCCAGCTCCTGAATTAAATGGTGAAACAGACAAGGAACTAAAAACACCTGGAGGTGATGCAATTGGCACATTATTGGTCCTCACAGGTATGTTTGTTCTCTGAGAAAACACCCTCTGTCCTTGATTAAATCTGCCCCTGCTCCTGTTTCTATTAAAGGGCCTATAACCACCACTCTCATATGTGTGAAAATTAGGTTGTCCTCGTGAGGAATGATCAAACTGAGATGCTGGGTGTTTTGAAGTAGTGTTCATAGCAGCTAGAAATGTAGAATTATTCATCATGCTATTCTCTATGATACTCTCTTCAGCTAACAGTTGAGATCGAAAATCTTTAAGTGTGATCACACTCTCTCTACCCCTAACAACACATCTAAATGTATTGTATTCACCAGGAAGACCATTCAAGGCTAAAATCACAATGTCTTCATCACAAAAATATACCCCAGCTGCAGATAAATAGTCTCGGGCTTCTTTAATTCTCAGCAAATACTGACTTATTGAATCAGTTCCCTTCTTAATGTTCTGCAAATTAGACTTTAACTGGAAAATACTAGTCTTAGATATAGAGGAGAATTGTTCCTTTAATCGTATCCATAATTCCTTAGAACTGCTACTGCCAATGGCACAAGACATGGCTATGGGAGATAGTGTAGCAGTAATTAGTTGCATAATAGCTCTATCATGCAATTTCCATACCAATAAATCATCACAATCATCATTAGAAGAAGAAGAAGCATTTGTACCGTAATCAGCTGGAGACATTGGACATGGATGAGACCCATCAACAAACCCAAATATGCCGTTGCTTTCCAGTAGAAGTTGCATTTGAAAATGCCAGTTTAGATAATTAGAATCATCTAATTTGATGTTCACAGACGCCGAAATGGTGGAGACGAGGCTTGCAATTGGAGACTGAAGAATCTGTAATTGGGCAGCTGTCACCATTATGTGAATCGTTTAGTAGTGTCAAGAATTTGTAGTGGGTTTTGTTTTTGAAGAAAAAATTGAAATCAGTGAAGGCTTGTTCACTGAATGAATTTTGGGAAAAATTTGCAGATGCACAGTATTCTTTGGATAAATTGTTTTTGCGGAAGCAGTGAAAATGGATCACGTTGCGTGAGCATTGAGATGCTCTGATACCATGTTGAAGCTAAAAAATACTATGGGTATAATGTATATTGAATCAAGAGAGAGCAGAGGAATTCTGCAGATAACTTGAAGAGAAAGATAAAGGAGATGAAGATGAGCGGGAAAGGAAAAATATTAGATTGTATTACTGGCAACAATAGTCTGCATACATTACTTGTGAGCTACAGTAGACTATTTATAAAACAACTCTAACAAACTTCTACATATTCTAGAATATACACATATATTCTAGAATACATATTTTAATACTATATATACTCTATCAAGCCTTGGAAGTGTCCTCGTAGACCGTGAGGTGCCTGCAGATACACATCTTTCAGATCAAATCTAATTTCATTTTTAAACAGAGTTTTTGTCCTCTGTGATATCCTCACTGCCTACCATGTAACTTCATTCAATCTCAGCCCTCTGGATCCCTGCCACTTTACATGCACGTGGTGACTTCAGATCTTTTCAAGGATATTAAAATTACCGGTATTTTAAAATATAAAATGTGTCCGTATTTTTTTTATATTAATCAAGGTTTTTGAATCAGATTACATGTATATCGATTAATTTTATAAATCCTAAAATTAATAATAAAATTTTAATAATTATCATATTATTAACTATAAAAAAATAAATATTTTAATTCTAAACTAATACTACGTATTTATTTCGTGGTGCTGGTTAAATATTTATAAACCTCCATCATGATTTGGAATCATTGCATTTGATGAAGCGGTTTTCCAATTTCAGTGGTTTTGAAGCATTGATGTTGAGCGATTAACAAAACTTCAAGGAATAATAAAAAAAATCTTAATATATAGTGTGGATGTTATACAATCTAATATATTGTGTATATTTTATAAGTTTTTCTCTCTCTTTAATGTATAGCATCACTTTCTTACACAAAATGAAATGATTTTTAGAATTTATATTATTTTTTACATGCAAAATTGTATATCAATCTCTAAATTTTACAGTGTGGATGTTATATTTTTTTTACCAAGTAGTATATCAATTACATTTGAATATTTTTTTTATATAAAAAAATGACATGTAAAACTATATAAGTCATGATATCGTGACAATGATTATATTTTAAAATATTTTTTATTTAAAAATATATTAAAATAATATATATTTTTATTTTTTTTTAAATTTATTTTGATATCAATAAACTAAAATAATTCAAAATACTAAAAAACTTTTTTATTTAAAACATGTTTATCACAAAACAATTTGTTTTTGTAATGTGGTTGATGAGAAGAATATCTACACGAGTTTATTTACAAGTACGGTAAAATTTATTTTTTAGGAAGTTTTTTTTTTGTTAAAAAATATATATTAAAATAATTGTTTTTTTTATTTAAAATTTATTTTTAATAAAAAAATAACTTTTAAAGAAATCAAAATTTGCCGAACCCAAACAGGGACAAGGGAATAAACAAGTCCTGCCCACACGTCCTGTCGCTTTAGCACGCAACTAAACCAAAAAAAACCCCTCTCTGTTTCGTTTAAAAACGCTTCCCACATTAGAGAGAGCTCAAAAGGAGCAAACTTTTCCCTCTGCAGACTCTTTCTTGCTCTCCTCTAACGTCGTGTTTGGGCTGGTCTTATAATAGTTTTCCTTTCCGAGTTTCATGGTCTTTTCAAGACTTAAAAGATTAATTTGTAGCTGAAGCTCTAATGGCTGTGTTCTTCCTGCTTTTCTTATTGACAGTGTCTGTTGTTTCTGCCGATGAAGGTAATAAGCTTCTTTATCTGTGTTTTCAAGGTTTTATTACTTTTTTTCTTAAATTGATTTTCTATTTGTCGGTTTGTTTTGGTTATGTTCTCGTATCTTATTAATAGCTGAAGTTGAGTGCTCTTAGCTACCTTATTTTAACTCATTCTACTCTTGAAACAATGACCTGCAGGAATTAGTTGACTTTCTATTCTACCATTTTGCCTTTTCCTTTTTTCTCTGTTCACTTCGAGTTCCTTTTCATTCTTCTTTAGCGTAGCTCTTTAGTTATATTCGTGTGTGCCTTTGCTGGGTATTCCTCTGTTTTTGTTTGTCCTTTTCTTATTATTTTTTGCAGTTTTTCAGTTATCTCTGCTTAATAGTTCAAGGATTTTGCTTGAAATAGTAGTATTATTAGTTAACACAAGCTTGGTTTTCAGTGATTAGCTTGAACAGAGAGATGGGATTATTGGTATTATGATAAAGTTTCAAATAAAACAGATGTTATTTGGTTAAATGTGCAGGTTAGCAGTGCTAATTAGTCAATAAGTCTGCTAAAAACAGCGGGGTGGGATTCTTGAATATGAAGTCACAACTTTGTTGGACTTTATTGTATGTCTTATTATCTTGGAAACCTGCATAAGGAACATGGCATGCATGATGAAAAAAATCTTCCCTTTGCATAATAATCCCTCCCTTTGTTGAAAACCTTTTATCTCTTCTCCACCCTCTATTTTAATGGGGAATCTCAACCATATTGCTTCCCAGCTCATGTGGCAGTCCTTTAACCAGCATATACTGACATATATTTATAATAAACACGGTGTAGGACCAAAATACCAGTAGCTCGAGGATGCAAAAGCATTTAGAATTGAATGAATTGGAATCCTAGAAATCTTCTTCCAAGGTTATCATTGTCATTTTGCTACTAGTACCGCAACCAGTTGCATACACATGTTTCACTACAGTGGATATAATATGCAAAAATCATTACTTTCCTCCCAGAGCTCTTTCATATTATAGAAGCCATCCTCACCGCAGATCTGATTGTCAGGGTATTCAAGAGTAGAATTGTTTAGCCTGCCGATGAATTTACTCTAATATGATGTGTATTCCCTTTAAATAACAGATTTGATACTTGGAAATTTTTTGAAGTTGTTGATGGTCTACTAAGCACAAGGCTCAAACCCATGTTCAAGGCCAGGTGGCAGTGCTGCATACATTGTGCGATAAGTTATTTATTTACTAGACACCATAACTTTACTTTATGTTATTTATAGTTTAAACGTAGGAACCCCTCCCATTCTTCAAAAAATAGCAGCAACCTCAAAAAGATGACCCTGTCCAGGTTGCAAGTTCTAATATTATATACAAGTATCTTAAATATTGTGCCTAAGCTTAGGAGAATTTTGAGAAGAGCCAGCTTCAAAGGCTAACAATTGCAATTCTGTGAATGGTTCATGATAGGGTAAACTTCACTTTTGCCGTATTAGTAAAATCTTGATGAATCTATTATTATTATCATTATTTTATCGCGACCCTTCATAATTCTTGATATGCCATTCCATATATGGCCAAGAGCCAGAACTTAAGAGTTCGTCAGGTGGTCAGATTGTTTTCCTCTTTAGTTGCCCACTTGCCACAAATGCCCATGTAACTATTCTTTGTATCCTTTGCATGTCTTTGGTTTTAAGGGAATGAAAAGTGATCTACAGATCCTGCTGGTTAGATATGCGAAATTGTGAATTATTGTCCTACCAGTGAGCTCTGTAAAAGAAGACAAATAGCGATGTCTGTATTTACAATATCATTTATATCTTCTGTCATGAAGATGATCAATGAATGTTTCGTATGACTGTACAAAGTAGATAAACACAACATGCATTTGAACAGTAAAAGGAATGTGTGGGCCCCATCATCTGTTGGTGCGATCTTAAAGTTTTTTCTCAGTGAGAAAAGTTGGGGGGGCTTGTGGTATGATGATTCCAAACTGGATTGGGATTCGTGGCCAAATTCGATTTCATTTTTTTTGGAATAAGACCAAAAGAGGGTAAAGGTAAATTGCTAGATGCTGTGATCGTGGAAAGGAATTAATTTTGCATTGATGTTTCTTTTTGATCCGCTTGTTGATTTTGCCAGTATTGTCAAGTAATCATGCCTACCGTAAATACCTGGTATTCTGAATGCATTGTATATGGGTAAAAATGAGGCACACAATGCATAGAAGATCATGGATATCAACCTGAATGGTGTCAAATGAGCTCAAGATACAGAACTTTGTGCCTGACAATATGGAAATTATTTTCCATGCTGTCTAGTGGCTATTTTTTTCTTGAATGTCAAAATGCACTCTTCCTTTATGTGTTTCAGATTTTTCTCAGCCAGGTATCTATCCTTATTCTAAACATGGTTTTGCATTGTCTGCATTCATACTTCGTTTGAAATATAGTCATCAACACTTTTAGTGGTTTGATGAGTATGAAATCTTCTGTCAACAAGGACAATTTGTTTGTCTGAATCCTGCTGAATTGCTTCCCCCACTTTTTTTCCAGATGGCTTCATTGGTGTCAACATCGGCACAGCACTTTCTGACATGCCAAGCCCAACTCAGGTGGTAGCCCTTCTCAAGGCTCAGAATATTAGACATGTCAGGCTCTATGATGCAGACCGAGCCCTGCTCCTTGCACTTGCCAACACAGGCATCCGTGTAACTGTTTCTGTTCCTAATGACCAGCTCCTTGGCATTGGTCAATCGAATGCCTCGGCAGCCAACTGGGTTGCTCGAAATGTAATAGCCCATGTCCCTGCCACCAACATCACAGCCATAGCAGTTGGATCTGAAATCCTTACCACGCTCCCAAATGCTGCCCCAGTCCTGGTCTCTGCCCTGAAGTTCATCCATTCTGCCCTTGTTGCCTCCAATCTTGATGGCCAAATTAAAGTCTCTACTCCTCATTCTTCTTCCATCATCCTTGACTCGTTCCCTCCTTCCCAAGCCTTCTTTAATCGCTCTTGGGATCCAGTCATGGTTCCCTTGCTTAAATTTTTGCAGTCCACAGGGTCCTACTTCATGCTAAATGCATATCCATATTACGACTACATGCAATCAAATGGTGTGATCCCATTGGATTATGCGCTTTTCCGTCCCCTCCCTCCTAACAAGGAAGCCGTGGATGCTAATACACTCCTTCATTACACCAATGTCTTTGATGCCGTTGTTGATGCAACATATTTTGCAATGTCCTATCTGAACTTCACCAATGTCCCTATTTTTGTGATGGAGTCTGGTTGGCCCTCCAAAGGTGACTCGTCTGAGCCAGAGGCAACACTTGAAAATGCTAACACTTACAACAGCAACTTGATTAGGCATGTGCTTAATAACACAGGCACTCCCAAACATCCTAGGATTGCAGTCAGTACTTATATTTATGAACTCTATAATGAAGATTTGAGACCCGGGCCAATATCTGAAAAGAACTGGGGGCTTTTTGATGCGAACGGCATGCCAGTTTATACTTTACACCTGACTGGTGGTGGTACTGTGTTGGCAAACGACACCACAAACCAAACCTTTTGTGTGGCAGAGGAAGGTGCTGACCCGAAGATGCTACAAGCTGCTCTTGATTGGGCTTGTGGACCAGGAAAAGTTGACTGCTCATACTTGTTACAAGGGCAGCCATGTTACGAGCCAAATAATGTTGTTGCTCATGCAACATATGCTTTCAATGCTTATTTCCAGAAGATGGCCAAGTCTCCCGGCACTTGTGATTTTAAAGGGGTGGCTACCATCACCACCACTGACCAAAGTAAGCAATAATAGTCCCAGCAAGATAGAATTTGAAAAGAAAACAGCAAATTACATTACAGTGAGGATATGAATTGCTTTACAAGCATTAATATGATAGTGATATGAATTGCGATAGATGTTTATCTAGCGTAAAAGCTACTCCCTGCAAAGATAAGTGGCTGGTCCTGTTAACATTTTCAGGGTGTTTAATTCTCGCAACAGTTAGATTGGATTTTTTTTTCTTCTAATTTACCAGAGATGTGCTCACAAGTGAGAGTTTCTGTTGCCTGTCCATTCTTTTCTTGTGTTTTCTTATTGCATAAGGAGCTTCTCATGTTCCTTTACTTTTGCAGGTCATGGTTCCTGTATATTTCCTGGAAGGTATAATCTAAAGATTCTAATTGATTTGAAGGCATACTTTTCTTTTCTTGATTCTATTTTTCCATTCTTGTCATCCACGTCTAATTCACTTTGTACTGCATTTCAACAACTCTGGTATGGATACACCCGATTGTCATGAGTAGCTTGTTGACATTTCTTCCCTCGTTTTTGCTTATGCAGTGCTGGAAGAAATGACACCTTGCCAAATTCAACTTCTCTGGCACCATCTTCAAATTCTACGTCTGGTTGCCATTCAGTATATATCTATGGTGCTGGTTCTTTCACAACCTCTGTGATTATAAGTGTTTTACTAATGAGCGTGTTTTGCTTGTAAAACTTTGTGCATTTGTATCAGCTGTAGCCCCTGATTTTTTTTGGAATCACTCAGAACATTCGTTTTTGATATTCTTAGACAACTTGCTGCATACCCAATTTTGTTTTTTTCCTGGAGAGTAGTTGAGGGGTGGCAAGGTTGATTGATCATACATGTAGCCATGAAGTACTTTTAACATGATTAGGTGAAACGACTTGCCTGGATTATTGCTGTAAGTTACAACTATATTCTTAGGGCAGAATATGTATTATTTGAACTTGATTTATGTTATGTTCAGTTTCTGATTGGTAGTGTGATGATTTTCAGCTGTAGACAATTTGTTTGTTCCCTGCAGTTTTCCACATTCAATTGTTGTTAGTCTTCCAAGTTTCTGGTTTTTTTTTAAGAAAAAATATTTTTTTTACTTGGAACTATATTAAAATAATTATTGTAAAAAAAAATTATTCCTGATATTAGCATATTAAAAACTTATTACCACTATAATGTAGGATTCTACTGTGGTGATAGTACAGGATAGACTCTCTCGAGTCGATTACATATCTTCTTATTGAATAAACTTCTGGTCAGTGTAGGAAAAAAAATTATTCCTGATATTGAAATCTCGAGTTGATTTAATTTGTTCCCGCTCACAATATCTTCTTATTTTTCAACCACTCGAGACTTGGAGGTTCCCACAGCTACAGCAAACTTGTCAGTTGAAGGAACTTCAATTGCAAGAAAGTATGAGCAGAAACCTTTCTATGGGATTTCATCCTGATCTACAGTACGTCACTCGATCGACTAATTCCATTGACTAAAAATATATAATCCACGTGAATTGCTTTAATTATGCTTTTCCTCAGGAAGCACTCGTCCAATTCTCGAGCTATCTCAAGTCAACATCTAAGCGAGTCAAACCATTTATAATTTTGATAAGATTAGGTATCTTTTGCTTTAAAGCAATCCCTTCCAAACTAATTCATCATATATAAAAAAACGAAAATCAATTTATTCATCGTATATAAAAAAACGAAAAATAAGAAACAAAAGAAGAAAGTCGATTTGGTAACCATACCTTACTAATTGAAGGATTTTTCTCTACGACAGTTTGAAGCCTATATCCCGTGATCTCGAAACAGTTTAAACGAAGTTCTCAGTTTGCCATTCGCCTTCGAAGTGATTTGCATCAGAATCCCATCATACAATCTTTGTAGGATATCCCGCCATAGGACTACATCTTTGTTCACTGCATCTCCGAGTAGCATGCAAACTTCACTCATGACAAGAAGCTCAAATACTTCGAGGTAAGCAAAGACAAGAAATTGAGCCTAATGGGGTGCCCCTGGTTCCACCTTTGGTTTTATATCTATTTTATAGCGTGTTTAACATTGCGTTTCAAAATTATTTTGATTTTTTTTTGTTTTTATTTTTTACCTTAACTTTAAATTTTTTTAGTGTTTTTAGATCATTTTCATGTGCTGATATAAAAATAATTTTTAAAAAATAAAAAAAAATATCATTTTTGTTAGAGAATAATATAAAACATATTATGGGGCCTCACTTATAAGTTTAAGCTTTTAGGTGAGATGGTTCTTTAACATGGTATCAGAGCCTTGTTGACCCAGCGGTCACGAGTTCGAATCTCACCACCCCCATTCTATTTGATAAAAACTAAGCACAAGGTGATGTGGGCCTGTGCAAGTTTCAAGCCCAAATGGCTTTCACTTGAGGGGGTGTGTTAGAGAATAATATAAATCAATTATGGGGCCTCACTTACAAGCTTAAGCTTTTAGGTGAGATGGTTCCTTAACAATTTTAATACATTTCTAAATAAAAAAATATTTTAAAAAATAACTACAATCACACTCTCAAACCGTCACTAAAACCAGAAACAAAAGCAGAAAGAATTTGCTGAGTGCATAAAGTATTCTGTGCTTTCATGCATCTTGCTCTCTACAGGAAGAAAAAATCCCCATGTTCCCAATTAAGCTAAAATATTAGTTACTGAGTTCGAGTTTTAATTTTGCTGCTATAAATAGGAGAAAGTTTGAGAAAAGAGGTGTGAGAGGATTGCACATCAAGACGACAAAATAATTGCGCAACTGAGGTTATACATGAAGAGCAACGTGGACAAAAAAAAACATGAAATGGAACTTCCAAGTTCCAAGTCATTTGACAAGACTGTCTACAGCTTTTCATTTCTTGCTTGCTGGGCAAATGAACGCAAGACTCCAAATTATCACAGCTCCACCTTTGTTCCTTTGCAAGATAACAAAGGCAACATTTGCAGGGATGCTTGGCAATTTCATTCATCGAAACGTGAGCTTTCTTGTGATTTTGTGCCAGTGAAATTGCTAGTGGGAGGATCAAGTGACCCAAAAAAAAAGCTATTTGTGTCACCGCGTTGCAGATAACATAGCGAGGTTAATTGTAGTAATTCATAGTAAATGTCTATGGCGTGAAAAACGAAAATCCTTGATAAATATACTAAAGATATTAAGCTTTCTGCCTGTTTTAATTAATTTGTAACGAAAAGAAAATAATGCTAAAAGAGTAGCGCTCTCTTATGCTCTTAGGATGAGAAGAGAGTGTTGGACAGCTGATAAGTAAAAAACAGAAATGATAGGATTACAGTCTAATTATACATTAAAACTGGCCAATGAAACGTACGATAGCTGTCGAGTTGCGACAGCATGGCATAATCACATAGAAAAGCAAGAAACTCAAAATTTTATAATCTGTCAGCGGTCTAAAGGTTCAACAACAGTCCTAAAGAGAAGGATGTAAACCTTGTCGATCGAAAAATACAAGAAGCCTCCTGTGGAATGAGTGACATATGAACCAAAGCTGGTACCAACAATGCAGTGCCAGGCTGGACCATATGCAGCATCAAATTCCTGCCAAACCATTAGAAACTGAGAACTGTTGGATTGTTAATGTTAAATAGCACTTCCAAGAACAAATTCCATAAACTCCTGCTTAAATGAACATCATAATCTCTTAGGGAACAGTAGGATAAAGGACAAGCAGAAATTTGCCCATCTCTGTTTTCAAGTACTCAAACATCAATACAATTACTGCTTCAATAGGTCTTCTTTAAAACATGCAACAAAATTATAATAGGTTGTATACATGAGAAAGTTCTGACGGGGATAAGAGGAAAATGGAAGAGACTGGGAAAGGAGTAAATCCAGAGAAATCACCGTTGGATGCTTTTTCCATAAAGTTTCTTTAAACACACAGAAACCTGGAAACGAATGAGCAGGTATAGACAGCTGTATCCCCAAGAAATGCAACTGACAAAGTTCTCGTTTGAACCATAAAACATCTGGCTAGCAAGGGCCAAGGGCTACCTAAAGCCAACTTCAGCTCAAAGAGCAGTAAACTAATTGATTAATTGATAGTACACCATGGAGTGTTGTAATGTGCTTAGGCCAGACGAGTCCATGTTCTTGACATTTCAACATTTATAGGTTTTATTTTGCTGCCTATGGAAGTTCATTCTTCTCTTTAGCTCCTATTTTTCATGTAGTAAGACAGTAATAACCATAGCTACGCCACAGATGAAGCAGTTTAACAAATATAGGTTACCTCCACTACAAGCTGTAGACTTTGCGGAACTTCCTAGATCACTGTTATTTTTTGTGCTTAAGGCTTAGCATGCAATCACGGGAGAAAGTAAGAATGGTTTGAATTGCCTGCCTCTCATTGAGATTAGCCTTTCATTTATAGGGAAAATTGTCTTGTACACAGGAATTACAAAGAGTAATTCTAGGATGCTATATATGTTAAGCTAGATCTAGGGAGCTATCTATGGTAAGAGAAATCTCCTATTTATATCTTAGTATTCACAGCCTGCTTGAATTCAGCATTTCTATTAACCTATTAACCTGCATGCTGCTTGATTTTAGCTTTCTATTGACAGAAAGAACACCTAATTTCCACAATTCAAGTGCTATTCACAATGTACAAAGCCTTTACAAAGAGATAAAAGGTGTGTGTTTTCCCTGTTAATTTTTCCTATTAAAAAACTAGAAAGACCCAAACAATTGAATGGTTAACAAAAACTACACTGGAAGATTGGTTATAATAGATTTAAGTTTAATGCCGTTTACTTTAATTCTAACTAGTAAACCCATGTTCTATCACAGATACATAAAAAAATTTCGGTGTAGCAACATGACTGGTTGGCTTTCTAACTCAATCATGCTGAGTTGGTAAGCTGAGACCAGTGTAGAACTCCAGAAACTAACCTATGTAAAACTGCTTCAAGATAGTTTTAAGGGAGTTGAAACTCTATTCTCAAGTGGAAATGGACTTGGGATTATCCATCATGGGTTTCCATTCCTAATTTAAACCCAATGCATTGGAGCCGTGAGAATGATAATATGAACAAATTCTAAGAGCTCATTAGTAGTTTAACCCAATATATAGAATGTCTAAGCACCAAGCAAGCCAGATGGTCATTTTGTCGAGTTTTCTGGAGTCATAAGGGTAATAAGTCCTACGCTTGTCAGCAGGTTGGATACCATTAACCATTCTAAACACGACCTAAATGAAAACCTTCCCAAATACTTCTATTTTTCTCAGACATTTAGTTGCACGCATCTAGAAAATAGTTTCCCTATAATTCCAAAGTCTCAACTCTACACTCCATAAAAAGGAAACAAGCAAGTTAAATTCGTCCTCCAGCTGAAATAAATTATTGCAGGGAAGTCGATGGAAAACACATTCAGATACATGTAATGCACTTCACTCTGCACATACCAATTCCGAGAAGCCATTCAGAGTGGCAATCAATCAAAAGAGAATCTAAACAAAACCATAATTCAACCATCAATAATAAATAAATTGCTGGTTATGATTGGTTATGAGACATGTTACATTTATGGCTCAGTTAGACTAATTAAAAACCTAAGTATTATAAAGATCAGCACAATACCTCCTACTACAAAATTTCACTTTCCTTATCTAACACATTGATTCTTACAATAGAAAGCAAGAAGAGCGCGTAGGAAAAAAAATTGGTCCAGACCGAGTTGGCAAACAAGAATAAAAATAAAGCCAATGAATTTCACTCTAGAAGTTAACTACACAAGTGATCAATAGGACCACCTGTACGTGCAGTTTCTGTACACACACTACTGACAAGATTCAAAATCGGTTTGGCTGTTTCATAATGGAAGCAAAAATATCTAACGCGACTAAAAGATTGGACCACATTCAAAACACTTTCGTCTTCAAAAAAAAGGATTTCAACTTTAATCATCAGAATACACCATGAATAAGTAGAGCCCAAAAGAAGGATTAGAGCCCAGCAGCATAAAAAAGACATCACCATGTTTACTTAAAGTAAAGAAACATTCGAACAGGACCACATGAGCTCATAATTTACGAAGTACCCATTAGTTTCAACAAAACACTCCATTAAAAATCCGAATACCGATTTAGCATCGTACTTGAAAGTTAAATACTCAAACGTCGACAGGATTGCCTCTATGCATAATTTAACCGATTACTATAAATACTCCAACAAAGAAGAATGAAAGAACATTAACAGATTTTAAGCTTGAAGAGTAAACAAAGATTGAAACCCGGAAAAGAAGGGAACTTGTTTAGTTTCTAACCTTTTTAAGGGCAAGAGCAAGGCGTTTGCTGTCAAGCTTTCCAGGCATGGACTCAAGCTGATCACGAGCACACCTAAAAGCGCGGTCTTGCAGAACAATGGGCATATCAGCAGCTCTAACACGAACGCTGAGTTTGCTGGGCTGCTCTTGATGTTCTTTAGCCTTCTTTTTCTCTATCAAACCACTCAAGAACTTGCTCCTTCTCTCTAGTTCCAGCTCTGCTCCTTCCATCCACTTTGCTTGATTTTTGATTTCTTGTTTATTCATTCATCGCTTAATAAAAAATGAGGATAAAACTGCTTGTATCGGCAATTACTGTAAATGCGTACTATGTGTTTGAAGAAAAGACTGACAAGGTGGGGTAAAAAATAAAGGTCGCTACAGAGAAGATGTTAGGAGAAAAAATGGAGGGAGAAAGGGAAATAGAACAAAGTTGTTGGTTTGAGGGGTTTCTCTTTCTTTCTTTTCGTTTTTGGAGCTTTCTTGGTGCGTTTTTTAGTATCGAGGGGACAGAACTAGTATATTGTAATCGTCTTAGGATATATTTTTACACTTGATTTAGCGGAAAGTTTGCAGCTCACCTACACACAATTTTGTGCTCTCTTGCATGGAGTGGCTTGAGTCCAGACCTGGTTGCTATATGGTACTAGAGATTGGAGAAGGTGGCTTGTGAAAAAAATTTAGGCTCCACTTTTGAGGTTAATATGATTTAAATAATGCTGATCTGATTCTTCCCAGATCATTTCTTGTACAAGTAAAATTAGTTTTGCTATCCGTGGTGGATGTTATAGTGGTAAGAGTTTAAGAAAAAGTTTTTTTTTTTTTTTTAGTTTTAGGTTAAGGACTTGTAATTATTAATATAATATCTATAAGATTTATGTGATTTTAATTTTAAAGCTTGTAGAATTAATTAAGATATATGCAAGTTGCTTAAATTTTATAATTATTAATATGATAATTATTGAAGATTTATATAATTATTAATTTTAAAATTAATTAAAATATATATAAACTTTCAGGGTTTGTACCACGAAACCGTTTGACCAGTTGTGTTATAGGCTCATAGCTATCAATGCTCGGATTCTCTCAATTGCTTTATGAAAGCATGCTAGTAATTCATAATAGGTAGGCCAGACGGGGGGTGGGGGAGATATTATTATAATAATAAAAAAAAATGAAATATTGTTTATAGATTTCTGTCTATTTGTTAAAAAAAAATACAAAACTCGATGCAGGCATTGTAGAATTTGCCTCTTGCTAATCAGCTTGAGGGCAATGGGACGTTAGGTAATGCAGAAGGTTTTACTTTTTTTCCCCTAATTTTTTATCAGAGGTGCAGAAGAAGTTGACTCTTGACTAGCCAAACCAATCCCAGTCATAGTTAGTTTTTAAGTTGACTCTTAAAAAATATTTTTATTTTAAAATATATTTTATTTTTAAAATCATTATATGAAAACAATTAAGAAATATATAAACAATAATTTTACATAAAGAAATAAAAAAAAATAGTTGAATTATAATACCAATATCTAAGTATACATGTGGATTGATTGAATATAACTGGTTAGATTTAAAAAATCTAATGATGGAAGAAACTAAAAAGAGAAAAAAATATATCTACTTTAGTTAACAAACTCAAATTGAAAGAGATAAAACTAGGCTTTCATTGATGGTGATTCGGTGAAGAAAGAGCCGAGAGACAGGGGGCTCTTTGCTTTTCTGGAAAAGATCGAGTTTTTTGTAAACTTTTCTCGTTTTGATTTGTTTGACCAAGTCTTGAGTACTAAACTTATATTATCATGAACACGAGTGCAAGGGTCGGGTCGGGTCGGTCGGGTTTCGCTGCTTGAAATATTTTTTTCCGCTGTCCAGCCCATCGTATTTGTTTTTTTTAATGTTTTTACCCGTTATATCTGTTAATTTCAGGTAAGATTAGATCACATATAATATACCTGCACATCCTGGAAAAGCTTCCCGGATAGATTCGTGCACAGACATGTGAATGAATAAGCAAAGCTCATGTCACCGTACGCTACTGTATATGTAAGGAATTTGTTGATCTATTTGGATAAATTCATGATGTCCCAGATCACTTTGGGGACTCTATTTCTGGGTAGATTAATATTTTTTGAACTGGTTGAAAATATTTTGTTGCTCATATGGGTTCGTTTACTATGGAAACCTTTGTGTTTGCTGCATGAGTACATGCTTGTTCCTGGTCCATGGAACCAACCTCCGACCTTTCTGTCTCATGGACTCCACTTTAATCTCCTCTGTTCTTCCCGTCAAATGATCCCATAACACGAGTATTCTGGTATCGCTACAGACAGGGATGAATTTTATGATCCTGGTATTGAAATGGGCCCAGGAGCCATGAAGAATTTTCGGTCCAGTCGTTGTATCGGTATATTATCCATTTTATTCGACCACATGTGGATTTTATTTTATTTGCGGGGGATCCATCATTTGTGGGGGATTTCCGGGAGAAGTCGCCGGCAAGGAAGAGGTGTTTCTGACAGGGAAAGGAAGCACAGGCGACATGAAAGCCGGATTTATCGGTGCATGTGGGCGTCGCTATTTTTGTTTTAAGACAGCACGGATGAAGTTTGAGGATGTTTTCAACGTGGATAGGGCAAGGATCTAAAAATACCCTAAGTCACCATGTTATAAAAGAAAAGCCCACGTAGATTCTTGAATCGGACAAGACCAGGGTAAGATACAGACAAGTAAATTAAACTCGTCTATGCTTCAGCTGAAGATCACAAATATGCCATCTGGCACTGGACGGCTTACTGGATTTTATTCCATGTACATTGGAGTATCATTTCTATACTTGCCCAGTATAGTCAGGAAGTTTTTTTTTATTATTAATATAGAATTTTGGATAATTTACGTGCATCTCAATTTATTTCACAAATATTAAAGTAATGAATGAACAAGGATATATCGATAGATTTTCGTTGCAAAATAACTCTTTTATCACCATAAACAAAATCATATACACTCAAATCACCTAGGGTTCTTTTCATTATCCAGGACCGTTTTGTTTTGTATCGCGTTTTTTTTATTTGTGAAACGTTTTTAATGAAATAGATTTTATGATATTTTATGGGATAATAATGCAAAAAATATGACGGGAGTTAAATCATGACGTGCTGTATGGTATAATAATAACGAGGAGTAGGAGTTGGTGGTGAAGGTGACAATGGTTGTAATACTAATTTAATAAATGAAAGAAAAAATATATTTTTTTTTTTAATATTCAATCATGGTAATATATTATTATTGTATTTTATATACGGAAGATGATGATAACAATAGCGAGATATAATAATTATAATAACAACTTGATAAATAAAAAACAGTTACATTAATATTTTTAATATCAAGCACGGTAACACCTTGTCATTATATTTTAAAAGACTATAATAATAATAATAATAATAATAATAATAATAATAATAGTGGGTGAAAGCAAGTAGCGATAGCAACAACAAAAGGAGGTGTTTGTATTAGTAACTTGTTGGACTATTGAAATGAAACTTGTTGGACTATTGAAATGAAAAATTACCTTGACTTTTTCATGTTTAAGTATGGTGTCAAAGTTGTTGTTTTTTTAAATATATTTTACATTTTATTATATTTATATATTTTTTATTTGGATAAAAGGAAACTTCATAAGTATTTTTTGCGAGTCTGAATTAAATAAATAAAATCTTAGTTGTCTAAAACTCTTACAGTGTAAATATACTTTGAATTGAATTCAAAATTTACAATGCAAATCTCAAACATTTTACTACTACATCACGCCTCCAAAGACTATTGTCTATACACACGATAATACTTTATATACCGAATTAGTAACAAGCCAATTCAATTAAATAAAAAATTATAAATATTATTGGCTCACTATTATAATTGATTTAACTATATTTAATATTAGTTTTTCTCCACCATTAATAAAACACCTACAAACTTAAATGTGAACCCATTAATAAGAAGGGACAAAACAGGATCGACTAAAAGGAAACTGAGTTTGAGCGTATTTTAGACCAATTTGATCAAATGAATTAAAAAATAAATAAATCTTGGTACATTACACTATCCTAAATGAAGGCTAGATTTTTTTTTTACTAATCTTATAGATCCTAAAATTAACAACCATGTAAGTCTCCAGTGACTATTATATTAGCAATTACATGACTCAAACCTGAGATTAAATGAAGAACAAACTCTTTAACCTTAAGTCCGTACCACTGTTCTACCTATTAAATGTTCTAGGCCCATTTTTTTATTAAAATAAATGTCTATGTCAATTTACATGCACCTTCATTAATTCTAATGATAATATAAACTTTAAATAACAATTATATTAGCAATCATTATCAAATATGATAATAAAAGAGAGTCAAACCTCTAAATCCTAATTTCTTGCCACTTGCCACCTCCCATATATTTAATCGATCTTGTCCTGGTCCATTCAACATCCAAATCAGCAAAACTTGATGCTATGACAAAACCAAGAGAGCCCCACTTGAGAAAGTGGCCTGGGATTGTGGTTTCTTGTTGTTTTTGGAGATATGGGGTTCTTCAGATGCCATCCCGTAACCATCATCATCCACCCGTAACCATCATCCACCATTGCTAGCCTCTCCTATATCAAGCAACATCGCCAACCATCATCCGCCGTCATTAATCTCTCCTCCTTCATTGCCACCCCCTTTTTGTAGTGATAAGAGAAGTATAAAAAAAAAACTTATAGTGAAAAATAATCAAAGAAATACGGACGAGAGATAACTTATACGAGCCATAAACCCGCGCTCCGTTGCAGGGATTAAATTTTTTTTTTTGTCTAGTGTTAATATATATAATTTTTTATTTTGTATTTTGGTTTTTATTTTTTAATTTTTTAGTTTAGTTTCTAAGAAAGTAAAATTACTGAGACACCCCACTAACAATTCTTGATTTTTGTCTTATTTGAAGGTATTATGATTATTTTACTATGCACAAAAATGAAAAAAAAAATAAAAATACCTTTGATGCCATGACATTATTTTAAACACATTTTACATAATAAAATAAATATATAAAAAACTAATATATATTTTTAAAAGTTTTACGACGCCGCACGCGTCATCCGAAATGTGCATGAGCTCTGAAATTGACGTCGTGCCCACAACACCGGACATAAAATATAATTAAAAATTGATAAATTACCAATACACCCCTATAACCAACTCTTGGATTTTGTCTTATAGGGGGTATATACGTACTTATACAACTTGTGGTGCGCATCAGCTGACCTGGACATCCCGATTATAAAAAAAGTGTCCGGGGATTAGCCATGGTGCGCTTAAGCTCACCTAGAGACCCCGGTTATAAAAAAATATATAAGTGAAAAAAAACAAAAAAAAGTATAATCATGAAAGCACTGTAGCAATCCATATTGTTTTTTTTTAAAAAAAAAATCAGTCCAGGAATTAGTCGTGGTGCTCTTAAGCTGGATCGGAGATCCCGGTCAAAAAAAAAATATAAGTGAACATAAAAAAGTATAAGGAAAAAAATAATAAATTGGTCAAGGGATTAGTCGTAGTGTGTCCAAGTTGGCCTGAACACCCTGATTATAAAAAAACAAATTTGGTCCGAGGAGTGGTGGTGGTGCGCTTAAGCTTGCCTTGAGATCCTGGTTATAAAAAAAAATATATAAGTGAAAAAAAACAAAAAAAAATATAAGCGTGAAAGAATTGTAGCAATCTATATTGTTTTTAAAAAAATTCACTTTAGGAATCAGTCGTGGTGTGCTTAAGCTGACCCGAAGACCCAGGTTATAAAAAAAATGTATAAGTAAACAAAACAAAAGTATAAAAAAAAAGAAAGGAAAAAAATGTATCAGCGAGAAAGCACTTTAGAAAAAAAATGGGTCTATGGATTGTCGTGGTACGCAGAAGTTGGCATGGACACCCTGGTTATTAAAAAAAATTAGATCTGGGGATTAATCGTGGTGCTCTTAAGCTAGCTCAAACACCCTAATTATAAAAAAACAAAAAACAAAAAAATAAATATAAGTGGAAAAAGAAAAAAAAATATAACAGGCAAAAAAAAATGTTTTCCCCACACATAATAAAAAATTATATAATAAGAAAAAAAATAAAAATAAAACATAATAAGGAAAAAAAACAAAAAAAAAAGCAAAAAAAAAAAAGAAGAAGCAAAAAACAGGGGGGAAAACATTGTAGAGGGAAAAGCATTGTTGCAATCAACAATGCTATGTGTGGGGAGCTACAATGCTTTCCCCACACCATTTACAATCCATATTTTTTTTTTTTAAAAATCGGTCCTGGAATTAGTCGTGATGTGCTTAAGTTGACCCGGAGACTCCGGTTATAAAACATTTTTTGGTCCGGCTATAAGGAAAAAAAAAATATTTAAGTGAACAAAAAAATGTATAAGGAAAAAAATTAAAATAATAATAAATTGGTCCAGGGATTAGTCGTGATGCGTCCAAGCTGGCCTGGACACCCTGGTTATCAAAAAACAATTTGGTCCTGGGATTAGTCGTGGTGCGCTTAAGGTGGCCCATAGATCCTAGTTATAAAAAGAATATATAAGTAAAAAATAATAATAATAAAAAGCTTAAGCTGACTCAGAGACCATGGTTATAAAAAAATATATAAGTTAAAGGAAAAAAAATATAAGCGTGAAAGCACTGTAGCAATCCATATTGTTTTAAAAACAAATTCATTCCGGGAATTAGTCGTGGTGTACTTAAGCTGACCCGTAGACCCCGGTTGTAAAAAAAAATGTATAAGTGAACAAAACAAAAGCATAAGAAAAAAAAGGAAAAAAATGTATCAGCGGGAAAGCACTTTAGAAAAAAATAGGTCCGAGTATTAGTCGTGGTACGCATAAGCTGGTATAAAAAAAATTAAAATAATAATAAATTGGTCCAGGGATTAGTCGTGATGTGCCGAAGCTGGCCTGGACACCCTGGTTATCAAAAAACAATTTGGTCTAGGGATTAGTCGTGGTGCGCTTAAGGTGGCCCATAGATCCTAGTTATAAAAAGAATATATAAGTAAAAAATAATAATAATAAAAAGCTTAAGCTGACTCAGAGACCATGGTTATAAAAAAATATATATAAGTTAAAGAAAAAAAAATAAGCGTGAAAGCACTGTAGCAATCCATATTGCTTTAAAAACAAATTCGTTCCGGGAATTAGTCGTGGTATACTTAAGCTGACCCGTAGACCCCGGTTGTAAAAAAAAAATGTATAAGTGAACAAAACAAAAGCATAAGAAAAAAAAGGAAAAAAATGTAATAGCGGGAAAGCACTTTAGAAAAAAATAGGTCCGAGGATTAGTCGTGGTACGCATAAGCTGATATGGACACTCTGGTTATAAAAAAATTGGATCCGGAGATTAATTATGGTGCGCTTAAGCTAGTCCGGACACCCCAATCATAAAAAAACAAAAAAAATATATAAGTGGAAAAAGAAAAAGAAATAAAAAAATATAACCAGGAAAAAAAATTGAAAAAAATATAATCAGAAAAAAAATGAAAAAAAATATAATCAGAAAAAAAATGAAAAAAACTATAAAAAAATTAGATCCGAGTATTAATTGTGATGTGTTTAAGTTAGTCCAAACACCCCGATTATAAAAAATAAATAAAATTATATATAAGTAGAAAAAGAGAAAAAAAATATAACCAGTAAAAAAAAATTTCATAAAAAAAAAGTAATTAGAAAAAACAAAAAAAAGCAAGAAATGAAAAAAAAAGAGGAAAAAAAACAAAAAAAAACAATAAAAAAAAAACAAAAAAGGAAAGCACTGTGGAAATCCACAGTGCTTTGTGTGGGGAACTACAGTTAATTCCCCACACGGTTTAGTTTCTTTTTAATACCATTAGATGGGCTGCGACGTGTAAGTGTTCCCTGATGTGCTGCTAGAATCTGACAGCTCAGCCGCCAACGGAAAGCAAGCTACAGCTTGGCTCAACGCGTTGGCGGCTTTGTATATCTTCCAATAGGAAGGACAAGAAGAAGATGCATGAGGGGAAGATGTAGGGGGGAAGATATTTTGGATACTTGAAATTGAAGTTAAGATTGTTTTTTATTAAAATTTATTTTTTTAATGTTTTTGTATGAGGTGGAAGAGTAGTTTTCTGGGATATTTAGAATTGAGGTTTAATATGTTTTATTATTAATATTTTATTTTTTGTTTTATTTTTTTATTAATATCAGATAATTGTAATGTAATGATTTCAAAAACAAAATTTCAAAAATAAAAATATTGTTTTAAATAAAAAATATTTTAAAAAACAAATTTAATAAAGTTATAAACACCACATTCATTTTTTATGGATTAGGGGCCGGATGTTTTTGTATTTAATGTTTATTTTTTAATATATATATATATATATATTTAGTATTTTTAAATTCTTTTGTTGTCAAAATATTTTTTAAAAGATAAAATATATTATTTTTATATATTTTAAGCAAAAACAACTTTAAAAAAACAACTTCCATTAACACTACCTCTGTATAGTCGGTTTGTTTTCGCATTTTATAAACACATTTTAAAAAAATTGAATATTTTTTTTATTTTAAATTAATATTTTTTTATAGGATCATAGTAAATTAATCTCATGGTGGATGCGAGTCAACTATTGACTGGAACAATTTTTATTCAAATTTAATGAATGACCAAGAATTAAACAAATGATTAAAAAATGATAGATATTTCACATTCGATCGAAGCAGACTATTACTGTACCAGATTGACGAACAATGATTTTCTGATCTCAATTAATTAAAAAAACTTCACAGACTATCAAAATACTTTTTTTATTAAAAAAAAGCAGAGAAAGAGAAATATAGCAGCACAAAACATCCAGGGACGCCACCGGCACAATCTTGATCACGGATCTTTTATTTTTCTTCCTTTTGAACTGAAATCTTGATCAACTCGACCACAAACAATCAGAGCATGAATGGCTTCTTCAGCGTTTCATGCCTTCTTCAATGGCCGGTGCTGATGCGATCATGGTCGCGCCACCGTTTTGTCTCTCCAAGTTCCCTTGCCAGCCTAAGCAAGAAAGAAAGAAAGAAAAAGTCAACTGATGTTAGATCCAGAAAGCACAGCCCAGAAGGGATATAGCATCGATCACTGGTGCAGTTAATCATGAGCAGCTAGTCGAGGAGCTCACCGATTGCCATGTCAAATCCACGATGTTTGAGCTCTCTGTACTCCTGGCACAGGGCACAGGCATCACAGCACAGATGAACCAGGCAGTCATTACAGGGTCTCTCCTCGAACATCAGCTGCTTCCTCATTTTAGTTCGATAGAGAAACGAGTATATGCAAGGGCAACCAGTGAACCATAGAAGTATTCCATAAATTGCTCCACTTATAGCACAGGCTGCAATAAAAATCAAATCACAACAGCACATCTGATAAATTTTAACTTTCCAAGACCATCATAAATATGTTTTGCTCTAATAAATTTGCACGTAAATGGTCGTCTCATGAACAAACAAAAGAACTAGTATTGCACTCACATGTTGTTCCTTTGTCTACAATCTCAGCAATCTGTCCGAAAGTGATGCACGGGCACCAGCATGTGATGCAACCTGCAATCAATTGACAGCAGCAAATGTTAGAGCAACTAGTAAGGTTTCGTTTGCTGTGATCTTTATAAATTATATTTTATGATCCAGCATCTGCTATAAAATGTTATTGACAATTGAAACTTAATCCCTAAGAAAACATCGCTTGAGAGAACTTACAGTTAGGGATGTCAGAGAAGCAGCCACACAGACCGGAGGACCAACGACCGGGTTGCTGCTGTTGATGATGATGCTGAACGGGGTGAAAATTAATCTCATTGTAATGCTGGTTCGTGGAGGGTCCTACTGGATAGCCGGTCACCGGGGGTGGCAAGGTAGGTGGTGGCTTTTGGTTCATCTCATGATCAGCGGTGTCTTGATTTGATGGATACATGGTGATGACGACTAGCGCTTGGACCGTGGAAAAATGTGTTGAAGTAGTCGACTAGCTAAGAAGATGATGAGGGGAGTTGAATCCAAGTGTTTTTGATGGATTTGTTAAGTTTTAGTTAGCAGGGGAAGGCATATATATATATATATATAAATACTTGAATTTTCCAAGTAGGGACGCCATGACATGGTCAATTCTTCCCCATTTTCATGTCCACTTCACGCGTAGAGAGCTGGTCAAGTGGGGGTCAGAACGAATGCAACTTGACGTGGAGTGTAGGGGACGATATTAAACATTTTTATATAATACAGTAACGTGTTTGCATATTGTTTTTTTATTTGAAAATGTTAACTTCTATGGAGTTTCCTGGGTATCGCTCTTCGAGTTTCAGAAACTTAAATAATAAAAGTGGCTATAATTCTGGTTACATTGCAAAAAAAAAAAAAAATTTTTTTTGTAATAATCGGGGCATTACTCCCTTCTAAATTGAACAAAGAATAATAGACACAATCAGATCATAGTACAACAAAGTGTAAATTCCTCACGGAGGATCAATTATAACATTCGATTCCTTATCTAACAAATCTCTAGATAACCCAAAATTAGCCAACCAATCAGCCACACAATTGGTCTCCCTATAAACATGTAATATTTTTACTTCTCATTCCTTACCCAACATATCTTTAATTTGCATAATAAGGTTATAATTTCTATCAACCCCTCCACTACCACCCTTAATAAGCCTCACTACAACCATGGAGTCTGACTCCAAAACCACTTTTCAAAACCCTTTATCCCATGTAAGTTGCAACCCAACATAGATAGTCCATAATTCTGCAGTCACAGACAAACAAATACCAATATTTCTTGCAAATCCCCCTATCCAATATCCCATATGGTCTCGAATCACTCCTCCAGCACCTGCCATCCCTAGATTACCCTTACTGCACTCATCCACGTTGAGTTTGATCCATCCTTCTACTGGATATTTCCAGCCTATGTAATCAAGCACTTTACCTCCATTCATTCCCCCATAATCACTCCCTTGCACAATCTTACTATCTCTAACCATTCTTTTTATAGCAAGAACAGTCTCATACCAATTTTCTTGGTTCCCGCCAAACATTTTATGGCATCTCTCCTTCCAAATATACCATAGCGCTATGCCGAATACCAGCTGCCAATCACCATAACGCCTAATCCTACTCCTGGATGATAAGTTTGACAACAAGCACGCATATCAATTTTGGCCAAAAAACAACTCCCTTTCCTCTACCTTAATGAAGACCTCCCAAATTTTCCTCGCTTTAGGGCAATCTCGTAGAGCGTGAGTTAAGGTTTCCACCTCATTAACACAATAACAACAACACCTATTATATGATATCCTTCTTCTCTATCTCATTTCATTGGTTATAATAGCATTATGGGCTACAGTCCATAGAAACACTCTAATTCGTTCAATCCCCTTCCACTTCCAAGCAATCCTCCATATAGGATCTCGATCCATAGCCCCGCCTTACTCTCAAACCATATAAGCTATACTAACTGTAAAACTTCCATTCGAGGAGTGATCCCATACCACTGTGTCATCTAACGCATCATGTTGAGGAGGAATATAACCAGCAATGCCCATCACAGCTTGCATAGGAAGTAAGTGAGCAAACACTTTCCATTTCTAGCTGCCTCTACCATCCACCATTTCAGCCACTATATGGTTTAGTGTATCTACCTGAGCCTCCGAATTTAAGTGATTAGAAAAGGGACCATGACTCTTTAACCAATTATCTTTCCAAAATAAAATATGTCTACCATTTCCCAAATTCCAGCTGACCTTCTGATTCATTACATCACATTCTCTACATATGAAATTCCACAACACTGAGTCTCTTGAGGTTGTCACCGGATGACCATCTCCCCTGTTATAGCTCATATATTTGTCTTTTAGAAATTTCACCTACAACCTATTTTCCTTTAACATTCTCCAAGTCAATTTCATTATAAAAGCTTTATTCATCGTTTTCATTTTCCTTAAATAATTAATAAAAAAATAAAACTTAATAAAATAATACATGCAGCATCTAAATAATTAATTAGACCTGTGAAGAGTAACTTCATGTCATCGAAGGACCGCGTTGATGATAGACTATAACTCATTAATTTTTATGTAATTAACCCTAAAAATATATAGAAGTGTTCAAAGTTTTACACGTTCCACAATTAAATGGTTTTCAAAGAACTCTTTTTATTTTATTTTTTAGTACATACATATATATATATATATATATATATATATATATAGCAGGGCATTAGTATGGTAATGGTGATCAAACTTTGAGGTAAATTACATTTGTTTTCCTTAATGCAATTAGCAGAGACAACAACGAAAGCTAATGGACCTGCTTGGAAATAACAATAGCATCTTTACTATTTTATACAGTTTTTTTGTTTCTGACATGGTTAATGTTGGGCTCATTAGGCACAACCAAGAAAGATCGAGAATGGGCCGGGCCAAAAGATGAATAAAAAAAAAGGGATAGTGCAGCCCTACAACTGAATTTCTACCTGGCTTGCCTGGATCCAAGTTAGTTTACTGTTCCTAAAATAATATATATATATATATATATATATATATATATATATATATATATATATATATATATATATATATATAAAAGAATAAATTACGACTCTATATTATATTTAGACTTTAACTGATACTCACTTCTTTTTTTGTTTTAGACATTGTTCTTACTACCGCAAGTGACAATGGTTTGTTACTTTTAGTTTTTAGCTGAATATTTCTACCTGTGTTTAATGTTCTGAGTATATATTATCAAATACTTTCTGCTTCTGTAATAACCATTCATTAATATACTTCATACTTTATTTTCAAGATATAATGAATAGTTATGTGGATACCATGTATTCAATAATAATAATAATAATAATAATAATAATATAGTCTCCAATCTCCAGTGCCAAAAACTTAATTGTAAACCACCCTTTAAAATTTTCAAATACTGTGAGCAAATTGAAACTTCTGACTTTCTAAATTGATTTTTTTATAAAAAAAGATTTGATATCAAGAAACTACCTTCGTCATCCCGATTGTTAGACTTAACAGTTTTCAACAGTTTATTAGTGTATTATAAATTTTGATTATCGCATCTAGTTCGCTTCGCCATTGAACACTGTACTTGAGATGTTCAATTATTACCGCGGACAGAAACATAGGGGAAAATGAAAGCTCCATCGTTTCGCAGAATCAACTTTCTTTCTTCATTAGCGAGGGAGCGACAATTAGAATCTTTGACAATAATTGGGAGGGTGACCATTTTGCACACCGCTAGATCAAACATCCTTTCAACTCCGGAAATCAAGGGTGGGCCCAAAAGTATGCAAGTAGGCCTACTAAGGGAGCATTGATGTAAGTCGTGGGCTCTGACTCTTGAAAGAATGGCCTGGAATCTGGAAAAGCATCTGTGACGTTAGGCCCACCAACAACCGCGCCCACATGCACGTTGGGGTTTGGATCTGGACTTAAGAAATAGCGCGACCCCTCCTTACACCTGATGCGAGCTGGGTGCGCCTGCACTGATGGCAGCGAGCTACCCCTGTGGTGGATTCTCTGTGGATAACGTGAACCATATCCGACCATGTATGACATCCTCAGTGGATTATCTCCAAGAATGTAGTCCACCTGCCACAACCCACAAGCAAAGAATTATTCGTACCACGTTTTCCCTTTCTATTTTGCATTTCCTCTATGATTAAAGCCAGTTTGATAGATGGACCGACTGTCCCATGAATTATCCTAAAGCAGACTGATCTAATCATGATGCCGATTGGAGATCGGGCCCTCCTTTTCTTTCTTTCTGGCTAACGGAGGAGAGCAAGAGAAGGATAAAAGTTACCTGCCGTTTGGCCAATTCCTTGAGCAGGCCAGGGGAGGCTGTCGTCTCGCCACATGGCACGACCTTATTGGCGTGGCTTAGATAACTAGAATAAGCCAAAAGCAGGAAAGACAGAGACGTTACATGCTGCATGTTACTCCCTCCAGCCTTGAAGATCAGCCCGCCTTTTTCAATCAAGACAAATACATTTTGTTAAGCAAGCTACTAGCCGCAAGTAGAAAAAAATATTCCAAACCCAAAACAGAGGGATTGCACAAGAGCTTGGCTGAAAAAGCACAATAATTCTCTGACCGCAGCATATGAATGACAAACCTATTCACATGCTCAATCCTCCTCCACAGGGGTGTTTTTCACAGCTAAGAAGATTTTAAAATGCAATGCGATTTAGCTGTCAAAATGATCAGGAAAAAAATGTGAAATACCTGGAGAATATTGAACTTGAGGATGAGAAATTCCAGGCAATATAGAACAAATAAAGTCATCTGCATTTTGCTTGAACGACTCGAAATATCCTGCTCTTCCCATCAACACTTCCTGTTATACATAAATTTAGCAGAATAAATCAAAATTTTATTTAATTCATGCTCATAGATATATTTTTTCTCTCTATGTTTCTTCCCGACTTCCAGTTATCTAATATATATTCAATATTCAAACGTGGGAGACCCCAAAACTAGAAATCTCTTGTCGAGGAATTGCCACGATCACTTTCAACAGACCCAGCCTTTGGGCACATGCGTCCACCAAGAACCTAGTGGTTCTGGGACCCACGAAAAGCTCAGATCTTGAAAAACGGACTTAGACTTTCAGGGCATGCATTTCAAGTTGGCATCTTTGTTTATCTGGCTCTAATTTAAGGACAGAACGGCTCTCAATTCTCACCGGATTTAAAGACAGCTATACCCTTCTAATTTAAAGTTACTGATTTTATGGCTATTTTTCTTCATTTTAACTTAGGTTTTGAGGAACGCACTGATTATACTAGGAGGAAAAATCGGTGGCAGCGCACATGAAAACCAGAACCAAATTCTAATCTAATCATGTGCAATCATCAAAACTATTAAGTTTTATCTTTTTTTATTCATATTATTTTATATTCAATACCCATCTTTTCATATGCTCACCATGATCTAAAAATAGGTAGCAGGGTCACAATTATATCGATGACCCCACAATAACAATAATACGATTCAAGCTCTTAGATTTCATTTCCCTTCGATCTAGGCTTTTATTTTAGCCAGCGCAGATATCGAGCATAACCCTCAAACTGTTTTTGATTTTTCTGAACTTAAGGGTCCGGCGATGTGCGGAATCCACAAAGAAAACAAAAAAACGCAAGACAAAAAGACTTTGTTCAAGAAAAAAAGAAGAAAACTTAGACAAGACAAAGGGTTTGATTAGCAAGCAGGCATTTTAAAAGAATATATAGTCCCGTAAAATAAGATGATACTACTATATATTAGGAGTCATGACTACTACTCATGTATCAAGAGCTAGAAAAGTAAAATTCTTCGTTAGGGTTTTTTCTTACCTTGGAAATGAGGACGTTAATGCCAGCATGTTTATTATCCCACCCGAACTCATTGATGGTATCTCCAGCATGCAATATCACCTCGTTTTGCACTACATACTCTCTGTATTTGCGCTTGCGCGAGGCCTTATGCAACCACACTGCTCCCCAGAGCAACTCGTCCTGCAATATTATATCCGAAATCTCCCCGTTATTATTATTATTCCTGTGCCGTTATTTTATCTTATCATGCCGATCTAACGGCTGATTCTGAGATTGTGGGACGGCTGATGCTTACCTGGTAACCATTCACGTCACAGTAAAATGGGCACACTGCAGAATGCAAGCTACCACTGTACGCACCTCGGTGTCTGTCAGCAAAGTCGAAGACCTATGAAGTGACCGTTTCACACATACACCCACAAAACGGTCAATTTCTCGCTGTTTTTCCAAATTGTGCAGACGTTTAAAATGACTAACTGCTACCACACGTCTACACCAACCCGTGATTGAATAATCCCATAGCAAGTTTAGGGATGGATGTTTAAATTTTAAAATGACAATGCTAGATGTTAATGAACCACCCGTGACTAAATAACTGGCCTCGTGCCTGTTTTCTCTAGATAATAATATCAAAAGAATAACCTTTAGTTTTTTAATCAGCATAAAAGAATAAATCCCACTGTCCTCCAATGCAATCAAACTTGATATGAACAGTTGTGCATATAAATATAATAATTGGTCTGACATACCGAGGCAAAAATCTAAGTTCACTCCCTAAAAGTTCATACTTCATGCCACTAATTATCATTGAGCATACACACACACACACAAGGTACAGACATTATCAATACACGACTTAAATTAATAGTCAAGATAATTCATAGTCACGTTAGTATGCCTAAACTTGTTTTGGGATTATTCTTTATGGTCCACCCCACTTAAATTTCCAAGGAAACCCGATATGTTCCCTAAGAAAGATACCACTCTCGCTGCTAGAAAATAGCACTCTATCTCCTATAGTAAAACGCTACCAGTCATGCATGGTGTATTTAAAAAACAAAACTGGCTGTGGAAACCAGGAGATAATTTTCAAAAATATAAATGCAAGACAGCAGGCGTTATAACCAGTAAACAAGATGAAAGATGTAGAATCGATCACTAATTGAGAAGAAAGTGAAATATCAAGATGAAAGTTTACAAACACTAAATTATAAAGAAGAGCCAGAGCTAGCAGTTTGAAAATGACGTACCCTAACGGCCCTATTGAGAAGCAACCTAGAATAGGCAGGGTCACGCGAACGAAATACAATGGACGCGGCCGCCAATGCAGCGGCGGTTTCACCTGCCACGTCAGATCCTGGGTGGGATCTATCGATCTTATACACCGACCTCAGTGTGTCCATGTCCTCCGGCCTCTCCCAGCAATTATGATCGGAATACGCGTCACCTACCTGAACGTAAACGACGTCAGGTGTCGATGTTACTTTTAGTAAGTAATCAGTCCCCCATTTGACTGCTTTAACGGCGTTCTTCAACTCTGGCCCCATGTTCCTTCCGAAATCAATAATGCTCCATGCCAATAACGTCGTCGTAAATGCCATTGGGAATCCAAACTTTATGTTATCCCCGGCGTCGTAATATCCTCCCGTCAAATCCCTCTGCAAAACGGAATGTCGCAAAAAATGAAGTCAAATAAGCAATCGATTAAAGCAATGCAGCAATGTACATTAATGAAAAGTGCTGGAGTTCAGAGTAATTACGCCAACTGTGGAGCCGTCATGTAAGGCGGAGTCGCTTCGCCACTTGACTCTTTGATCTGGAGGGAGCTTGCCGGAGCGCTGGCCTTCGAAGAAGAGAATGCTCTTGCGGAGGGCGTCATAGTAGTCATGGCCACTGCCGATAACTGCATGGAAAGAGAGGAGTACGAGGAAAAGACAAGCAGTGACGCGAAAACTTCTCAGGTAAGCTGCTAGGGATTTTCGCGCCATTTTCTTGAGGGTGGAGCAAAGTAGAAAGGCGGACTGTCATGGGTTTTATAACCAGGAAACGAAAAAAAAACAAAAGTTGTTGTCATTGGATTCCAGATTATGGAGCTGTGAGTTATCACCACGTGGATGGGTATTACTGGATGGAGCTAGGATTACGATGCAAAACATGCTTGACCGGGTCAGTTCGGGTTATAGCGCTAGCGGTCCACCGAACCATTAATGGTCGACACGTGGATGAACTTGAACGTGGACCCTACACAGGAGAATGATTACATGAATCTATCGGGCGGTAATCCTTTCTCTATTTGCTAAAATAATTTTAGTACGAAGATGTCAGCAAATTTCGGTTTGGTTCAAAAAAGAAGCAACAAATTCAGGGGACTGCTACGTTAAGTTTTCCTTTTCCTTTTCCTTTTCATACTAGTGGTAGATTCGCATGATTCCAGCCTAAGACTTGGTTACGTTTTGATTTAGAATAAACATTATTACTTTTAATATGTGTTGTCCGAAAACAAATTTCCTCCAATTTCTCCGTCGAGGGCACAGACACCCATACTCGTGAGACTTGCTTTGTAGTGTTCTTCTCTTCCCTCAATTAATGGCATGAGTGAAACGCTTGAGAAAATTGAACGAATCATGTGTGGAACAAGTATGGCCTGAAGGTTCTGTACGTACGTTGATAACGAAGAATATATATTTTAAAAGTATTTAAAAAAAATATTATTTTGATACAATTATTAACAAAAAAAAAAATTAGAAAAAAACAAGCATAAACAAACTCTCGTATTATTAATTATTTTTCTAAAAGGCATGGGAAAGGGAGACATGTGAGTCTTCTGTTGAGTTGGCTGGAAAGTTATTCTATTATCAATCCAGATTGACTAGTTTTCTTCTGAGCGGTGCATTTAGATTACGTGTTCCCAGCTTCCACCCATCGTTCTGGTTCCTAGATTCGAATTAAACTCACAAGTGCAAAGGATGGTGGTCAGGCTGGTGAGAAAGGCCGTTCTCTTCTACTCTCATCCTCTCCGATAGGCAGTCTCATCCTGTTTCAGCAGTTGAATTCTTGGAATGTTGCCGTGGGTGGAAGCTTTCCTGATCAGATGGTAGGTCACGGATTGAGATTTATCCCTTTTTAGCATCACACTCGTGATCATCATGGCCCAAAACTTATCTAGATACCATGATTCTCGTTAATGCATGCCCGTGTAGAAGATATATTATGTTATTAATACTTGTATAAAAGACATTCTTTCATTTAATATTTATATAAATAATATTTTTCTCTTATAAATATTATAAAGATAATTGGATTATTTTATTTTATTATTTATTAAAAGTAAAATAATCTATTTATTTTAATCTATATATATACTCTTTATATTTAAATTAAGTATTTAGCTCTCTCTCTTTTTTTCACTCTTCTAATTTATTCTATTGTTTAACAAATACAATCCGAAACATCCTACACAGGGGTTTTACACACTTCTTCCAAATCCTGGACTTTACACGTGCCACCGTATTCAAAATAATCCATGTTAAATAAATATTAGGCACTGGCTGCTTATTCAATCCCATCGCGTTCAAGTCACCGATTAATATATAAATAGTATGGTTGATATTGTTTTTTAAAGTGATTTTTATTTAGAAATGTATAAAAATAATATTTTTTATTTTTTAAAAATTTTAAAAAATATTTTTCACATTATCACATGAAATGATTTAAAAACACTATTTTTTAAATTTAAAGTAAAAATTAAAAAAAAATCTTATTTCTTTTTTCAAAAATACTATTAAAACGGAGTGTGAAACACCAAGGTATTTATAGCCCGTTCCTGTCAAATCCAAATCTGAAGTTTGGAATATCAGTTATATTTTCATACCGGATATCTTCACTTTCATCCAAAAATAACGTTAACTAGTAGCCTTCAACGGTAACTGAGTAGAGGTAGACTTGTAGTATGAAACGATGACTCTTCAAGACGACGATCACTACTTTCTAAAGCAGTGACTGACTAGTTTTGTTGCCAGTGAGCTTATTTTTGTAAACATCGGGTGTCGTCTCATAATAGACAGTGCTAACCTGGTTGAATTCTAATATAAACAAATCTAGAAGATAAAATCTTAAGTCACGTTGTTTTCTTGGCACAGAATAAAAATTGCTGGTTCATGGAAATAAATTTCTTACAATGTTTTTAAAACCAATATAGTACGTCAATATCTAAACTTTGACTCTGATTTAACCTGAGTTTCACTTTCGTTCTGCTGGACCAAGTAATTTTCACAAACTTATCCCCTGTTTCTTGACATTTTGGCTAGGAGAAGAGCAATATGATAAGTCTATTAAATCCAGTTATTGTCTGGGCGGATTCGATTAAACAACAGAGTTATTGAAAGAAAAAAAACCAGGCACGTCGTCTCCAGGACCTTTCCGGCCTGCCCATTTTCCGGTGTACGTCATGTTCATTCTCATCGGTTCCATGACTAATATACTGTCTGATCCCGTGATTCCAACTCGAAGCAATACTTTGCCCGTGCCCATGTCGGGTGTTTTCATTCTACTAATGACTCCATTGCCACCAAAAGACTCCGAAGATTGTATATTTTGGAGCCATCGAAAGTTACTGATATGTCCACCATCACCGATTCTCCTTTCCCTTCTTCGCAAGTAAAATGAAAACCAAATCACGAAAAAATGCACATCTACCAAGTTGCTGTGGTGTGTACAGCTTAATCTCTGCCAGATACTCACATTTCATCTACACGCCAAATCTTCCACCGTTTCACAGATGAATCCTCGAGTTCCGTGGTGGTCTTAAATCTCAAATGACTTACTCCACCAATAGCTATTCATTTACTTGTTCAAGGCAGTACAGATCAGATGTTACACAGGGTGGATTGGTTCCAAACTAAAATTTAGTTTCACTCTTTCTGCGGATAATCTTGATAACATTTTTTAATGAGGGAATACAAACGTGTATATGGAAAGGTGTGTGGAGGTTGAACAAGTTGGCGTGCAGCTTGCAGATTACAGTATCATATTAAAGAGCTCAACTTGTGGGTTTGGACGGACTTAAAAGAGCGTGTCAGCTGTCTAGCCATTGGAGTTTAAATCCTAAAACTTGTAAAACAAAATAATCTCATGAATCCCCTGAACCGGAAGCCTGCCTTTAATTAATAATTATACCAACGGTCGAAAGTTAACTTCACTGTAGAAGACGTAGGGGGGTGTTTTGCAAAAGCTTAAAATTGTTTTAATATATTTATAAATAAAAAATAGTCAAGAAAAACAAAGTCAACTGTATTCAAACAGGCGTGTAGATAGAAAGACACGCATGCGTGAAAAAATAAAAGTAAGAATAGTCGTTGAGCGGATGACATTTTATTGAAAATGAGGTTATTTGCTAAACAGTACCATAATGATAACAAGTCATTGACTTGGGCTAAGAACTTGCTCGAAGTGGGCTGCTCCGTGCCTCAGAATAGATTACATCCACAAGGACTGCGATGATGTATAACTATATAATTATGCAATGAATTTATTGCAAGAGAGAGAGCCCATTTTATATGGGTCGTGTCCACGGGCATTCGGCCCATTAATTTAATATTATTTTTTTATATAAAAACGAACACGCAAATATTAAGTTTTTCGGCCGAATAATTAAGTTTTTGGGAATGGTGGCCGCAATCTCTCTGACGCCGCTATGAACATGGTTCAAATTAACAATATACATTAGGCGTTGAGAAATCACTGTAGAGACTACTGTGCACTGCCTCACAATCCACTGTGGATTGCGGCAGTGCACAGGCGAAAATGGCCTTGGTGCTCCGGCAGTTTGTGTGTATTTTATGGGGGTGTTTTTGGTTTTTGGCTTTTTTTTTTTAATAGCCGCAACATGCACAGTGGATTGACGCATCTAACCCCCGAAAAAGACAAAACACAGCACGGTGGCGAGGGGCTCCGGCGGCTTTTCACATTTTTGTGCACAGTGCACTGACGAACCAAGCCCCCGAAAACGACAAACAATTGCACAGTAAACATGGGCTGCGGCGTCTTTTCCCCCCCGGTATTTTCGTAAATACCAGTGGGGACAGGGGTCGTGTGGTCATTAGCCAGGGGGACAGCTGGCGCGTCGCCTGGCCGCGCCAGCGGCGTTCCAGGCGAACGCGCCCTTCAGGCGGCGCGTGCGGCGTCTTCACGGCGTCAAAAATGAACGGACGCCGTGCAGAAAGATGCGCCTGAACGTCCTTTATCGTCCGTCGCGGCGCGTTCCCATCATGTATGCGCAGGTGAGCGCCGGTGGACGGTTTTTCACCGGCGGCCGCGTTTCTCTCTCCTGCCGCCGGAAACTCTGCTTCGGTCCCCGATGTTTGTACAAAGTTTATTGTGGTCCCTGATGTTTGGATTTCTGATTTCTTTTCCGTTCCTTGAATTTATTCGGTACAGGTGTTTGAATTGCTTTTAATTTGGTCCTTTAATTAAAATTAGTCATATATACACCTTTTCATTTCAGTCCCTCTTCTTCTAATTTTTTTGTAACATTGCACTGCAATTAAACTTATTATTTCATGATTTATTTTGGTCCCAAGATTTGTTTTCTTTTCAATTGTATCCTTCAATTGGAATTAATCATATATGTTATTTTTCATTGTGGTCCTTATTCTTTTTATTTTGTTATTTTACATTGTATATTGTGAATTATTAATACTAATATTAATAATAGTTATGATTATAATTATAATTATAATAATGATAATTTAATTGTTTTGCTTGCTTACTCTTTTGTTAATGTTTTTTTTCCTCTTGATAATTTATTAATTTTTATTGTTTTGACAGTAATAGCAATGATAATTTTTAGTTCTTTTTAATTTTTTTATCTTTTGTTAAAGTTTCTTGGATATTTTTAGTATTTCATTTATTTTTGTTCCTTTCATTACTAACATAATAATAATAATAATAATAATAATAATAATAATAATAATAATAATAATAATAATAATGATAATGATAACAATAATAATAATGATAATAATAATAATAATAATAATAATAATAATTAAAATAATAATAATAATATTAATAATAATATTGAAAATTTAATTGTTTCTTTTACTTACATATGTAAAAACGCAATCAGATTGTTATTGTTTCATTACTAAAATAATAATAATTGGTTTTCTCATATAATAATAATAATTTAATTGTTTTTCTTGCTTACTCTTTTGTTAATGTTTTTTTTTTCCTCTAGATAATTTAATAATTTTTATTGTTTTGACAGTAATAGCAATGATAATTTTTATTTTTTTGATATTTTTTTTTCTTTTGTTAAAGTTTCTTAGATATTTTTAGTATTTCATTTATTTTTGTTTCTTTCATTACTAACATAATAATAATAATAATAATAATAATAATAATAATAATAATAATAATAATAATAATAATAATTAAAATAAACATAATAATAATAATAATAATAATAATAATAATAATTAAAATTTAATTGTTTCTTTTACTTACTCTTTTGGTAATGTTTGTAAGTGTGTTTTTTTCAGGATAATTTGAAAATTTTTATTGCTATTGTTATAATATTTTAATAATAATAATAATAATAATAATAATAATAATTTTAAATGTTAAGACTCCGATGTTGCTATTTTTATAATATTTTAAATTAATATTGCTTCCTTTTCCCTTTTTTTTTTAATTTGATCTTTCTATTAATTGATTTTTGTAATTTTATTATCTGCACAATAATGATTTCAGTAAAAAAAAATTTCTTATTCAAATATGTTGCTCTTTTTTCTAATGTTAGTGCGCACTATTTTGTTATCGTTTATGACGCAATACCTATATTCTAAAAGATGTGATCTATGCTTACGTGACAAACTCAACTCAAAATTTTCAGCATTTTATCTTTTAATCTATAATTTTTATTTACTTATATCATAGAAATTTATCATTGTAAATTTAATTATGTTAAATTATATACAAAAAAATACCCGCGGCAACGCGCGGCAAGTTGCTAGTGGAATATTAGAGCGTGACCGAGAAATGGAACAGGATTAGCCTTTTTATTTTTTTCTATTTTGTTATTATAAACAGTTGGTTTTTCATCAAACATAATAAAAATCAAAATTCCATCTGTTGAATTTCTTCAAACCATAGACAACAAAATCGAAATTACAATAAATCATCTACAAGATTAGTTTAGGAAAATGAAGGTCGGAATCACGAGTCAAAATTTCAAAGGAGTTGCAGGAAAAAGTTTTTGAAAGATTTTAGAAACAACGACAGCAAAAACTCAAAAGAGTAATCCCAAATCTCCAATGCAAAGGGATAAATCCAAGGAAACAAAGACGTGATTGTGAAACTAAACAGCGGGCAGGAGGTTTGGATCCATGGACGAAAGGCAACTGAAAGTAGAGGATGGTATCCATGTGAAGCGAAGGCTGCTTCATTTACAGACATGGAAATGTGAAAGATAGGAGAGGACGAGATAAGATCAGCATTTTCTCTCTCTTTCGACCCTTTCACTTCTTATAACATGAAAATTGAAAAAACCAGTTTATTCGGTTATCCAGCAGTAACCTTTGACAAATTAATTGAAACGTCTGCACTCTATATATGGACGAGAGGGTTATAAGAAAAATTAAAATATTTTTATTTTTGATTATTTTTTTATTATTTCGATGCATTGATATCATAATTATTATTATTTATATATATATATATATATATATATATATATATATATATATATATATATATATATATATATCATTTTAATACAATTCTAAACAAAAAATATTTTTAAAAATCAATCTCAACCATACTCCTAATAACAACTCCACAATTTTATTTTATTTTATTTTTATTTTTGTATTTTAAAATTATTATTTTTCCATTGCTTCAATGTGATATAAAAAATGAACATTCAAAAACAACAACAACAAAATAATAATAATAATAATAATAGTTATTTTAACAAAAAAAAAAAAAAACCCGCAAACAAGAGTACTGTGCAGGGTGGTAATTGGTCCCAGACTATTCGGGATCATGGTCGCCCTTCCATGCTGTTAACACTTGACACTTTCCCTCATCCACGGAGTCGTAAGCGAATGGGACCCCTTTTTTCTCGACATTTTACAATGACGTGGTGGGGCAATTGTGCCAGCTTACCGAGGAACAGTTTGCTGCTACAATGATGAATAAAATGGCGCGGTCTCTTATTTTTACAGCACAATCTCTGGGTTTTATTGAAGATGTGATTTTTTTCGATTTTAAAAAACTTGAACCTCGACCGATAGCTAGGGACCCAGATAGTTTCCATCCATATCCTAACAGTTCATTACATTTTATTTTTTTCAAGTGAAGACTGTGTCTGCTCTTCCTGTCCATGCATCGTTCTTGCTGAGTATCATTTATTTTCTCTCTGGCTGAGGGGTTGTCGAAATTATTTGAATCGAGTCAATCGCGCAGTTTCGTCCGTGACAAATATTTCCGGAACATTCAATTGGCTGAGATTAGATTTCAAAGAGACCTGGTCATGTCCAAGAAGGCCAGATTGGATATAAACCATCAGACCCTGGAATCCAATCTATCAACCGAAAATCTCTCCTTCCAGGTTTCTCTTGATGGTACTGTTCGGAGGGCAGGTAAAATGTGTTCGTGCATCATCCAAGACTTTTCTTACAGGATGTATTTGTTTGTTTTTGTGTTTTGAAAATGTTCTTTTAAAAAATAGTTTTTTTTGTTTTAAATTTTGTATTTTTAGATCTGTTTAAGGTGATGTATTCAAAATAGAATTTTATATATCTTTAAAGAAAAAATATTTTTAAGAACATTTTTTATTCTAATCCTATACTTTTTTTATATATATAAAAAAAGGACATTGGCGTGGAGATCTGAAACCCAAGCTGCGGGAGAGCTTTCGTCGTCGTTTTATGGGACCGAGCTAGGAGTTCTTATTGGGTCCTGTGATGTTGGGGCTCTTAGCTCAATTTTGGAACGGCCCATATCAAGTCAGCGTGCTCTTTGCTCGCTCTTCAACAGGCACTGTGGACGCAACTTGAAAGCCTCCAGGCCCAGCTTTGTTAGCTGGCGCCTGCAGGGCCCAAACGTGTCAGAAATCCTGTGGCAAACCCGGTTGCATGTCACCTGAACCACACTGTTTGTTTCAAAATCTAGAGGAGCGATACCAGTGTAAGAAATAAGCCGTATAACGCCTATTTAGCACCTTACTAGCAAATATAAAATTTGCCAGAGCATAACTTTAACAGTATAAATTCAAGAACTTGCTCTCTTTTTTCTTCCCTGACTGGTCAGAATCTAAAAGAGTTCTGGAAGTCTCCAATCTGCTTTAGCTCATAGTTCCAAAGCCCGTGCTTCTTACCATTCCTTGCTCGGAGCTGAAACTCAGGATGCCAAACAGAGCGCAATGTTGCTCGGGATCCACCGCCATCCACGGAAGGCACAGAAAAAAAATACAAGCTTCATATTGGTGGGCCAGTAGAATGTCCCGAACTGCCGGGCTGTAACTTTTTTATTACTAGCTAGCACTGGAATTCGAAAATGGAAAAATAATTCCTCTACTTGATTGCATATTGCTATAATATATTCTAATTATATACAAAGCATGGACTATGTTCAAAGATATATTTACTTGCAATAAAATCTACTCCATCAACTATGTTCCGCTCAACAACCGCGATCCTTGGGCTAATGGATAGGAACCCGCCATGGCCGACATATTGATGCCTTCCCTTTGCACGCTCGATTCTTGCCCGGCAGCTCTTCACAAATCACGTACAGAAACCCGCCCGAAGTATACCCCCTACGCGCCTCGACCGGCTTTGCCAAAACATGACTGGTTTGTGAATGCGGGGCAGATTTATCAGGTGAAATTCGAGATTTGAATGACAGTTTTATCCTCGGTCACATGTGCATTTCAACACTTCGGTGCAGTGTTGTCTATCATTGTTATGGCGGGCACCCTTCAATAATCCGGAGTTGAGGCCATGATTTGTTTATGGCGTGGAAAACCAACAGGAGCTGAAGAAGGGGAAAAGGACTAGAGGTTGTTGAACTTTAAAATAATAAAAAAAGAGGATTCTACTAGTAAAGCCATGGCGAGTAGGGTCCATGCATGTTCTTTGTGTCGGAGGTGTTGCTTTTAACTAAATCAAATGAAACAAAAAAAGAAAATATAGCTTATAACATAATATTTGTCTCACACACACTAACAAACAATTAAATTCTCTGAACCCTTAAAAAATAAAAAGGAAAGACAAGAAAAAAAATATTTTTTTTGTATATATATGTTGTTTTTTTCTATATGAAGTAATAGAGTTATATACCTTTTAACATTATAAAAATTGATATAATAAAATTAGATAACCCACTGTAATAGTTATATACCTATATATTTCACAGCCATGAGCCAACGCCAATAAAAGGTACAATAAAACAATGTTTTAGTGTTCATTTAGGTGATGGTAGCCTTTCATTATTTTGCATTTGTTAATCATGCATGCAGTTATAATATAGTGACACGCTAATGTCATTTCCACCTACCAGTGACAGGATTGTGTACTGCGTGATCTATTGCAATATAATTCATTTTTTATTTATATATATATATATATATATGATATCATAAAATCACGAGGAGGATATGCATAAAATAAATACTACTAAATCAGAGTGGCAATTATGAAATTATGTAAACTTATTTTAAACCTACAGGTAATTCCAGCACTACACTCAAGCCTATTTAAGCGCACAAAATCACAGTCGACACTGGTCTCTACTCTCTCACCCACTAATCCCTAGAGAAAAAAAACAATACACTCTCCAATCTCTTAGATTCTTTTTTTAAAAAAATGCCAGCAGCAACGCCAGGCCCTCTGCTACTCTTCACCTTCTCCCTGACAACCTTCCTTCTCTACTCCTACTCCCAGCCAATTCTCACCGTCGCTTCACCTGCCCCCGCCATTTCTCAATCCAGCGGCACGGATTACATTCGCTCAAGCTGCGGCGCAACATTGTACCCCAAAATCTGCTACACCTCCCTCTCTCGCTACGCCAGCGCCGTACAACAAAGCCCCGGTCGCCTAGCTCGCGTGGCCATCAACGTCAGCCTCTCAAAAGCACTCCGCATGACAGCCTACTTATCCAACTTAACCCGCCAGGCAGACTTCGGAGGCGATCACCGCGCTGAGGCCGCCCTCCAGGACTGCTTCTCCAACATGGGAGACGCCGTTGACGAGATGCGTGGGTCGTTGAAGCAGCTGTGGCAAGTTGGAGCAGCCGGGCTGTCGACAGATTCGTTTCAGTTTCAGATGAGTAACGTGCAGACGTGGATGAGTGCGGCTTTGACAGATGAGGAGACTTGTACGGATGGATTTGAGGATGTAGCCGACGGGGCTGTGAAAACGGAGGTGTGTAGCCGTGCTGCGGATGCCAAGAAATTTACTAGCAATGCTCTTGCTTTGGTTAACGCTTATGCTGCCGCAGGAACGCCATGATAAATATTTATATATCCTAGTGAATAAACGTTCGATTTGGATATAGAGTTAGTGTGTTGGTGTCATACATAGGAGGAAAGCAAAGAGGGGTTTATGGTTTTTAAATGTTGACTGAACCACTGTTTATCAAGTAAATGTCGACTACTTTGTAATTATATTTGGTTTTAATTGTTTGATGCAGCTGTTACGAGTCGTTCATCAAGTGTTTTATATATATATATATATGAGCTAATACATAAAAAAAAAAAGACATGGCTATACCGCAATGCCAAGGAAAATCCAAAATATCAAGTTAATTTTAAATATTTTATAACAGTAGTAATTGTTTTTTGTAAGAAAACAATCTCACAATTGAGTGGTGGAATATTTATTAATTTGAACAATTAAACACTGCTCTCGTTTAGTTTGTTATTAATTAATTAATAATAATTTAATAAGCTATAAATTAAGTGATGGTGTGCATGTATACTTGTAAGAGTCTACGACCGTCAGGATTTTACTCGCTTACCTAATTCATAAAATATGTTTTTTAGAAGAATAAAAAAAAGTTGTATGAAAGTAAGTAATAACGTGATGACAAAAAGTTTTATGAAAGTAAGTAATGATCTACATAATAAATTTTGAATTTAAATCAAGATATGTATTTTTATAAGAGTATGAAACGGGTTTTATTCATTTAAATGGCATATAAAGTATGTTTTTAAGAAGAATAAAAAAAAGTTTTACAGTCCTAGGTTGCCTCTCCATTGAATTGTTTCAAAGAAGAGTTCCCCTGGAAATCAAAGGAATTTGTTCCAAAAAGACACCCCGAGAACTAATGTGAAAATGCCACAATTAAAAGAATGCTTTCTGTCTTCACCGTACATCGTGATTATATAACTATTGTTCATGGTTATTTTTTAAAATATTTTTTATTTAATTTTTTTTAATAACATTACATGAAAATGATATAAAAAAATTTCAACTTTTTTCAAAAACATTTTTAAAATGTAATGGCAAATGGGTACTATAAGTATTGCTTTATTAAATAATATATAAATCACCATTTTCTTACATGTAAATAATTAACAATATAGAAGAGCTGATTATAATGATAATAATAATAAATAAAAAACATGTAGTAATTGTAAAAATAATAACAATAATAATAAAAACTTAGCTCAAGAATGGTAACTGTTACAACTCACGACTCGTGAAAACATGTAGATGATTCATGGTAGAGATAAGAAGAAAAATAATCTCTCTTTGACGAAGCGGTAAGGGCAGCTTTTTAAAATATTGTTATTTAAAAATATATGAAGATAATTTTGTTTTCATTTTTTTTAATATTAGGAAATCAAAATAATTTAAAAATATATAAAAAATTAAATACAATGATTAACGTCCTCCGGTCCCAAGTGGCATTAATTTATTATTATCATCATCATCATTATTAATTTCCCTTGTAATGATATGATTGATAATCATCGTGGCTGCAATTTCCACCAAGCAATTAGCAATATAGGCGCTCCTGTGAGAAAGGATTTGGTGGGATATGCAAGTGAGACGCATATGCCTTAACATTTAATTCAATGATTATGTTTCTTCAGTTACGTTTACGATAATATATATTATTTCTTCAAACAAATTAACAAAATAATTAATCTGATATATGAAATGAAAAAGGCTCTCTTGAGATAAGCTCTTTCTTTTACCTTCCCCCCCCCGTCTGATATCCAATGATGGCTGATTTAGACCGACAGATTAATTATACCATGTGGAGCTGCCTACCTTTGACCTTCGGTCAAGCTAGTTATTAGCAATATGCAGTAAAGTTTGAACTTTACAGGAAGACATCAGCGAAATCTACAGGAGGATACATGGGGTTTGGTTGCTGGTTTTTTCAGCGATAGCCACCTACAACCTATAGCCACTGCTTGTAAATTACTCCAATTACTAAGCAATTCAATGTTTTCTATTTGAATTACACAGCTTTCTCCACGCAGGATTTGAAATTAAGCTTTCCATTTCTTGAAATCAGTCACCGGTTCTGCTCTTATTTAGTGACTTCCGATCTTTTAAAATTTTCCCAGTTCATGTTCAGTTGGTATAATATACGTAAAGAGACATTAATTGTCGCATGACTGAATCCTTCAACATTACGCTTCTGGGAACTGATCAGAATACACGATCGTGTACTAGGACTTGGACGAACTAGCATATATTGAATCTGGTGGCCGGATTCCGGCGTTGACACCTAGCCAGTTCACGTGAGAGTTTTTTGTTTTTTTTTTTTCCCAAAGGCAAACAGAGAATTAAGGATTTTGGATTCGATACGCATGGCAAGTATAGAGAAAGAGGCAAGGAAACCAGGAGTGGATGGCCAGTCGGAGAGGGCTCTGCGTGCATTATGAGCCTGACGAGAGCGACAGGAGGAGGACAATCAGAGAGCAATTGCTGTTTGGATTTATTCCAGGGGACATGCCCGTGATATGAAAAGACAACAAACAGGTGTGTATCAGGACAAAATAGAACATGACACGCGACAGAGAGACTTCTATTCACCATAGCCAGATACAGGTTGTTTTAGGGTTCACGAGATGCTAACTTATTTTCTTTTCATCATCTTCCTTTTGTGTCCCAGAGAGACTCCTCGCCTTCCTGAATTAATATTAGAACATCGGGCCCTTTTTTAATTTCCAGATTCGAAAGGAAGAAAAAACAACAGTCTCGGTTCTCATTTCAGCCATAAACTATCGGGAGACACGACTATTGTTTCGGCCATCCTGTCCTGTCCTGTCACCTCCTCATGCACCCATGAAACGAGGCTCGTTGTTGGCGTGACACGTGTCACCATGTCAGATCGAAAAGCTGAGCGGGAATCGTTGCAAGGCTTCGAGGAATAAAACGGTAGATAAATTCACGGAACAGGTGCCAAAGGTTTCGAATCTTTCGATGCTCGGTATTTATTTTATTAATTAGCTAGTTATCGTGCCCGTGTTGTGAGCTATTTGTTTTTTCTAATGGAGGATTTATTAGTTATTAATGTATTTTTATATTATAAATTTGTTGATAAAAATGATATATATATATATTAAATATTACACCAGTAAATATTTTAAATAGCTTGAAGGATTTATTTTTTAATATATAATAAAAAATGATCTTACATTGTCTATACATTTTTTCCTTGTTTTTAACAAGCATGCTTTTTTTTCTTTATTAACAGCATGATTTTTTTAGTGAAAAAATAAGGCGATTGAAATAAATAACAATGATAATTTAATAATTATTATTATTTACAATAAATGCCATTTTTATTAAAGCAACAATACACAGTGTAGGAAGCATGATTGAGCCTCATTATTATTATTTTTATAAAGGGCTCGGGAGCCACTATATGTCTGTAGGCCCACTTGTTCCCATCAGCAAAACTCAATCTTGTGTGGTCCACCGCTCACATGACCTGTGAAAACATATTATTTACAAGGGCCAGATGAATAGTCCTTGTACTTACATTTAACATTCGAGGGCAACAGGTGTCGTGGTGTAGTTGGTTATCACGTCAGTCTAACACACTGAAGGTCTCCGGTTCGAGTCCGGGCGACGCCAAAAACTGTTTACTTGTACTGTTTTAACTTTTAGTAATTGAATAAAAGTAAGAAAATACTGTTTACTCAGAGAGGCCCAAAAAACAACTTCGTCTTAAGACACATACGGTAAGTATGCCGGGCTCGATTTCAGGTGCTCTTCCATAAAAGTCCTATATTCCTCAAATTTTCATGTTCCCGAATGGGTTTCATGACAATAGAGGTCCCTCATGGTCCCGGTATTTTACACAGCTGTAATTTTAATTCAGACGAAAGTTATTTTTTATGACAATTCTTTCAAGTTTTTCACGTTTAATAACTTTTCGTGAGCTATAAATAAGTGATCCTTTTTGTACGAATTTGGAGAAAAAGACAAGTACAATGATATTCAAGTAATCACAGATATAAAAAAACACTTTGATAGTTTCTGTATGTATCATTAAAAACAAGTACCAGGTAACTTGCTTTCTTTAATTGTTATGAACTGTTTGCAGGATTATTTTTTTCGGGATGGATTGGATTCCTGTGTCTATCGACCTTTGAAAAATTTTGTTCATTCATGCTCGGTGCAAATGCAATTGACAGCCATGCTGAAAGCTGCAGGTGAAGACATCAACAAGCATCTTTCACGCTTTTACAAGCTCCCAAAATGCAGGGCAGCACATCAATTACAGCCTGTTTGTACAAAAACACTCACATCACATGCAAGTTAACATGAAAATTTTTCTTATTCTGAACTTCAAAACTTTGGAGCGGCAAGCTTTAGTAAATCGTCCTCCTGCCTTTATTGGTGAGGCGACAAAAAGAAAGGCATATGTAGCGTAATTGTATTTCTTAAAAAAATTCATCATATAAAAGCACGTTGTATCAAGACCACTTTCCACATTCAAGGTTGACTCTGATCCCCACTGCCGCGCCTAGCAGCTCGCATCTATGTTATAACGGTTGGTGCAGAACGGCCAGTGAATTCCTCCATCTTAGAAAGCCCCAGAGCAACTGCTACCTGCGAAGAGATCCATAAAAATCAGTCTCAAGAACTGGAGAGATGGACAAGTGCCAATAGAAAATAGATTAGATGTGGGGATAATACAAGAGGAGCAAGTGCATCTTGAGAATCTCTTCCAATTTTTGACGGATCCTTCTCGTATTGCTCAATGTAGAGTCTGATGGTAGCACCTTCTGAACCGGTTCCTGAGAGGCGGAAAATCTGCACCAATGTTCATGGAGGAAATTGATAACCAGCGAATTCTTTACTTCAAACAGGAATGCATTGGTAAGAATGAAATAATCCAGGATATTCCAGGTTAATCAAACAAGAAATCAATTCAAATGGATGCTTATACTTCCACAAAAATTTCTAATTCCTCGCAGATACAACAATGAAGCAAAAAATTGCAACCAGCTGTTAAAGATATAAGCAATCATGACAAGACTTCAAACACAAATACAGTAGTTCAGCCCACAAGCTGTCCTATTGCAAAGACCTTACTCAAGCTGAAAGCTTTGCAAGAGAATTAGCTTACCAGTCTTGAGCCATCCTCAAACAAATATCGAATACCCTGGTGCTTTGAAATGGAACCATCAACGGGATCTTTGTATTCAAACTCATCAGCATGAACCACCTTTGACACGTCTGATTGTATACCACTGATAATCCTGCATCAATAAACCATTCAAGTCCCTCATCATCATCATCATATTATTATTATTATAAAAGCTAAAAGAAAACATGGTTTCACTGTTTCTTTTACCATGGATTGTGACAATTGCACTGCAGATTATGGTTTTGGTCCCTTTTTTTATCCTTGAAATATATTTATGGTCACTAAACTTTTCTTTTCAATTTCATCATCTCACAATTGTACTGCCATGGTTATAGTTTTAAAACCTATTTTCATTTTCATGCTCTCAGCATATTCGTGTTCCTACATTAAATTAAAGGTTGATAATAAAAAACTGAAGCTTATCATTTAAAAAATTTGAAAAAAGAACCAAGTTCACACTAAAAAAACATCCCTTTTTGTTTTTTTTACTGTTTATGGCAATATATCTAGTAAAAACTAATTTAAGACGAATGATAATATAACTTTTCCTTTTACCATTTATTAAAATAAATTTATTTTGAAACTTTGCACCTAGGACTACACATGGAACCAATTTGATAAATTTATCAAGCCCAAGCTTTACACAGCTAAAAGCAACTGAATAAAATGCAAGAGATATTATTCTGTATTTTCACGCCACAGCCAAGTTAAAATTTTAGCACTTACAGTGCAGGCAGAATGTGCAAGAGCAAAATAAAAGGCACTCAATAAAATAGTCGCCTCCCAATCCTTAAAAGGATTGATTAAAAATGCTAGTTTAGTAAAGAGAGAATTTAAATGTATATCAACAGACATACTCGTTAACTTCAGCAAGGGAAGATTGCAGTTTGACCAAGCATGCCATTAATTCCTTCGCTGCACCTGCATCAACATTCTTCAAGAACAATGTACCAATTACATAACAGTCTGAGATCTCTTGTTTCTAGAGATGGGATTGAAAAATTAAGAAAATAGTACCTCATAGTCATATCGAGTATAGTAGTGGCGACCATAGGCAGCCCAATGGTTGCGAACTATATCTTCAACTGTCACAAGCTTTCCACCATCAAGATTTTCTCTATTCTTGTAAGCCAGAATGGATAGCCAAGCCAAAACTGCCCAAATTCCATCCTTCTCACGTATGTGGTCTGAGCCTGTTCACAGATGCCATTACAACAAAAGACCCTTTGCACAGCTTAATAAGAATTCCATGATTTACTACACATGCAGAGACACAAAAGACTAACCAGTTCCAAAACTTTCCTCCCCGCAAACTGAACATAAACCAGCATCCATCAAATTACCAAAAAATTTCCATCCAGTTGGAACCTGGCATTTGAACAGTGAATAACCAAATTATATGACCATACAACAGCAAAGGAGGACCCCTGTGAAAAATTGACGAGGGCATGACATACCTCAAAAAACTTCAAGTTCAGATTTTTTGCCACAACATCAAGGGCAGCCGAAGTTGGCATGCTCCTAGAAACAGCAAATACACAAACATTATTCAGAAACTTCAGTGGAGAAAGCATCAAATACACAAAAATTATACAAAAACTTCCATAAAGAAAGCATCAAATAAAAAATAAACATATCACCTAATCAATGAAATAGGGCCAATAGTCCCCCAGATAATGTTAGACTCTTCATGAAGTTTTGGTTGATATAGAGTGCAGGAATCATGAGATATAATTAAAGCACTTAAGGCCAATTTTCATATACCAAAACAATAAAAAGGTTATAGCGCATGACATGCACACATACAAGCTCAAAATGAAAAGAAAAATAATAAAAACATTATTGTCATTTTATGTGCCTTATAATAACTAGTTACTTTGCATGATTCTCTACACAGAAAGCTTAAAAGAAACTTATTTCAACAAAACAACTGCCTTCAAAATCTATACAGCTAATACAATTGGATACTAAAACAACCCTTCATCTATCATGTTCTCAATCATCCTGTTCTTTCTACTCTCCATTTTTTTCTTCTTTTTTCTGACTCTCCATCTTGTTCCATGAAAACTTCCAAGATGGGAGTTTCATGCAATAAAAAAGCTTTCATGTCTTAGAAAATTAACATAGCAAAGTTAATTACTGGCTATAGTTTTGCATGTGCAACCTAAAAAGTCTTTCCACTCTAATTTCATTAAGATTATTAAGTCAAGCACACCACTCTTGCTCTGCAAATAGAATATTAGTTGTTAAGGAGTATGTTGTGCACTGCATCCATTAAGATATACTACTACAACAATACACAAGTAAATACTATACATACATGAAGAACATTGAAAGTAAGCAAAGAAATGTTTACAACCTGGCAACACCTTTTAGACCTGCAGAGAAATATGGTATGGCCTCCACTGCATTTGCAGCGATGATGGCAACAGAATCTGATGGAGTAACAAAGAACCTGATAAAATAGCAAGAGTTGTAAGTGAAAGATTTAGGTGAAAATTAACTTCTCCAACCAAAAGATTTAAGGTTGCTACCTTTTACCAAGGATCATATTACGATCAGCATCACCATCAGCAGCAGCACCAAATTCTGGTGGTTCAACTTCAGAGTTAGATTTACCCAATCCCATACAAGCAACCAACTCCTTTGCATAAGTGAGGTTAGGATCTGGATGCCCTCCTCCAAAGTCCTCCTATTTGCATTTTCCAGGCACAAGCATGAAAATTTATATAAATAATAAGTGCTTAAAGATGCAAAAGAAATCTTACTAATAATTTATCACATATAGCATCACAAACTTAGTGGCACCTTGGGTACACAGTTCAACAAGGAGCTCTCTTGTGCTCCAAGCCCCTCCACAAAAATGCGTTTTGCGTAAGCCCCAGCAACTCCATGTAGTGCATCATAGCTTTAACATGACGACCCAAGGAAAGTTATTATGATATAGCATACGTGAGAAACATAAATTTACAAAGGAAGTAAATAAGACCATCTAAATACCAGAATGTGAATTTTGGAGAGGAAAGGAGCTTCTGGATGGACTCAAAGTCAAAAATAGACCTGGGTGATTGTTAAAGAAGCATTCAATATTTTGAAAGAAAGATAACATGAACAGTCAGATCACAAACTTTTAATACTAAAGATCAGATGATCATCGAACAGCCTGTCGTTCATACAAATAAAATGGAAAGACAACTTTGCAGTGTCCAGCCCGTGCAGCAACACAACATCATACCATAAGATTCTACAGCATATATAGGAATTGACTGCCTTATAAATTATTAGTGACATGTATAGTGTCAAATACCATAGACTGTATAAGAATATTTCACAATGCACATGACTCGTTTCTATCAAAACATAAATTTTTGTAACCAATAAATTTCAATCAAAATAACAAAACAAGTGATAATGCTTCCTCTTTTTTTTCCTTTTCATTTTGTTTCTTAGTACACAAACACAATAAATTCTTCACTTGTATTTATTTTTTGTTAGTAAGGACCACATACATTTTTGTAATCAAAATAACAAACATAATGCTTCCTTTTTTTCCTTTTCATTTTGTTTCTTAATACATAAACACAATAAATCCTTCACTTATATATTTTTTTTTCAGTAAAGGAATAAAATTGCTATAGCCTCCTTGCCTTTCCTGAAAAAACAAAATATAAGCATGACAAAGCCAATAATCATCATGTCTGGATAATCCAGTAAGCTACATAACATAGTGCATAGTACAGAAGTAAAGAGAGGGGAAGACAATAAATGTCTGCGAGCATGCAATCCAGTAAAGCTCATAAAGTCTGCTTATAAGTATACAAATAGAAATGATATATTTGTCTGCAAGTGATCGTCTATAGCCAAATAAATAGCATCATTACTAATATTCAGTGAAGTGTCCCCACAGAAACAAAACTACAGAAAACTTGCAGTTTAGGCAGGAAGCATCTTACTTCATCAATTTGACATAATCACTAGCCGGGTCAAACACCTCAACATCAAAATATCCCTCAGGCCCACAAAAGCTGGTTACACCAATTGCTGTAATATCCACCTGGATGCAGTTGAAAAATCATCACATACAAACATAGTTAATGAAACACTGGCAGCAGTTAGACAGAAACAGTACGAGGCAAATGAAAAACAAGAAGGCAAGGATGAAGGATATATACATCAGGCAGATCAGCAGTTAGGTACTCCTTTATTGTTTTAGTGTTCTCATAAATCTTATCTGTAATTCCCTCAGGAGCAGGTCCACCATTTTCCATGTTATATTTGATCCCAAAATCCTGCAATAGAGACAAAGAAGGAAGCATGATTTAGATAACATGCCACAGGATTCCTTGTTATCAAACAACAAAATAAACTCCCAGACATTTGTTATGAGATAACAGTAGAATCTCATGCATCCTAGCGCTGCCATGCTTCAAATGCTTTTAGCATGTATGAGCTGATATTCAGCAAGATTGGGTTGACCTGCCCACCTTTTTGTGAATGCACTTCCACTTGTTTTAGTATTGATTGATACATTCTCTCATCAAAAAGGAAAGAAAGGTAAAAAAAATGAAGTTGGCACTCAAACAAAAAAAAAAATCTGCTAATTTTATTAGTTATGGCAGGATGCTACGTAATTGTAGATTGCTGATCAACATCCTCTTTCTGTTTTCCACCTTAAGGTGGCATCATATCCCATTTCCTTTCATCAGAAACATAAGAAAGATGGGGAGCTGTAATTGCCACTAAGAACCACAATCACAGACCAAAATATATAATAAAAATAAAAATAAAAACATGACAGTTTCTATTTACCTCATTAGGACCACCTGGGTTGTGACTTGCTGTCAATATAAATGCTCCTGTTGCCTTGGATCCCTGGCATGCAAGTTCAAAAGTATAAAACCCATTGTGCAGAAGAATATTGTTACTATTGTTGAAGAAAATGAGCCCAGCTTAAAAAGACAAGTTGATTACTTACATCTAACCCAACTCTTTCTCGTATGGCAGCAGATACTGCAGGAGTTGAAAGCAATCCATTCTGACCAACCCAAATACGTCTTACTCCATTTCCAGCTGCCATCTTAGTAATAATCTGCCAATTGAATAAAAGAAATTTGGATTGAATATGACTTCCTATTAACAGTCACAGACAACAAGGATACCACCCACCCAAAAAAAAAAAAAAAAAGGAAGAGACCGAAGATATTTTTCAGACAATGAAGGTTGTACTATTAAAGAAAAGCGAGAGAGGATTCTGACAACATGAAGTTGATTTATCCTCCAAGACAATATTAAGTGTAACAGAAATGAAGATGATAAGAGTTACCAGCCCCCTGAAAACCCACAAAATACACCAGTAGCACATTCTCCCCTCTATTGTAGCTATCCAAGAATCACCACTAATTGTGGAAAAACCTATACCACATATCCTAGACTATTTAAGAGAATAAGAAAAGTTGATTTGAGTAGGCTGAGCAGCAGCAGAGCAATGAACATCCAGCCTTGGGCTGGCATAGATTGCCGTGCTTAAAACCAAGAGCCAAATAAAGAACTCAAAATCAAGCACACAATACATGTCTGTCAGAGATATTGCCCATTCATTCCATTAAAGAATCACACCAGTTAAGAAGATGCTAGTTGGTTCAGCTCACTTGAAACTCATAAAATACTCAAGAAAACACACACTTTGAGAGCTTAAACCACACAATCCAGGTTTATATTTTAAAACAAATGATTCAGAACGTTCATGGCCATATTCCATACTGATGTTTTCATAGTTCACATGACACAAGAAGTCTGATGTCAACAAGTTCAATCTACAGGCCTTTTTTGTTGCAAATGCTTTGTTAGGGAGGAATAGAAATTGAAGAGCATTAACTGAAAACATCAGCTGAGATTTTAAACACCTCATTCTACTCTGCTGACCACCAATCCAGTATTACTTGAAAGTCGACTGCAAGCCTGATCTGATGAAGGAGATTGATTTTATAGCTCAAATGCTTAATGGGGTGATCAAGATGATCAAAAAAGCTTAATTTCTCATGCTTTCAGCTTTTCATATAAAGTGTGAATTGGCCAATAGATTCTGTTCGGCATACTATTCTAGATTCTTCTACTCATTAAAGAGCTCAAGAGAGGATGTTCATTTGGTGAAATCAATCCATCAAAAACTTACAAACCTTGATGGTGAATCTAAGACCTCTCTACCCATCTACAGCCAAATTACAGATACATTCCAAACTTCAAACAGAATTATACATGTGTACAGTGTAATGTGAATGCATGGCTGCACAAACACAAACAAGGACATGAATACGCACAAATGCTCGGTAGAGCTAGAAGAATTTAAAAGGTATGTGCCCTTCAAAACTGGAAATAAATCTAGCAGCATGAAAGCAATAGTTTAGACGAAACATTTCATTATCTGTTAGCATTATAACTGCAGAACATATTATATATGGTACCTGAATGGCATCCTTTGAGAAATAGCGACCATCACCAGAAACAACAAGTGTAGCACCTGCTTATATTGGCAGAAAAAGGAAGAAAAAAAAATATTAGAAATAGACTAAGTTGTTCAACAGGAAATGCTCAGCAGTTATGCATAATGATATTAGAAATAGACACCGGTGATCAATGTCACTGATTGTGTTAATGGCATGACAAGAATGGATAATTAAGTAACCTTGGGAAACTCTTCATTAATAACAGGACTTTATTTCACATTGCATTCACGCACATGTAATTGGTAAAAGAATAGTGAATCCATTTATAATGACTAAGAATCCGTTTGGCATTACTTATGAGAAGTGACTTTTGACTTCGAGTCATAATTCAAAAGTTGTTTTTCATAAATAACTTATGATAAAAATAAGTTAATAAGACTTAAGTTCAAAGTTTGTTTAGTAAAAATGACTTGAATCAACTTTTTTGATGCAGTATAACTTAGAATCCACAAGTCAAAAGTTAAGAAGATCATTTTTTTATTAAATCAAAAGATTTACTCAATTTTATAGTAAAAGTTTGATTTAAGTCAAAACTTATTTCTAATAAACAATATTTATGACTTTTCTATAGTATTGTCAAAGGCAAAAGGCGCCAAGCCTATATAATGCCCGAGGCACTAGCCTGTAATATTATATTATACAAATTTAAAGTATATATCTTCCCAATTAAGATTAAATCATTAGAAAATTAAAAGAAAATATAAATACCATAGCATTGTCATATGAAGTGATATTTTCCACCCTTGAAACAAAATAAGATAATTTCAAAAGGATCAAAAAGAAAAATTAAATATCAGTTATAGAAGAGGGAAAATAGGTCAAAACATAAATTAGTTAAAAAAAAAGAAACAGAAATATCCAACAAAAAAAGAACGTCAAGCAGGTGCGAGCCTAACCCCTTGCACCCAGACACAAGGCACTTGCCTAGGCGACACTTCATTGAAATCCAACTCCCAAGACTACTAAAGACATTGAAGCCTCGCCTTGCCTCACCTGCTGTGCCTAAGTGAGCAACTCGGCACCTCTTGACAACACTGCTTTTTGATGCGTTGAGAGTTAAAAACAACTTAAATCAATTAGAAAAGGCCGTAGCAAATGAAAGCTAATGAAAAACAACTTTCAACTATGGGTCATGATTCAAAAATTAATTTCCATAAATAAATGGAGACAAAGATGAGTTTAGTTAGAAGTATGTTTGATAATAAACGCCGCAGAATCAATTTTCTAGAGAAGGAAGGTGATATAAGTTGAAGTTAACAAATTAAGTTTGAATCAATTTTATAAAAACTCATTAATATAAGTCAAGATTTATTTTTAACCATTAATATAAGTCGTTATTTTAACCAAAAAAATTTACGACTTTTCTTTGAATCAAGAAATAACTTGAATCAAATTGCAAAAAAATTTACAAAACAGAACATTGGTCAATTTGCGAAAATCTCATCTATATCTGTCTATTGGAACACAAATCTCCGGAATGCAGTACAGAGGATTGAGAGCACTGTCCTGACCTCAGAGTAAGGACCCCAAGGCGAGATGGTAATCAAGGGTAAAAAGAAATTCCAAGCCGTTATGGAACAGAGAAATAAAGATAAAAGTCGAGCAGGACCGCAGGATTCTGTTCTACCAATTAAAATATTTTATAATTCCTAATTTTAAGGTGCACGAGTTTGACAACAGATCCAAGCTCAGATGCATACAATTATTTGGTGAGGATGACAGATCAAACTTCACCTCTAACTTTTGGTGGAGTAAGTGCATTGAAGGTTGCTTGGACAAAATTATGCAGATAATTAGGTTGCTTAAACACCTTCACCTGAAAAGAACCAAAAAAAAGAGGAATTGTAACAACCGCAACAAACTCCCAGGATAGATTTAACAAAAAGATAATTCAATCGTATAAGAAGGAACAGAAAGAAATTAACAAATCATCAGACTGGGATCGGAAGCACATAAATCAAATTCAGATACAAGAAATCTGAACGCGAATAATCAAGCAGAGCAACTGCTAGGAAATGGAACGCGACAGATCTGAATCCAAATGAGACTCTATCAAAAGTAATAAGGAAAAGAAAAGACACCAAACCTTCTTGCGAAGGCCAGAGGTTCCAGGTTTCTGATCACCGAAAGGAGTGGTCTCCACTCGTGAAACATTGAATAGCACCATTTTTTTTCTAGCAGGGGAGAGCAAGAGGGTTGTTCTGTGGCTTCAAAATTGTTATGATACTTGCTCCAGTAGAGGTGAGGGAGTGGGTATCTGAAGAGGATTATTCGATGCGGATGGACAATTAAACCTCCCACGTAATCTTCGCAGTTGTCATTTCTTATTTGGCTCGACGGTTGACACTTGGCAGTGTTTCGTAAGAAAGAGTGACAGTGAACGATTCGCTTGGATCTTCAATGGCAAAACTCCGTTTTAATCCCTATTTTGTGTATCTATTGCCAATTGAGATTTAGAACAATGTATTTATTCAACTAGGTCCAGACGGTTTCTGACATTTTCAATTGAGTCATTTTGTCAATGTTAGTTCGCATTGTCCGGTATAATTTGCCTGGTTTATGAGATACAGTGTCGTTTTAATAAATTTGATGGGAAAAAAAAGTGGGAATGGATGAAATGACTCGATTTGAGAAATGTAAAGAAGATATGTAACCTGATAATAAAATATATTTTTTGGACCGACAGGTCTCCCCCTCTTGCTTTTTCCTTTCCTTAAGAGCGTGAGTTGTGATTATTTAACTCTCACACAATTTTTAGTCTCAATTATATCCTCGAGACTATTAAGAGATCTCGATTTGTCTGTCCATATTCTTCACGAGTTTTTGGCAAAAACAAAATGGCATTGATCCGCCCGTAGATCAAAATGCAGTCTTACGAAAAATAATTTTACTTTCATGTAAATTAAATAAAAACAATATTAATTGTGTAGTAATGTTTAATATTATGACAGCAGTTATTTAAAAAAAAATACTTTAAAATATATCAAAATAATATTGAATATCACAACACAAGCTATGTATCTCGTAATGTCTAATAACCATGAAATCAAAATTAATTTTATACTCAACTATAATTTTATTTAACATAGAAATAAAATATATTAGATTTATATTGGCAAACTCTAGTTAACACGTGAAATTTATGAGCTTTAAAAAAAAAACATGATGATTTCTTAATTGAAAAACAATATTGGTAAAACATGACACTCAATTAAAAAAGACACCTGTAGCATGGATTGGCTAGCAAAAGGCCCAAGCCCCTTGCAAGAGGAGGGGGAGGGGGGATTCAAAAGAAATAGCCCTAAATTGCGTATCTTTAGATAAATCACCAACAGTAAAAAGGAAGATGAATATAAAACTAAACATGTACGAAAAGCCATCCTATGCTAGGGCATCATAAGATCCAACCCAATTTTGAACACGCCCTTAAATGAACCGACCAGGAGCATGGTCAGAAGTCCGGACTGCAGGCTCTTATTATAGCCTCTTCCACGAGTCACGATGAGGGCCCTTACACCGAACTAGACTTAAAATTTCAAAATTCGTCCAAGCTCACCTTAGCCCGCCTATTTTTTTTTTCTCGTCCAGGGTGATTAAAATTATATAAAACAAAAGGCATTCAAGCATGCCATCCAAAAGGTAACATGCTGGGCATATGCTGCCCCAAGTAAAATATAGCTGTAAAGGTTTCCACGCAGTTTTTTTTTTTCTTATAAAGCAAAAGCCTAATCTTATGGCAGCATTAAAACATATTTTCACCGACTACATCCATGCGTTGCTTCGTGAGGCCACTCGTAAGGATAACAATTAATTTTGAAGCCTTAAAATATAAAGAAATATCGTGTGAAAAAAGGGGTCGGAATAAAGTTTCATACTTTTGTTTTTTTCCCTTAGATTTGTTTTTGCAGAGAGAGAGGGAGAGCGATAACAGAGAGGAGGGAGGGCAAGAGCCTGCACGGCCACTGATCAAATTTACAAGGCAAATTAAATTAAAATTACAGAAGTCACATAATCAAACCCTCTCCCCCTCCAAGCTCACCATTACAATACCGCTCGCCACATTTTAATTGAAACTAAATTCAAAACTTAAAAAGGAAATGAACACTAAAAGCTTAAGCTACAACATCAATTAGTAGTCCTCTTGTCTACACCTAAAAGAAAAGAAGTTAAAAAGGAAAAAGAAAAAGAAAAGATTTAAAGAAACTAATTCCTATCTCTGCCTCACCTCTCTCCCTTGCTCTACTTCCACTCAGCCAGCGACAGGTGCCACGGCCGGCTTGGCCTTAGGCGGCCTCCCCCTTCCTCTAGGCGCACCGCTGGGTGGAGCACCAGCTGAACTCGCAGCGGGAACCGCCGTGCTAGCGTTCTTAGGTGGACGGCCACGTGGCCTCCCAGTTCCAGTACCTGCCGTCTTCTTTTTCGGGGAAGACACGGGCGCGAAAGGATCCCTTGGTTTGGGAGGCCGGCCGCGCGGCCTGGGAGGTCCAGAAACAGTTCCGACTGGGGTTGAAAGCTTAGGCTTGGGAGGGCGGCCTCTGCCTCTCTTTGGGGGAGCGTTGGGGTCGGGCTTCATGTAGTTATTCTTGACCAAAACAAGCTGACCACTTTGCTTCATCTTGTTTAAATGATGGGAGAGGAGTGTGTTGTGTGCAGGTGGCAGATCGGGGTGTGTTGACTCCATTTGTTTCGAAATTGATGTCTTGTTTGACCCTTCTTTCTCGTTCAATGCCTCAATAGCCTCCATAATCATCTGGATACAGAAGGAAAAAAGCACATTATAAAGCAGACACAGTTGAAAATAAACAGAGAAATAATATCGATCGTCATCTCATGAAATTGACACCTCAGGATACTGAGGGGGAGTGGAGGGTTGTTGCTGCGACTGTTGTTGGGGTGGAGCTGGAGCTGGTGCTGGAGGGGGAGGTTGGGGGTTAGAAGAATCTTCAGTGATGGAAGCCATGGAAATAGACAATTGTTCTCTAAAAGAGAAGGAGATTGTAGGGACTGTATGTGTCTGGTGTGGAGAAAGGAAAGGGGGTAAAGGGAAGGATTTAAAAAGGATGGGTTTTCTTGAGGATTGGATGGAGAGGAGACGAAAGTGAAGGAAGACGAGGGGTTGATGAAGGATCTAGCGGTTGGGGATCGTGTTTTTGGGTTTTGATCGGACGGTTTTGGTTTCCCTAGAAGGGAAGGACTCGGATTGATGACCTGGCAGAGGACTAGATTGGGTTTTTAGATTTATAATATTTGAGTTTACGATGCTGTCCCTGTTTGTTGAATTGGTGTATCTACAGCAATGAGGTCTTTATTGCATATGAAATAGAATTACGAACGTGTTGTAGTTTGATTGGAGATGGGAATCATCGCTGGAAATTTTGTTATATAAAGCCAGTTAAAATTTGACACGAAATGAAGCCCACAAATTGTTGGAGGTATCTGATTATTGGCATTTTAAGACCTGTAGATCCGGCATCCAAGTGCGGGAAAGGGTCCGCTCTAGGACTGGAGATAGGTGATTCATGCAGGTGAGAATCTTGTAAGAAATCGAAAAGTTGTTGAGTTTGCTGTTGAAATTGCATAATGACCGAACTTATCACACCGTCAGGGATCAGTGCTTAGGAATGACAGTGATATTCATACATAATTGTTTTAAGAAAGGATATTGTGTAAGAAAATTAATGAAATCAAAATAATATGCTACGTATACAAAAATAAAGGACATGGCACGAGATTGTGAAATTATGATTTTCTTTAAGAATATTAAATTTTTATTCTTTTATTTCATAAAAAATCATATTTTAAAACACGTACCACGTGATAACTATAAGTTGAATTTTAAGATATGTCACTATTCAATTAAATTATTGTTCGTGGTCGGTTAATATTGCTTTTAAAAATATTTTTTTGTTCTTAAATCTATTATAATGATTTTTTTATTTTTAAAAATTATTTTTAATATTAATATATGAAAATGATCTAAAAATATTAATTTAAAATAAAAATATATATTTTAAAATGCAATGTGAAGAAAGGTTAAATGAAAAAAAAAAAAAAAAAACTGGTTGCAGAACTTCTATTGAAGAATCGGGATGGGTGATGATAACAAGAAAATTTAGTAAATAATAAAGAGAGAGAGAGAGAAATGGAAACAGGTGATGGGGAAAAAATTGATGAATGCTCGCATTAGTAACTTGCATTGATAAAATATTGGCACCTTACGCGAATTATTTCCTTGACGTGAAAGTAGAAGAAGAACCACTCGTCCAAGCACCCACACTACAGTACTACATCTGAAATGGCAGCGCAGAGCCGAGATAATTTCAGGCACTAAAATAATTTTTAAAAGAATAATAATATATTTGTAAAATGTCCTCTGGGACGAAAATTTTGGCTGGTCAGTAACATGTTTTTGTTTGTCAATCACAGCTCATAACCGAGAGGGGTGATGTGCGACGTTTAACACTGTATTTTTAAAATACTTTTGAAAAAAAATAAAATATATTTTTTTATTTTAAATTTAAAAAAATAGTGTTTTTATTTTAATTTGATATTAAAAATAATTTTAAAAAATAAAAAATATATTATTTTAATATATTTTTGAAAAAAACAAACATTTTTAAAATTAACCTCCGTCACACTTTTAAACAGTAACTAACTTATGTCCACTTATGCTCTTCCCGGATGCATGGAACCTCTCCTGCTTATTTGCTTGGTTACCTAAGGTCCTTCTGTAACGATATGTTTGGTATTACTGATGATATTGTAGTTGGGGTTTTAAAAAAATAATTTTATAAAAAATAATTTTATTTGTCGTTTATAACTGAAACTGAAGTGTTTTGTTAAGATTGTGATTGAAATTAAGGTTTAATGTGAAACAATTTTGTGTGTTTAGTTATTATGTTTTTTGTATTCTTTTCAACTTGTAATATTACTTTAAATTACACACATATATGTGTGTGTATAGTTTTTTAAATATTGTAGCTCTAAAAATCATAATAACTTAATATAATTAATTAATAAAATATTAAAAAAAACACATTACTAAGCATTAAGTACACACTTCTCTATCATTAATTCAATAGGTAGCTTAAAATGTTGAAATGTTAAGACATATTTTTATTAATTGTGAAGTAGATCATAGTTTGAGACCTGATTTTTTCCCCTTGTTTTTTTTTAAAAAAAAAAAAGAAAAATTAAAAGCTTCTTGAACATCAACAAAGCAAAAAAAAAAATGTTTTTTAAAACTTACTCCCATGTAATTCCCACTCTTTATGTCAAGATTTGGAGATCAAGCTTGGAAATCAATTCCCAGCCTTTTGTTTTTCTGTCAAACTCTTTTGCTTCCCAAATTTGCCTCTTATTAGTCTTGGAAAGCATAACCAAGACTCTGGAGAGTGAAATGCATGCAAAACAGAGAATTTTTGCTTTTCATAAACGATGGCGTGAAAGCTTTTTTGGCGGGTCGCATAGCAATTGAACCTATAGTTATACAATAATCAAATTGTTTTCTCTCAAAACTCGGTTGCAAACGCAATACCAAACAATCATTAAGTCTTCTGGAAGGAAACACATCTTGCCAGGAGTTAGATATATAATTTCAAATTGTAAAAAAAAATATAAAAGCATTGTTAATGTGTCTTATTAACATGAAAAAATCAACACTGAATAAAAAAATTAATGCATATTGTATGAGGAAAAACAATAACATATTAGGTGATTGTTTTTTAATATTGAAATTCTTACATATTAAACCAGTTTATACCAACCTGGCTAACCTAATTGACAATTACATGTTTAACCCATAATAAGTAAATAAAAAAATCACAAAGCATAACTTTAAAGCAACTCATAGTTGAAGGATGAAATCAAGAAATAAACAATTACAAGGGTGAAAAAAAATGACTTAAGTTGTCCCGGTTCACTCGACAAACCAACCTTTCAAGTTATAAGACTACAATAACTTAATAAAAAGCATATAAAAAGATTTACAAAATCCAATTCAAAGCTAACTAAATGTCTATTTGACACTGCATTTAAAAAATAGTTTTGAAAAAAAAATCATTTTTTTAAAATCTATGTTTTACTTTGAATTGAGTTTTTTGGTGTTTTTAGATTATTTTGATGTGATGATGTCAAAAATATTTTTTTAAAAAAACTTAATTATGACATTTTTTGGAACAAAAAATATTTTAAAAAGCAATTCAATTACACTCTCACACATGCCCTGAATGTCAAAGGTCTAAATCAAAAAGAAAATGAATTAAAAAAAACATGAAGAAAAGAGAAAAAGAAGAGGAGAAAAGAAAATAAAATAAAAGGAAGTGGCAAAAAAACATGATGACCTTATAAAAAATAAATTAAAATAAATTTCAAAGATCAATACATAATTATCTTAGTGTTGAAAGGTAAGATCGAAGAAAGAAAACATTAAATTAAAAAAAAAAACAAATAACTAGAGTCAGTGCATGTTAACTTGAACAAAACTCCTGACTTGAGTCATGAGAAAAATAACTCGAGTCAATTAGGATCAACTCATCAAACTCGTATTCGGGTCACGAGATCAAAATAATTTTATATAAATTAAATTGAAAAAAATCATAATTTCAATAGGTATAATATTAAAAGTTAAATCAAGAAAATATATATATATTTATCAGATAATATAACCTAAAACAAATATGAAAAACGATTCTCAGAACAAAACAACCATACGTAGAATAATAAAACTAAAAAAAAAAGAGATTATGTTGTTAAATAAAAAAACCATAAATCACTATTTAATAAATAATATTTTCTGAAAGTGGGTGAATTATTCACGTTTTTATATTATTATCATTAATTGTTAATGTAAACACGGTAAGCATTGATAGTACAACCTCTAAACTTCAAAGTTCAAACACCCACGTTATTAATAATAATAATAATACAAAAAAAAAACATTTTATCGCCACAACGATATTGTAACATTATAAATAAGTACATGTTTGGCGTTGTGGTGCGATTCGCAGATCGCACCACAATTTGGTGTTTGGTTAACAAAAATAAGCACTTTTTTGTGTGGGACCCACACCATATTATGTACAAAACGCCGATTCAAAAAAAGCTGGAAATTGATGCTTTTTCGGGTGCGATTCGTGCTTATTGAAACCACGATACAAATCCATTTTACATGCAAATGAGAATGCAAAACTGTGAGAATTTTACATGCGAATGTGCAGCTGCCATGTTCTATAATTTTACATGCTCTCTCTCTCTCTCTGCCCAAAACAGAACAGCCATGGAAGCCGATAACTTCCAACGCTGACTTCGGCCACCACAAGCCACCATTTACGATGAAACCACCACAAGAAGAACCACCTCGGCCTCCTCTACCCGTAGATATCCTCCGTTGAAGCTCTCGTCGTGGTCGGTGAATAGTATCGAGAACTTCTAACGCTGCCTCCGGCCACCACAGGCCATCATTTCAGACGCCACCACCACAGGAAGAACCATCTCGGCCTCCTCTACCCATAGGTATCCTCCGTTGAAGCTCTCGTCGTGGTCGGACGGAAGCCACTGTGCACGTGAAATAATTCATGTGCACAGGTGCGCTGCACTGTCGCGCGAAGAAGACGCACAGTACAGCGCACCGTTTCACTTCTCTTTGTTATTGAAGCTGGACCTGGGCTAGGCTGCACTCGGCCCGGCCCAAGTCCATTAAAGTTGGGCTTTAGGCCCAATTTGGTTGGGCTGCCCTTGGCCCAACATTTTTTTTTAATATATATTTTAAAAAAATCAAAAAAATGTTTAAATATATATTTGTTTTTTCATGAATTATTAATTATATTATATTATTATAATTATTAAATTTACAATATTTAAAATAATTATATACATATAAATATATACCCTTTAAAGTAATTTCACAAGTTAAAAGCAATATAAAAGCTTGGTAACCAAACACCCAAAACTGTTTTTTTTTTCAACCTCCAACTCAACCACAGTTTTAACCAAACACTTCACTGATTATTTTGAACCATAGTAAAAATGCTTTTTTTGAAACTGTTTTTTTCAACCTCAATCGCAAAAGCAAAAGCAATGCCAAACACATCCTAAGAACTCGAGCAATGCCAATTATATCCCAGGGTTGCGGTGGAGTGACACATTGGCCTCCATGATATGAGCGATTTAAATCCTCATTTTCTTCTCCAACTCCACCTCTCTCGTAACAGAAAAAGGTCCATCCCTAGACTGTTTCGTGAATGCCGTTTTCCATTAAAGAAAAGATAAACCGTGTAATAATATAATTACTGGTGTATAAAAATTTAACTCCTGGACTCGTAAGCATTTTAATCTTTTTCATGAGATCGATGACATTTTCTAATTATTTAGAGTATTTGAGTCTTTTTAGGTTTTTTTAAATGGTAAAATGATATTTTTATTTTTGCTAATAGATAATAAACAATTAACTATACAGGGATATTTTTTATTTTTTATATTGTCATGATTACTAAAATAACCATATTGCCCTCAATTTAGACAAAAATCAAGAGTTGTTGGTGGAGTGTTTATGTTTTTTCAAATGTTTCTAAATATTATAAATACTGATACGCCATTAAAAAAGATAAAATACAAGAATTGATTGTAGCGGTGTTGAAATAATTTTATGTTTCTCCCCTGCATACTACTATTGGCACGGACGCGCTAACTGATTTCTTTCTTATGCTCCTTTTTGCTTTGCAACGTCATAAAATTTGGATTATTATAAAATTTTTTGTTTAATATCAATGTTAAGTCAAATAATTTTTAACAAATAAGATAAAAAAATTAAATACAATATTGAGCCATGAAAATTTTCAAATTATTAATCTGGGATTAGATTTGAAACATTATAGGTAGAGAAGTTATAAAATTTAATTCTTAATAAATACAATATTGAGTGATAAATTACTTGAATTACTATTATCATTGTTATTATTATGATTGAAAATAAAACCAAAAACAATATTAGCAGCATTGAAAATAATTTGATATAACGAACAAATACAAACATGTCAAGAACAAAATTAAAAGACAAAAACCAAATTAGTATTATTATCATTATAAGAAATTATTAGACTATTAAACATAATCTAAGTTAACGTGTTACTTTCTTTCTTGTTTCCTAAAAAAACTTTTGATTATTTAGTTTTTTTATATATTATTTTTGTATGGATAATGTGTTGGAAATAATGATAATTATTATTTCTAAAGAATTTTTTTGTTAAAAATATGTTAGGCTATTTATATATTTCGATATTTATTTAATATCAATGCATTAATATTTATACAAATAAATCAACTAAGATTTTTTTTTAAGTTCAAATTAATTTAATCTCAATGTTCTGAAATACTTTTAATATAATAATATAAAGAATAAATCTTAAAATATAAAAAAATATTTTATTTTTAAACTAAAAATATACCATATAACGGGAAAAAAAATGATAACCTATCGTTTTCTACAGTACATTATTGCTTCTATTTAACCACTAACTTCCCGTTAATATTTACACACTCAAGGACTAAACTTTATACACCTACACTACAAAAAATAATAAGAAAATAATTCCAATTAAAAAATGCTTAGCCTTCAACGGGGCGTTTCTATCGAGGCCGAGGTAGATGCGGTGGCAGTATCAGTATTTGACCTTGAATGAGAAGTACCGGAATCAGATCCACCGGATGTTCCAGCAACACCGGCAGTTGAGGACGTTCCTCCTGGCCTACGAGATCTCCTATACCTAGAACCAGGAACTCCAGGCCTGTCTGGTTCTTCCAGATTGCTAGGTTTCTTTGACAGCAGGACAACAACGCGCCGCATATGCGGCCGCAACCGTGGATCACCTTGTGCGCATAGCAGCCCTATATGAATACATGTTTTTACCTGTTCGGTGACCGCCGACGATGCTAATTTTGGGTCTATAATCTCCAAACCCCTATCTTTCCGGTGAAGCTTATATGCCTGCGCCAGCAGCAAAACAAAGCTTTAAACCAGGTGAAAATGCTGGAAAACGTAATAGCAGAAATATACAGATATGAACTAGTTAAATGGCAGATCATATCCTTACCCAATCAAGTAGGTTCTCTGCTTCAACATCCTGATGACTAAATGCTGAATTTCTTTGGCCGCTTATCAGTTCCAGAACCAAAACCCCGAAACTAAATACATCTGCCTTCACCGACAAATGTCCATGCATGACATACTCTGGAGCCATATACCCGCTGTTGCCAATCAATAAGCCAATTATTATACCATTCAAAAACTTTATAATAAGCAATCAAATCATAGAAATATGGCCCGCCCATATTATGGTGCTTGAAATTTGAAAACATACTTGGTGCCAGCAACACGAGTGTTGACGTGTGTTTGATCTTCGGGGAACAGACGGGCCATGCCAAAATCAGCAATCTTCGGAACCCATTTGCCGTCCAGTAATATATTGCTGGCCTTGATGTCGCGGTGGATAATGCAGCTGTGTGAATCCTGGTGAAGGTAGAGCAAACCCCTAGCAATGCCGATTATTATATCATATCTCTGCTTCCAATCAAGCTGCCCTCTTTTGTCGGAATCTGCGTGAAAATCGTCACAATGACTATTTTTGATTGGGGCTCAGCAATGCCAACGAAAAACCAAGTGCGCAACCATCATGTTATGCTTTTTCATTATGTAATAATCTAGAAACTCATTGGTTAGAGCCAGGTCGAAGACTTCCTTCTTCCTTCTCTCTTTCTTTTCATGAAGTCGGCGAGGGATGAGATTTCGTTCCACTCAGCCTCCAAAGTTGGGCTAGAACTAGGTCAGCAGGGGCATGCTACAAAAATGCCCTGGGGGCACTCATGTTCAAAATTAAACTTTTAGAAATAGACTAGTCAAGGCCTCGTAAACTCTCTCTCTTGCAAGGTGGAGCAAGCTGACAAAGACACGACTAATTTAAACAAGCTGACAGACAACTAATTTAAACAACGATGACTTTAACAAGGTCTTTCAGGAATGGGCCCCAATGCTGGAACAGGTGAAGAGCAAGGAAATCATCTGTCTTACGTGTATTTAATTTTCAAACCGGAGATCAAGACTAGAAACAAATAAACAAATCAAAACAAAACAAACGCTGGGATTTTAATCACAAAACAAATTAAGAAAATAAGATCAGTTGAAATTAAAACCCTTTGCTTTAAACAGTCGTGTAATGAAGGACATACTATTGTCTTCTCCATCTGTTGCTAGTTTCTTAGCATCTAAAATTAGACCATTAATGTGCCACTAATTCTGCGTCTCAGGTCCTTTGGAAACAAAATGCTGGTTGTCAAGGAAATGCTTGTCTAGTCAGGCTACTCATCAGATCAAATTGTTTTAGAAACTGAACACGTATAACATGATTCCTTTCTATCTGCCAAACAAAACACTCGGGTCTGCTACAGCTTTCAGAGGTCTAGAAATCATTAATATCCCCAAATTGAGAAATAAAATCCTTAACATCGAGCAATTGTAGAAGAAGGAATTTAAACATAAACATGCTAGTGCTAATCAATTGAACATAATTCATCTCACAGAAGAACAAGAGGGAAAGAAATGCCACAAAACATGAAAGGGAAAGGGAAGAACTAGAACAGCAAACTTTTAACTGGCACTTACTGAACAGAAACTTGTCGAGGCTCTCATTGGCAACATACTCGTAAACCAGTAGTTTTTCCACGCCAAGTGCACAATATCCTAGCAAATTTACAATATTTCGATGCTGAACTCGTGCTAAAAGCTTTGCCTCGTTCATGAATTCTTTCTTCCCCTGATTTGAACTTTGAGATAGCTTCTTCACTGCAATCTCTCTCCCATCATCCAACTTCCCCTATTTAAAACACTCCAGAGTTAGAAGAACACTCAATTGCCTTCTTTCGCTTCCTAGAGATCTAGTACACAAGTATAACCCTTTAGATTACAAGATCTTAAACTTGTTTCGCACGGTTGGATAATCAGGTTGATTGTGTTTCTTCATGGATAGTGGCCACAGTTCGTCTCATTTCAAAAAGCCTTATTCAATAACACAAAAGATTCTTGACAGAATTAGCAGAGCTTGTTCTAGCAGGTGCCACTTTGGTGACGTTTTATAGGCTATACGTCTATGTGATACAGCTATATCCGTGATTGTGTCGAGGACCCAAAACGCGATCGCAGACAATATATTGACAACAGTATTTATTAAAAAAAATATATGATGATAAACTGATACAAATAACCATCAATTCTTCCTCGCGAGAAAGAAAAAAAAAAACATCAATTCTTGAAAGAAAAAAACAAACAGAACATGTGAACTCTTCCAATTCTTTTGATCTAATAGAATTCGATATCACTAACACACCCAGTTAGAGAGAAATATTTACCTTGTACACAGGTCCAAATCCACCTTCACCGAGCTTGTTAGTTGGGTGGAAATCTTTGGTGGCAGAGAGCAATGTCTCAAAAGAAAACTGCTTCTGTTCCTGTTCAGCAATCTTCTCCAGGTCCTCCTCTCCAGGTCCCTCTGGTCAATCAAATGACATATCAAGAAACCAAGCAGTTAGATCATCAATGGGCCATAGACCTAGCATCTCAGAACTTGATCCAAGAGAATGAACTGGTTTTCCTAATTACCTTTGCTTGTCTTGAACTTGAAAGACTTCATCATATTCTGCAAGAAATTATTGGGCTTCGTCATGGTTTTCAAGAATTGCTAAGGGAAAAGAGAGAGGAGGATCGACTCTCCTCGAGATTTTTAATTATTAATATTCTTTTTAATATTTTTGAGGTGTTTCTGTCTGCGCTAGCAATGAGAATGCAAGTTGATCCCTGTTTGAGCAGTGGACGTGTGGACCAGAACTTTATTGACCTCGCTGGTTTTCTACACAAGGACGTCTTGTACGGTTATTTATCTACGCAGTTGGGACCGAAAAGGGGAATGCGGGCTTCACGAGCACATGAGTTGTTTTTAGGACATGCTTTCAATCTCCAAAATGAAAACAAGAATCCTAGGCATGCAACATGAGATTGTCGAATTATTCACTTTGGCTTGCTGTGAAAAATTATGTCTGTGACTTTTCCCTCTGTGAGTTAACAACCTGTTTGTTTTTATTTAAAAAATATTTTTTTATTTTTTTTCAAATTAATTATTTTAATATATTAATATTAAAAATAAAATATTATTTTAAATAGAAAATATTTTTAAAAATAATCATTTCATTGCAGCAATAGCAGTAAAAGCCCTTTCTAGTTTCTACAGTCATCTCCCGGAAATAGATTTGTGGAGCTTCTTTTTGAGTTATTTGTGATTGAATCATAGGGTTTAAAAATCGTAGGGGTCAGCGAACAAGGTTTCGAATCACCTCGAATCAATGTGCCATCAGCGAACAAGGTTTGGAATCATCTCGAACCAATGTGCCATCCCGCAAGTGATAAATAATATATAGCTGCTGTTGTAGCTTTTCAAAGTATTTTTTGTGTCGAAATATATCAAAATAATATTTTTATTTTTATTTTTAAAAATTATTTTTGATATCAGCACATCAAAATGATCTAAAAACTTCAAAATATATTCATTTAAAATAAAATAAAAATGAAATTTTTAGAAATAACGTTTGAAAAGCCGTCCCAAACAAGCAAATTACAGCCATCCACACATTTTTCTTCAACGACTAGATGTATTAAATCAATATATTTTTTTAGCTGAGCTCTAAATGATTCACTTCAAAAGAACGCTAGCTTTTTTGGGTTATTATTATTATTATTATTATTATTATTATTATTATCATGGATTGGGAACACATGGAACAAATCAGTATGGGTGATTGGTGTTGAGGATTTTTTTTTATTTTTAGAATTTGGATGTTCAGGTCAGTTTAAACATATCTCAATTAATCTCACGAATTATAAAATTAATGATCAATTAAAATCTCCAATAATTTTAATTGATATAAGACTTCAACCGGTGATCCAAATCACAACTTTAGACTCGGTCATCACATGGGTAAGAAATTATCAGCGTGGTGGTTAAAAAACAAACTTAAAGATGTGATTTGTTGCATTAATCCTCGTGAATTAGTTGGCATACTTGTGACTATTACCTAATACATTGAAAAAATTAGGGGGAAGATTATGGCAATACACTGTTCATGAACGGTAAGCACCTCCCCAGTTGGAACCATCAAATTGAATGATGTATTGTTAATGTGTATCTGTATCGAAAGAAATGCAGCAAAGGTATGATGGTCTCAAGAAAACTGAATTAAAGTAGCATGTTTGCATGCAATTCATCGTAAAATAAAAATACAACAGTATACGTAAATCTAACCTATGATTTCATAACAAATATTATTTTAGCAATAATGATTTCAAAAAATAAAATTTTGATAGTAATTCTCTTCTTCTTCTTTTTTCTTTCTATATCAATAATCTTTTTTTTATTGATTTCATCAAAGTTTTTCTAATACTAGAAAACACGTTAAAAGCATATTTAAAAAGAAATACTCCTGCCGACTGAAACGCGTTTCTGGTGCAAATCTATGTACTATGCACCTGTGTTTTAAGGTTTGTGATATGTTACTATTTGAATGAGATATTAATTGTTCAAGTATTATGTAGCTATTGTATGTTATTATGTTTTAAAAGTTTTTTTTTAAAATAATTTTTATTGTAATTTATTTAAAATAAATTATTTTGATGTGTTAATATATAAAAATATTTTTTAAAACATAAAAAATAATTTTTTAATATATTTCTGAAAAATATATTTTTAAAATCACCGTTAGCCCCAATCCAAAAACATACATGCCAAATGGTCAAGGAACACTTGTTGTTTTTGTCTTCCTTCCGGGCATTAACTCATGACATGAGCATAGAAAAAAATAATGACAATGAAAGATTTGATACTGTTTGTTTGTGTACTTGATTCAAATTATTTTTGAAAATAATTTTAATTTAATTTAAAAATATATTAAAAGTATCTGGTTTTATTTTTTAAAATTATTTTTGATATTAATATATTAAAATAAAATGATATAAAAATACCAAAAAAATAATTTAAAATAAAAAAATCTTTTTTTTTTAATACTTTTAAAAGACATTGAAAACACCACATGTGACTGAAACCTGGACCGCACGGTGTTTTGAAGGCATCGATGCCGAAATTGAATTCCAGATTCTCGAGGTTATTGTTATTGAGAAACCATATCAATTGGATTGGGCTAAAAGGGTATCGCATGAGTTAACTTCGGGTCACACGCCATACTATGTTATTAGAAATAGTATAAAACTATTGATATAACTCTGTTTAAAAATCTAAAATTTTATGCTGTGATGATTTTCACACAGTATTCAAAATTTCAAAATTAAATTAGTGAGCATTATTATAAATAAAGGAAACAAGTTATGTATATAAAAAGAGATCACAAGAGAGAATATTTAGGGTATCTTTGCGAGTGTACTTTAAATTATTTTTGAAAATGATTTATGTTTACAAATATATCAAAATAATATTTTTTTTATTTTTAAAAAATAATTTTAACATCACCATATGAAAATAATCTAAAAATACCAACAAAATATTAATTTAAAGTAAAAAATATAATTTTTTTTAAGTGCTTTAAAAAAACAATGTCAAGCAGTATCTTAAAATAATATGTTGACTTTGAAACAATCAACCTAGTGTATTGTTTACCTCAAGTTGAAGATTAAAATTTGTGAAATGTTTTATAAAATATTCTATTTTTCTTGACATATCTAAAATCAATTTGAATAATCCATGAAAAAACATAATTTAGATTTAAAAAGAAATCAAAGTCAACTTTTTTAATGTTAAGATGTTGATATATTTAATGAAGTCAAACTACACAATAACCAAAACTAATTGTGAATACAATTTTAAAGTTATGAGAAAAAAAATGAAAGATAAGGAATTCAATTTTAAACTAATTCATGGATCATGTTTCTTATATTTATACTTTACTCATTGTATTAATTACTTTTATCATGTCATGTTTTATGTCGTATTATTGATGGGAGATTGATATATCTCACCATTACTCATTCAAATATTACATGTATTATTCATGTTGTTAGTCAGCTTGCTGTTTTTCTTGTTGCCATTTATTGAACATTTTTTTTATATCTTGTTGTATATATAGAGTATAGAGTATTTTACTTTCACTCACCTCTTATCTGGAGTTGTGCGTATACTCTGATAGTTGATCATGATAGTAACCCCGTGAATCACAATCATGATATTAGTTTATGTATCTTTTTTATGTTTCTTTTATTTTTTGAAAGGAAAATAAGTAATCTATTAGCTTATCAATCTTCAACCAAAATAGAGTATCGTGTTATGACATTTACTACCAAATAGATTGTTCGATTATGCTGGATACTTGTAAATATAAGAGTTTTTTCTTTCTCGTTATGCTCTATGTATTGTGACAATCATGATTATATTTAAATTGCTCGCAACTTGTTTTATTATGAATAAACTAAATATACTAAAATTGACTGTCATCTTTTTCGTCATCATCTCAAGCATGAGACCATTACTTTGTTCTCTGCTTTTTTCTCTTTGCAAATTGCAAAATTCTATACCAAGTCACCTTAGGTTTCATTCTCTTGTTTTATATTCATGTTTTCGCATTGTAAGTTTAAAGGAAGATGTTAAGAAATATAGAGATAATTTGTTTTATTATCTATTAAGGATAAAATATTATATTTAGTTTCATTTGTTTATAGCATATATATAGTCTTCTTGTATCTAGGTTAAATCGATTCATTTTAAGTATTCGATCACACTATGCATTATCAATGAAACCTTGGCCTCCTCCTATCTCATTTACGTGTTTTTATTTATTATTTGGATTGTTTGACACACATTTATATATTGTATTTAAAAATAAATAAATTATGCAAATATATCCATATGATATTATTACACAAATATATCTATAAAAATACTAACTATTTCAAGTGAGATGGAATTAATAGATAGTTTAAATTAATTATTATACATTCAAGAAAGAGTAAAAAAGGATACGGAGTGCTAGGTGAGGTGGAATGTCATTGTTTTTAGTTGAAAGGTAAAATCAAGAAGAAGGAAAAAGGACTGCCAGCGAAGCAGGTGCGGTGAGATGGCTTTTTACAGTATACGCTACAAAGTAAAGCAATTGGAATGCCGTAATTTATCATCTGGTGAAACAGAGACAAGTGGCCTAATTGTCACTGACGTCACATGGTTGACTTTTGACGTTTCAAACAAGGTTATTATAATGCAGTGACTTAGTTATTAATGTATTTGCGATTATTTTTAAATATTTTTTTTTCAGAAATATATTAAAATAATATTTTTAAAAAATTATTTTTAAAATAGGCGAAATTATTTAAAATATTAAAAAAATATATTTTTTTTCAAAAATATTTTTAAAATACAATAATAAAAAGGAGTTTCACTTGAGTTTTATCTAATATAAGACGCCATGACGTGTAGTAAATGCTATAAAAATATTCTTATAATTTCATGTATCAATTTAAAATTTTAAGTAGTTTTTTGAGATGCCCATTGGTTTTGGAAAATAAATAAATTATTGTCTGGTTTAGATATAAGCTTCTACATACCGTCAATGGCAGTTGGTTTGAAAATATTACTTAAAATTTTAATTGTTGACGCTACATATTAAAGTTAAATTCATCTATATAAATAGATAAGACAATGAATAGCGTGGAATTAAGCCGCGATACCTGTCAGGAAATATAGCACAGATGTGAGAATTCACTCTCGGATATTTTTAACATTATCCTCTTTTATAAAAGTTTGGTTTTTATTTTCTTAGAAATATTAAATAACAGGTACAGGAATTTAGCCCCATTTTCCAGTAATTAGAAGAATCACTAGTAGTATCAGGATGATTATTTTAGGTTCAGTTTTTATCTATAATAATAATTAAGTTTAAATTATGATTGAAAAAGCTGAAACCGGTTTAAACTGATAGGATTTGGTTCGGTTTTTTATGTAAAAAACCAAAAAACAATACATTATTTTTGTAGGTTTTTATTTTTATTTTAATCAAGTCTTTTCCTTCTCTCATTTTACCAAAATAATATCAGACAAAAAAATTGAATTAGATCGGGAAAATAAAAGGTTTTTTTATTATATATTTCTTTAATTTTAATTGTTCACCTTATTAATTTTAGCCTAAAAAAATCTAAATTGAATTAAACTGAAAGTTTTTAAAAATGTTATAATCAGTTTAATCAATTTTTTGTAATGATTCAATTTTTTTCAATTTTCTTGAATGGATCAGTTTTTCAAGAAAAAAATTCTCACCTGGAATTTCAGGCTAGAAATTCAGCTTCAGGAGAAAGTGGAGTCACACAAGATTTTATAGTTGGTGCATATCTTCTTCCCACTCCAGTTAACATCACAAATTAACAATTGAATGTCTGTGCCCAACCTTGCACGTAAGCGCCTTTGATATTAATACACCTCGAGAGTAACTTGTACGTTATATATTGCTAAATTCTTAATTAATTTAATATTCAACAATGAAATTAAAAAATTATATGTTATATAAAACGTTTTAAGAAAAGAACAACAAAAGTCAACTTATTGAATATGCTATCTAAATTGTAATACAAAAACAACTTGATAAAAAAAAAATACAATGGATAGAATGTTGTAAGTTAAACTGAAAAATAAAACTAATGGGTGTTTGACACTATATTTAAAAAAAGTTTTTGAAAAAAAATATTTTAATTTTTTTACTTTAAATTAATTTTTTTGGTGTTATTATATTATTTTCATGTGCTGACGTCAAAAATAATTTTTAAAAAATCAAAATATAACATTTTGATATATTGCTTAACGAAAAACATTTCAAACGTAACCTCAACTGCTTTCCTAGGCAGACACTAAATCTATGAAACTAAAATAACTCCACAAAAAACAAATTGATTTTTTCTTCTTCTACAAAATACATTTTTCAAACAATTTAATATTAAGTTATAGATTAAAAATATAGATCTAATTAAAGAAAAGAGTTGTTGAATGATAAAATTGATAAAAAAAAACATTTAATTAAAAAATGAATCAAGCGAGCCTGGGCAAAACATGCCAGACTCATGGATCATATTATGAGATTATGACAACATTTTAAAAGATAAATTAATAAAATATGAAGTAAAGTAAAAAATTATTTAAAAAAGAATAAATCCAAGTCAATTGGTCAAACTCATGATTTGAATAATGAAATTGGGATAACTCATTAAAAATCAACGAATTACAAAGCATAATTTTCATCCAGTTCAATATTAAATGATAAAAAAAATAACAATTCAAAAAGTAAAAATTACCGAGTCAATTCAATCTAACCTATTAAACATCTTACTCATCTAAATAAAATAAATTTAAATATAAAATTTTAATTGTTAATAAATCTAACATTGAAGACTGAGAGAGAAAAGAAAACTAAATTCATGATGATATAAAAAATAAAAATAAATACAAAGCATAATTCATGAAATAACACAATATTGAAAAAATAAAATAAAAAAAATAAAGTTGACAGAAATAAAATATAAAATATAAAATCACAAAACAATATTCAAATATGGGTGAGGTTGTGGTAATCTAGCCACAACCTTAAATGATTGTTAATGATAGAAGGTTGACTACTGATGAATAGTCTCATATCTCAAATAAAAAGTTTCTCTGGTACACTATTTTAGAAGAATGAAAATATTTACACAAATAAGATAAATACATATATATATATATATTATTTTAAAATACATAAATTAATTTTGAAATTATCTAAAAATATATTTATTTTATATCTTATCTCTCAAACCAACCATGTTTTTTCTTTTTATAAATAACTATATTTCCTCATCAAATTGAAAAAAAAATATTGACTTTCAATCCTGGGATCATGGCCTCAGTTTCTCAAATCAAGTTAAGTTCGGCACATGAACATGAGGGACATAAAGAAAGCCACCGAACCTTGACTTTCTTGTTATTCATGTTGTTAAGCACCGCCGAAAGTTGTTCGACCACAGTATAAAAGACCGACCAGGGCATCGTTTTGTGTCGGGAATTACATAGTGCGTTTTAAATATACATACGTGGTTTAATTTTTATATATATATATATATGTATATGTATATTTATTTTGATGTACATCCAGAATAAAAAATTATTTTAATATATATTAATAAAAATATATTACACTACAACAGCGGTCATTCCGCCTCTTTTTTTTTTAATAAAATAGCGAGAGATTTTTATTTTATTTTTTAAAGTGATGCGGGTGTTTACCTGACGACTTAGAAAATCAGGAGGAGGTTATAGACCAAACTTTATTACGCTGTCACACCATGACATTGTATGCACCGACTTGCTAGCCTCTAAAAGAAAGACTTCATGGAGTAATTGTTTTTTAAATTTAGATACTGTTTGTTTTTATATTTTAAAAATATGTTGACATGTTCGTGGTAAATATAATTTTTAAAAATAAAATATATTATTTTAATAAATTGATAAAAAACAAAAACAAAAACAACTTGTACTTTGGAACGCCCTCCTAGAGTTTCAACCCTGTAACAGTAACCCCAAAAGCTTGCCTTTGTACTGGGCAATAACCCTCGAGGAGCCAGAACTATCACAGGAGAAAATAGACTTTGCACAATCCGTTGCAAACAGGAACACCACCTTAATTTTAACTCAGCTCCATGTCATATTTGCGCCAGTTCAGCAAATATATTGGATGTATTTTCTTATGTTTTTTTATTTATCTATAATGATTTTAATTTCCTTTCTTTAGTTTTAATTGATAGAAATTGTATAGATAATCAATTATATTGAATAGTTTTTAGACCAGATAAGCGCGAAGATGTAAACAAATTTAATAAAAATAAAAACAGTTTAAATTATGAAAATTTAGAAGTTGAATATTACCTTTACTGAGATATTAATTATAAATTAAATACCACCCATGCAATGTACTCGATATCATTTTTCACTCTCTCTCTCGCACCACTATCACCACCAACAATATAGATAATTGTTTTCGGGTAGGTAATAGGGCTAAATGCCTAGAAATAAAAAGATAAATTTAATTTCATTAATTATTATAAGTAATGAAAAAAACTATATTGAATTTATAAACAAATGGGTGAAAAAAAAATGAACCACTTCACAGTATGCATGGGTGCAAACAATTAGAGTATCTCTATCGACTTGTTTTCTTAGATATAAGGAGTCGTGCTAATTATCTACGTGGATTTTTGAAATGACATAATCATTGTTCAGAATGGCTGGTATTTAAAGATTATACTAGTTTTTTTTTTGTAATGATTCATTCTATAACCTTTTCAGTGTCAGACTAAAAATATTCTAAATCATGTATAGGATTCTATAATACAAAGAGAATTAACTATTTAAAATTATATATAAAAGTAATATCATTTTAAAATACGAATAATCTTTTTACGAGGTGAAGTCATAATAAGAGCCCGTTTGTTGGTTGTTACTTTTTTAAAGTTATAAATTATAATTTTAAAGAATAACATATGAAATAAGCTGTAATATTAACTTTTAAAGTAATATTAAATATTTAAAAGCTTTCTTTACAGCTAAATTGGTGATTCCTTACGGACACTATCTAGCATGTTACTTTTAAAATAAAATAAAATAAAATATAGCTATAATTACAACCATGTAATTGTTTTCCTGCGCTCTTAGCATGTGACTCGAGAAGGGAAGCAAGTTTTTCGATGTCTATTTTAATAGCTAGATGCTTCAAGACCTATTCCATTAACATGTTGGTGGACTGTCATGACTGCTTTCTTTTTTTATTAATCTTGGTGTTTGTAATTTGATTAATTTTATAAATTTTAAATTAATAATTATATAAATTTATAATAACTATTAGTTTAACAATTACAATGCTCAAAACAAAACTGATAGCATATGGATAACAAAATCTTGTTGTCACGAGTCATGACTGCTCTTGCTCGCCGAGCATTTGAACAAATTATGTCCCTGGCGAGTGATCCAAGTAATCATTTAAGCTCACCCCTAAATCCGACACTGATGATGACTTCCATGCGCCTGCATCTAGGGCTTTCCACTGTCACTAAATGTTCTTGCTGTGTCTTAGTGGGTGTAACTTGTAAGGAATTGTTAGCTTTTAAGGCTTTTTTTTTTTTTTTAAATATAAATTTAATATAGTTTTTGGATCGCAAAATAAATATAAGATATTTTCATGAATGAATGAAAATGTAGTTCATAAACTTTAGCAAAATCAAAGTTTAACATGTAATTATATATGAAATGACATGTGAAAAAAAAACTATTTAATTAACTATATATTTATTCTATATAACTGTACAAAAAACAAACCACCATTTTGCGGTATTTTTTTATTTCCGGTGATGTGGTTTGCAAGTTTAGGGGTCTTTTTTGGTTTGGCGATTGAACCATTATTTTTTTTATGTTTATGTTATAGATAAAATTTAATAAATAATATTATTTTAATAGATTTTAAAAATAAAAATATTTTAAAACGTCACCTCTACAACACAACACTCGAAATAAAAAACTCAATTCCACACATAGCGCGGAACAATTTTTCAAGTCGTAGCTGTGATTCCAAACAGAATTTAAAGGCACAGCCATCTTTGTGGAGAAAATTAAAAGCCCTGTTCTTCCATGCACAGATGGGATCTTAGAACTCTCGTAACGTCCTATTGCTAAATTTTAAGAAAGCAATCACTATCTTTGCTGGTTTGTACCCACCACGAGGAGTTCTATGCTTAAAGCATCGTCGAACGCGAAGCAATCTTTGCTTCCTTATTTCCACACCATTTTCGGCCGTACATCTCTATTTTATTAGATAATAATATAAATTATATTTTGAGAGTTTATCTAACCATTTAAGTTTTTAGATGATATGGTTTCTTAACATGATATCAGAGCCTTGTTGACCCAGTGGTCATGAGTTCGAATCTCACCACCTCTATTTTATTTGATAAAAATAAAGTACAAAGTAATATGAGTCCGCACAAATTTCAAGTCCAAATAATTTTCACTTGCGAGAGTATGTTAAAGAATAATATAAATTATATTATGAAACCTCACCTAATAAGTTAAATTTTTAAGTGATATGATTCATTAACATGTCAATCCTTGTAACAAATAATATAAAGAAACTCCAAGGCAGAATAAACACTCACTCGCTTTATATACTTTACATTTAGTATACAAATAGCTCAACTCTGCACTTACAAATAATAAACAAACCCCATCTGAATGATGAAATGATGCAAACATGAGAAAGACAAGAGGCTGGGGTTACTCCCCCTTTCTCTTCCCTTCTCGGAGATATTTAAAAAAGATGACAAAAAGAGTGTTCTAGTCCTATCTGTCTTGATAAACTAAAACCTACGCACCTGGCACTGGAATCTCTGTTTGATCACTCCAGTTTTGCTGGCCAGGCGCTTTCTCACAACATACAAATGACAGCTTGGCCTCGCTTCACTAGCCTACACACACATGCACTCACCATCCTCCTCCCCCTCAAAAGGGGATGGTAAGCTGAACCCGCCAAAAATTTGGGCTTACTTGGACACCAAAAACTGTTAATAAGATTAAAAAGAAAGAAAGAACGAGGAAAAAAAGAAGAAAAAGAGGACAGACTTTCAGTTTTACAGTCCATCAAGGCCACCTTTAGGACCATAGCAGGAGCCTCCCCCCTCCATCGAGGGGCTTCCCATACGAGTATTTTCCTGAAAAAATGGCAACGCATTTGGTCTCGTAATCCCTGGACAACAATGTCAGTGATCGTCCATCTTCAAATCGCGGTTGCTAGTTAGCATTCAAAATGCAATCTGCACTACAGCGAAAAAGAAAATAAATCAACAAATGTTTTTAGCTACTTTAAAAAGTTAACATTATGATATTTAAGAGAACGAAACAGAAGAATTTCACTGAAGGCACATCCGACTACCTATTATCTTCTATAATGTGCATGGCTGAGGACAGCGTGACTACAGCGCACCATCTTCCAAGTTCCTTGCACGTTGCTCCACGGTTCTTAGATCTCGAAGATGTTGCAGAATATCTTGCAGCAGTTCTATCCCCTTATCTCCTTTCCTCGAGGAGGTGATGCAATGTTTGAGAAATTCTCTATCAGCCTCAAGTGCTTGTAGCCTTTCATAGACATGGTCCACCTCCTCCTCTACTGCAAGCTTCTTCCTATCCATGGCAGATTTGTTAACTGACATTTGCAATGCAGCAGAATCAAACCCTTTTGAGTGCCCATTTAGTGTCCCATCTTCACTTTCTGTATCCATGGCATCAAAAAGCGGGAGAAGTCTCTTTGCCTTTGCATCAATGTTTCTTCTTCCTGGTTGAAGCTTTCCATTCATTTCCTTGTAATGACCATTTGCAACTCCATTTGATTCATAAATCTCATTGTAGTCATTGCCATTTTCTTGATATAGATACTCAATCGATTTTATGTCCTCGAAATGTTGCTCCTCTTCATCGCTCAGCATAAAAAGCTTCTCCTCCAAGACCTTGAGTTGCTCTAGAATTGATAACCTCTCCTCCTCAAAATTAGCCAACGACTCCTCCAAATATATAACTGCGTCTACCGGGGTGTTCTGATTACTACTTTCTTGATGGTTATCGAAGCTTTCAACTGCTTCTCTCCCTCCATGATTCAAGTCAGCAGATAGTCCGTCGCTATCCTCGGCGTTGCTACAAGAAGGTGAAGCAGTTCCACTTCTTGTGCTGCCGTCTCTCCTTTTCAACACCATCAGTTTCTCCTTCATCTCATAATCCTGGACCTTCTTTCGATACACTTCCAGCTCCTTTTCTACCTCCGCTTTCTCTTTCTCTCTCTTTACCATAAGTTCGTTCAGAAGCTGCAAAGCTTCCTGGTCATACTCTGATTGCTCTTCCATCATTCTCTGATACTGCAAAGCTTCCATCTGCATCGCAGCCTTCTCTTCTTGAAGTCTGTTTATCATTGCCATGGTCTGGTTAGCTGCCACAGCGGAGGCACTTCTTTCTTCTTCTAGTTCTGCATATAAAGCACCCAGAGCCTTCCTCTCAGCTCTCAAAGCTGATTTCAACTTCTCCATAGTCAAAACTCCTCCACCTGCCTCTACGTCACTAATGATACTCCCGTCCAAAGACTCTTCTGTGGCCGATTCTTTTCTTTCAAGTAGTAGCAGTTTCTTGTGTAGGTGATGAAGACTATCTATAGAAGTTGGTGTATCAGGAATTTTATCTTCCTCAAGCTCATTGCTCTCTGTATGCAATGATGGCTCGCCGGTCTCCATGGTTATGGTCCTAAATTCTATAGCATCTTCCTCAGCTTGCTTAGAGCCTATTGCGATCAACAATTCAGCTTCAATCAAATCAAATCGTATACACATAAAGTAACCGATAAATTCTAATACGGCAGGATAAGAAAGGAAAGGTTACCATCTTCACATGCATGTTTATCGACATCACTAGTTGAAGGGTCTTCTTGTTTGGATGAATATGAAGGAGAAATTTCTTCACCATAATAAACATCATCAATTTGTTCCTGATCAGGAATTTCAGTTCCTATCGAGACATCCGCTTCTATCTCGTCACTTTGCGTTTGCAGTACTTCTTCAGACACTGCACATTTTAACAAATTTATCAAATGGGAACTCAAGATGGAGCATTGAGTACATATTAGACCAAACAAGATTGAATGCGTACCTTGATTGTAATCTAAATCCATGAAATCTCCTTCGGTCAGTGAACTTTCTTGAGCATCATTGCCATCACTATAAGGGGTTTCAGTCGGTTGAGCTGTGGCAACTAGCTCAAATTCCTCCTCCACGACCAAATTCAAATCCGCATGCACTCCCAAGTAACTCTGTTTCTCGAGTATTTTCATCGACCCAACTACTGGAATCTTAGGTTCCTCCGCATTATCATCGACTGAAAGCAATGGCATTTCCTCTTCTAAATTGCTCCTGTCCTCCACAAGCAATTCATATTGTGCTCCAACCTGCTTATCGAACTCCAAAACAAAATCTTCACTACCACTATTTTCCTCCACTCCCTTTTCGAGCCTCTTTCGAATTTGCTTCCCTGTCGCATCGGAATCGATCAGTTCAACTGGAATCAAGTGGCAGTCATCTTGATCAATGTAGAACTCTAGATGCCAAGGTTGAATTACAGTAGTCATGTCCTTACTGCAATTGGCTTGAACCATCACAGGCTGATCACAAGCTGGATTATCCATTTGCCCATTCAATTCATCCTTCTGGACTGGTTCTTCCTGTTCTTCACTAAACGCATCTTCTTTCTCACAATCATCAGCAGCCACTTCCTTGCAATCAAAATTAGAAACAAGGCCTGAACAATTCTGCCCCACTTCCTCTTCTCTGTCTCCAATCTCAAGTCCCCTGTTTTCAACAATCCCCTGTTCACCCCCACAAAAATAACTCACAAAATCCGACCTTTCTCTATCAGGATGATCCTCTACACCAAATTTATCATCAGCTTGATGATCCAGAACCAGATTTGCTTTCTGGGTAAAAAACGAGTCACCCCAGGAAGGCTTCATTAGACAGTAATCATCACGAAACAGTTTTGTGTCCAAGCAAACACCACAACAAGAACACTTCAAGTCCTCCTCACCATTTTCACTTAGCTCATCACCCCCAAAATCTTGAAGGACACTAAGTTCCTTCATCCAAGGAAAGAAAGCAAACTTGCTCAAGGATTCGCTATGGGACGAGGATGAGCAATCCTCACACAAATCTTGCGATTCAGCAAGTTTTCTATGATTCGAACAATACCCCAGTTTGGAAATCTCTTTAGCATGATCGTCACACACAAGAGATCTATAAGAATTCTGGAAATTTGCAGGCTCAAAGAAGTGATCAAGCCTAGAACACCAGAGACAGGGTCTCTTAAGGCCAAAGTAATCAGCAAATTTGATAATTAAATAAGAAAAAAGAGAGTTTAAGAGGAGTAGAATGATCAGAACCCATTCAAGGATGGCATAGACTAGGATAAGAGTGATCTTGTTGGTGTTTCTGTTCAGCATGGTTGCAAACTTGTTACCAGCCATGGATGGTTGCTCTTCTGTTTTTCTTGCTATGTACAAGGAAAGAGATGGAGTTGGTAAGATATCAAAAGATTATTTATCAAAGGTGAAGTTAAATGGCTTCAGGACTGAGAAAAGGGATATATGGAGGAATGTCAGAAGAGAGAATGTTAAGACAAGAAGCTGTGAAAATGTTTTCAGCGGGGGAGATAGAGAGTAGAGGGAAGAATTGAAGAAGTAGATGTATAGGTGTTATTTACCATTTGAAAAGCCGGTTGGAATAGGAATGAGCCAAAGGGAGACTCGAAATGCTTGAAAGTGTTTTTTCCCCCCTACAAGGATTAAATAAAATAAAATAATGTGATTTGAGTCCAGGTAAATTAAAGGATTTTTTAAAAGTAATTGATTCTTTTGATAGAGTCAAGTTACCTATTATTAATATTCCACAAGTAACAAATATTTCAGATTTTTTGATCTACAAGTTTTACTAAAATCACCTAGCAGTTTTAAAATACTTTTATTACAATTATATATATATATATATATATATATATATAAAACAATCTCCAACCCGAGTTATTTAAAATATAAAGGGTCATGGTGAGCTTATATAAGTATGTATAATTAATTTTATTAATGATGATGCTCTGAATTTCAGTTCATGTGAATACGCATTGACATATTTATCCTTATAAATACATAAGAAAATACAAGTTTTTCATTTTAAATTGTAATAAATCATGCTCAAGAAAATCGTCATTGCCATGAATTTGTAACATCAACATTTTTATCTCTCTTTTCTAACATCTGAACATCAATATCCACTGGCTTTTTCTTTGGGCATTAAAATGGGATGGGATCATGGGATGGCCCACCAGCAACACCAATGAGGTGGTGGACCACTCTCAAAGCAGAGCAGCCGACCCAATCAGGCCGCCGAGATGCTATATTTAGGTTTTGTTTGGTGCTGCAGTATTTTTTATTTTTATTTTTTATTTGGAATTAATTTTTTTTTGATGTTTTTAAAGTATTTTCTTGAGGTTAAAAATTATTTTTAAAAAATAAAAAAATATTATTTTAATATATTCTAAACAACAAACACTTTAATATGCTAACCATGCAGCCCTGTTTCTCTTCTCTCACGAGGTTTCTCTGTTTTTATATGAAATTTTGTTTTCCTCTGTTCTTTAATTTTCTTTTATTTTTTCTGTAAGAAAAGCCACCCAGATTTTTGCAATAAACTTCGGTTTGAAGGGCAAATTTTCCAAGTTTTGGTGATTTCAGCAAGAGAGCATCGGGTATCATATCTAGCAAAAAATAAAATTGTTTGTCATGTTTTCTTTTGTTCTAAAATAAATATAAGCAGCAGTCACTATAAATATATATAAAATCATTTTGTTTCAGATTCAAAATTATAAAAACCAAGAGCTTACCTATTTCATCAAACTATTAGAGCCATGGAAGGTAGATAGAAACAGCATTGAGCCTCGCTGGAGTTTCTTATAGAAAACCATGCCAGCGACCATTACTGTGCTGGCTTTTATTTTAACTTGTTTTACCCACAATTGAATCAGCCATCAAAACTCGGCGATGTCATTTCACTCAACAAATTCTGTGATCTCTTCCTCCGCCAGTTTTTCTGGAAGCTAAAAAGATGATGGTGGTCTGGGGTAGCCTGAGGCTGCACCGCCACGCACCGACCACCCCATTTCGTATTTTCCTTCCAGTTTCCAAAGTCTCGTAATTATCATGCCTTTATTTCAGTTCCTGTCTGTGTGCTGAGATATAAAAGGCAACTAATCAAGCGAGGAAGAAAACAGTGCAGGCACACGTATGTGGATTGTGAATCTTGAAAATATTTAATTGTTCATATTTGTTAAATGTAATCGTAAATCCAAATTGAATGAACATGGTAGTAGAATATAATAGAAATGAAAACATTTATCATCATTTTTGCCCATCTGATTTTAATCATTGAATTTAAAAATAACTACGAGATCTGAAACTTTGGACTGTATATTGTATTTTTTTTTAGAGTAATGCTAGACATAAAAAAACTCTAAGAATATATACAAGCCGTTGGATTATTTTTTAAAAACAGATGAATTTGTAGATCCTATTGATATAATCCACATGCATTCTTAAAAGTTTTTTTTTTTTTTTTTTGCTGTTATTATTATATATTTTAATATTTAGCATTTCTCAAATTTCATAACTCCTGTCTTGATTTTAAAGTAAGGAATATTTTTTTTCGCTTTTGCTTTGGCCATGTTTACACCAATAATACTCCTCCATGCTTCATTATAATTCACCCAGCTGGATCTCTTAACTCTTCAGATCCCAATTCAAGTAAATCAATTAACCCTAATGATAATTGTGTTCCCTCTCCTCTCTGCTTTTAGTTGCTTTTGTTCAAACACATAGATTTATAGATGCCAGAGATCACAGCTATTTTAAAGGAATTTGTGTACAAAAAGGTGTCCCCTTTTGTTGCAATTCTGTAACCAATCTTTGAAATTAGAATGTAGTTTATATGAACTAAGAAAATATATATATATTTAAAGATCAATAAACTTTCTTGATGGGCTCATCCCTCTTCAAAGGTTGATTAAGTCCGTGTTCCCCTTTACTTCCCTTTAAACTTTTAATTTTTGACCAAAAAAAGACAATAATCTAATCGGAATTAGAGTCACACTATAATTTTCAGAAGAGGAGCTGAAAAATCCTGCTTTCTATACCGTTTTGCAAATTAAAAAGCCACCCTTCTATATCCAAACCATCATATCCGGACACAATATTTTCCTTTATTTTTTGTTCTTGAAAAGGGTTCATGCTACTCATAAAAAAAAGGTCCATACTCTATTGAAATTGCAATAATAGTGGCCTACACTGTTTCCATGGTCTAAGATTGAGTGCCAAATTCTTCTTCAGAGAAAGCTTCAAATTTGGTGGCTGATGGCTGGGCAGGAAGTGAGGAACATAAGATTGATCAAACAGGAATGGATAAATTTTGCTGGTATGGCATCAATTGAATGGAGGGGCCCTGTTTATCGCGTGGTTCAGAAGATATCATCCAACAGCTGAAAAAAAATACAGAATATTTGGCTTAATCTTGGACGATAATTATACACTAAGCGACCCTATTTTCATCTCCAATCATAACCCTTTAACCTTAATCTTAAGCATTCAAGAACAAGGGCCATTGCACATTAGGGTCATCACAAATTGGCTGGATGTCTTTTTGGCTATGATATGGACTCTGAGTAATCTGTGCTTATGCAGAGTATGAATGCTTGTATGGTTAACGTGGATTAAGATTTGAAACGACTGTGTATTGATGACAGTGCCAAGGCTTCGAAGAAATACTGTTCCGGTTGAGATGAGCATTGATGACAGCTGAACTGTCAAATCTGTAGACACGGTCCCCAATTGTTTCTTGATGAGGACTATTTCAAACTTCAAGCTCTCGAGGGTCAAGGAAGGCTAATTCTGCAGATGGATCTTTCTTCCTTTTTCTTAAGAAAAAAAAATGTTCAAATATTGTTCTGGGACAGTTTTATGTTGGCTGGAATGATCCACCATTGATTTTTTCAAGGCAGAACTGCTGAAGTGGTATTGCAAGGCAAATAGCTTGCAGTCTTACGAAACTTCGTTAATTTACCGCATGATCCTTAAGCTTTTTCCTTGATTCAAAATCAAATACCAAACAACTGCTAAATTAGGTTGCTAAGTTCTTAAATAACTTGTATTTTTTTGCTGTTGAAGTTTCATGTGCATATATCTAGGAGATCAATTCAAGCATGCCTAAAAGCACATAAATCTCAAGGTGGTCACTTTAGCACCTGTTTTTTTTTTTTTTTTTTTTGCAGCTGCCAATTAAGTTCCTGAAAGCAGTCACAGCCACCAGAGGTTGTAATTTGCGGGAAATGTGGAGAGCTCGTGAGATTTCAGGCCACGGGTTCAGCTCTTTCCCCTGGATAGCTAATCCCTCAGCCTTTAGGCGGTACCATACGCACAGGTTAGACCCTTTTAGATTCCATTCGAGGCAAGTCCTTCTCAGTATTTTAGATTTTTTACTCAAAACATTGAAAACACAATTTTAAATACAAAAAATGAATCAAATTAAACAAGCATCAAATTTGAAATTAACTCACATGGTGTCTAACAAGAGGGTTCACTTTTAATCGCTAGCTGTTCACTTAACCAGCATGTCGATCATCCATGTCCAATTTCCAAACATACTAGATCTAACAGCAGCACTTCATTAAAAAGGTTTCCATTACAGATCCTTCACAAAAAAGAGGCAAGTAAAGGCATCGATCTAGTAATTTTTGTTGCAATTAAACTGCCTTGCCTGTCCTGGTTGTTTATACTGACTTACTGTCTCCTTTATCTAACCAGCCCCTCGCGTAGATAACCAAGTCTCAGCGATAAAAATGATATATCCTTGTAAACTATCGTTATCTGTTGTGATGCTGCTATAACTCTTTTTGCGAAGAACCAAGCAAACGTTGAATTTTGCAAGATTCGAAACCATCCTTTCGCAGGTAGCATATCGGTTTTATTCGTATTTATTTGGTTTTCTAAGATAAATTAAGCATCCTAATCTTTATGGTGTAAAAGGATCCAATGATTAACAACATAGGAAAGCAAATAATGTCATGAAAACAGCTGTGAATTTGCTACAAATAACGGGGCACCAGTCAGAAAAGAAACGAGAAGAGATGAGTGCGCAAATTAATATTCTAATGGATGGGGGCCGGCCGGGTTGCTGGGGTTATGATGGGATTTGATAGCGTCTGGCAGCGTGGGACATGGATTCCCTCGCTTTATTGTTGCTTCATGCAACATGTTTCTTCCTACCTTCCTCTCCTTTTGCTTTCTTGATCTCCTCTTCTTTTGGCTTTGAAAAAACCACCGTTCCTTCTCTCTCTCTCTCTCTCTCATGCACACATGTAGGCACGCAGCCACATTTATACATGCTTTGCTTCAATAATGAAAGGCAATGACTCTTCGTTTCAGACTTTTCATTTTCAGATAACGCTGAAAGACATGTGATTTGAGATATTGTTCGCCTTGTTTAAAGATGTATTCAAAGGGTTTTGGTGTTTCCGAGGACTAGAATGTAAGACTGTTTTTTAATCTGGGATGGCCATATCTTTTTTGAAAATTCTCCAGGGCCAAGGATGATTTTGTTTTCCTTCTCAAACTTTGAAAAGAAATAAATAAAATAAGGTAAAGGAAAATCAGGAGAAGTGGTATCTTAATAGCAGGATCTACAGGACCGTTTCTATATTGGTTGGAACCTGACGAATAATTTCAGAGACATTTGCTTACATGATGCTGAAACAAGAGCACGGGGGATGTAATCGCGACTCAGATTCACGTGTCAGGATATCATCATATGAGAGGCAGCCATGCCACAGAGATTCGAAAGATGATCAACTCCCTGCTTCAAAAGATGAACACGAGTAGGCATTTGTGCTGTAAACTTAAAGGCAAACAATCTCACTATTTATGTCTGGCAGGCTAATAATTTGAGGTTCTGAGCTGCTACTATTTCATAACATCACAAGACTTTCTCGAATTGGTCATCTTTGGTAACTCTCTCCTGTCGCCTGCTTTTAATCTTAGTAATAACACTTTGAAAATATTCACCTCACCTCCTCTTAATTGCCTGCGTGCTGAAATTGAAAGATATCAATTAGCACGCCTTTAGGAAGGGAGAATCTCCTTCCAGGTTCTAATCACTCGACCTGCTCTCATAAAACATGGAAACTCGAACTTAGTGATATGATTCTGAGGGTAAAATTCACTTCATGGACATCTATCTCGGACTTTAATTCTCAACTTGCAAGCTGGGGCAGGCAAACCTTAACCAATTATACAAGTATTTGATATTCTATGCTGTATCACTTTATTGTTTTTATGGTCAACAACTATACCATAAAAAAAAAACAACGGATTTGTGAATCAAACGAGAAATCCAGAAGAACATCAGGTATCCAACCTTGCCTAAAGCAAAAGAGATTGATATTACCAAATCTTTTTTCGTTTAGCCCAAAAAAACACATTGAATACCTTGTCAGATACTCCACTTTAAGAGACGCCCTTGTATCTCGTAACCTTTGCTTTCACAGATCCCAAATTCTCGTCCTTTACTCTCTTCGCTAGGTGGTTTCAGAGAAGTTGCTGTGGTCCAGCGCGTCCTAACACACACTTCTTTTTTCCGAGGCATCACTGAGAGCTGAAGTTTCTTACTTAATACGAGGGGACAATATTTCTAGAACTCCACGTGTGATGTTGTCCTAATTCTGTGGTCAGCATAACAGCGTTTAGGCGCATAAAATTCACAAGGTATTATTATATTATTATGGATCAAAACAAACATACGCTGGAGCGCGCAAACACGCAATAGAGCAGCTATCAAGTATAAAAAGCCAGGCCAAGAGTCTTCTATCGGGATCTACTAAGAATTCAACATAAAGTAATTACAATCATAAATTACAACACATCTGAAATCATACACAGGTGGGATTTCAAAAATTAACTGTGAGATTATTTGGATCCGTAATATCATCTAGTTGTCGCATAATACAAATTCGCCTAACTTTTACAACCCAATCCAATTAATGATCCAAGCCGCAAACCATCACTCTTGTGGGTGCACGTGAACCCTATCCCACGCTACTTTCTCGTTTCCAATTTATGTATAATGATGTACCTTCTAGATTACACTCCTTGAATCCTCAAAAACCAATGATTACAGAAGGCCTGTGTTTCCAAAGGGATTATTAGTCTGCGGATGTGCCATAGGATGTGCAGGAAATGCACCAAACCCTGCATCACCAAACGGATTTGCTTGGTTCATCATCATATGTTGCTGATGCTGTGGTTGTGGGTAGGTAGGTTGATATGGACCAAAAGGATTGTGCTGCTGTTGAGTCATTGCTGCCATTTGGACTGAAGGAGAAGCAGAAATGCTGTTTGACAAAGCAAATGGATCTTGTACCTCAAAAGGATTGGGGGCTGGCGCTCCATAAACAGGCTGCCGGGCAGCTCGATATGCTCCCTCATCGTATAAACTGTTCAGAGTGAGCGAGTCCAAGCCGCCAGCCTGACATTCATAGACAAGATGGTTGAAGAGAATACAGCTACATGGTTGCTATTCTTAACACAATTTCAATCTTATGCACAGATTTTTAATAACTGAAACAAATTTTTAACCATAGTCCCGCAGGTGTCAGGCTCAGAGCTTGAGCTCCCTGTGGTTTGAGATCATTTTATACACACGACTGACTTGAAATAAAAATCATTGGCTAAAAACATTACAGTATTCAAAACAACTCGCAAGAACAAAAACAACTATTTGTCTACACAAACATGGGAATGCATGCACCATGACGAAGTGGCTTCTTAATCATGTAAAATAAAACCTCCACCAAACTCATAACAATGGTTTTTCTCAATAACTAGATGAAAACTTTAAAAAATTGAAAGAAGAATGCATGCAGAGGAAACAATTCATTTTCTATCCTATCTGTTCCAATACATTTTCCCTCATTGGTGCTAAGTTGTAATGCTTTGTTGCAACATTAACATTGTCAACACGAATAGCAGCACATCAACCAATGTAGCTGTATCACCATTATTCATTCTCATTATGGCTAACCAACAAAGAGAACAGACCATGAAGAAAACATAGAAAATATAGGTTGGTGAAAATGAAAATAAAAAAGGAGGGCCAACCTACCAATTGTCTCTCATTAGCGGCAGAAATATTGCTGCTTGGAGTAGTGACCAGGGCAAGTTCCCATCCAGTAGGATCAAAATCTTTTGCTTGACCAGCAACAGAGTTGAACGTCGGTGCAACATCTGTTAAATTAGGAGTTGCATATCCCATATAAATATATATACAAGCAACCAACCAGAAAGCATAGAAGTAGCTCAAATAAGGGATAGAAAAGAAGAAAGGAACGAGGTTGGTTACCTGATCCAGAAGGAACTATAGCCAGAGCCAAAGCATTGCTTTCCTCAATGGAAGATGCATTAGGAGTTCCATAATCCAATCCCTAAACCACCAGAAAGGAGAAAGATGGTGTTGTAAGAAGAAAATTGGAAGAAAGAGGTGGGTCATTTCTCAGAAATCATCAACCAACATTAGTTGGCTGACAGCTAAGAGATTACCAGCAAATCTCCAGTTTCAATGTTGTTCTGAGGAGGGATTGTAGGAACAGGAGGAGCAATCTCGACATTGGAGACAGCAACATCATCTGAAGGAAGTGGCTCAGGTTCATTGCCAGATGATTTGGCATCTTCAGAAGGACCTTCTTCTGGTCTGTATGTCAATTGAAGCTGTTTGAAATGACCAGATATTAGTCCTACAGTATTTAACCTCTATCAATGATATCCTTGGTCAAGGAAGAATAAGTCGACATGCATGCATCGCACAAAAAGACACAAAAGAATGCATAAATTGGATATGCGCAACCATACATCCTTTTCTGCCACTTAGCCAAGTCAAAAGGTATGTTTCTTAATTAGTTTAGTCAAGCACCATGATTCCTATTTCCAAAAAACCATGGCTTCTAATGCCTGTTTAAAAAATATAAAACTAGTAACAATAAAGCAAAAGAACCTGTAACATATCAGCAAATCATAAATTGGAAAAATTATAGGACTGCTAGCATAGTAATGACACTGACCAATGCCTCGCTAGGAACAGAAACAATCCGTGGTGCCTCTCTGATATACTCTTCCATAGTTGTAAGAAAGGATTGTGGAGGCTGAGAAAGATTAGGGAATTAAAGTCATAAATCACTGCAATTGAAGGAATTAAATAACCAGTGAAAACTCTTAATCCATCTCATAGCATCAAATACCTCTCTCAAAACTGGAAACTGGAAATTCCTAGCAAGTTCCAATCCTTTACAAATTTCATAGAAATCAGAAAGGTTACCAGCCTGCAGGAATAAACAAATTTTTTCAACAAAGCACCATGTCTAGCAAAAAAGATTTTAGTTGTGGAGACTTCGCTATAATGAATGCTACGACATAAAAGATATACTAATGAACACTTCAGGTGTCGATAAAGAATATTTAACCACAAACTGACATTCTGCAAAATCAATGGACAACATGACCTGCTGACCGGCTCGTTTGTAGATTTCGAGGGCTTTGATTGCTTCATGTCTTGGCATCTCAAAAAACTAAAAATAGAAAGAAAGAATTAATAGTAAAATCAGACAAAAACAATGCTTGCATAATGATGAAAACTAAGAGCAATGGATTACCTTATCCACAAGATTGATGATCCCATCGTTAATAGCACAATATATTTTAAAGCTCTCCTTCAATACCTGAAAATTGCATGAAAAGGTCAGCAACCACTTCATTAGAATACAATATGAGGAGGCATAAATGAAACCAATGTCTTCCATAATTTAAATCTATGCTTTCATAATTCAGTTGGCAAGTTAAAGGACATGACCATATAGAGTGCAAAAAATTTGTTACATCGCTGCATTATAATATGAGTATGTAGTAAGAGCGGGTAGTAAAGCACCAGTTCTGTACGGAGGCAACCCATACAAGGAGGAATATGATTGAACTACACTGAGGTTTATGTGAGATTTTCTATTCCTTATTACCATATGATATTTAAGAATAAATTGAGAACTTCAAGCACCTAAAACAAGGAAATTAGATATTATAAAAAAGACACGTGGCAAATACAGAAACAAGATTCTTGTACAAGATGAGAAATACAGCAGAGAGAGGCAGTCTGTTAAGCTTACCAGAGCCAGAGCATATTGTATAACATAATTTCCAACCGCAGCGCCCTCTGGCTGTAAGAGAAATTTAAATCAATTTTTTTCCACCTCCATTGCAGAGTAGTGTTCGAATAACAATTTACCAATGGATAGAAAAACATTCCATACCCGACAGCCAACGAGACGATACAACAACTGCTGTAAAGCAGGCAACTGTTCCAGCAGTTCTTCATCATCTAAGTCCCTAGTTCGGCTGTAGCCCTGCTTTAAATGGGCAAAAACCAATATGCATATCAATGAAAAGACAATCTCACCTAAATATTATAGCAAGTCTAACTAATTCCGCATCAGCTTTAACAATTTTCTCCATGCATTTTCTTGTGGATAAAATTTGAGATTGCTAAAGCAAGTTAAAAATACACTAAAGATAACAAAAAAGAAAATGAAAAAGAAAAACAATCTTCCAATAATGAACTCCCTAGCTTCTATAAAATAACCACAATCGAGCACTGAGTAATGAGGTGAAAGTAGCAACAGTTAATCTCTAGACAGAACTTGGTCCAAATTTCAACTAAAATCACCACATCTTATGTCACAATAAAAGCTAAAAGGAAAGTTTATGGTTAAGAATTCATTTGCACTCTCAACAAAAAAAGTTGTGCAATTGTGTCCGACCATTCGATCAATCCATTTATTGGTGATTGACATTTCATAAGGAGTTTCCTTTCATAGTTCTTTTGAGGAACTTGATACATATTATTAATGTTCATTAAAAGAACCAAAAAGAGCATTTTGATACTAGTGGGGCATTTTGTCATAAACTTGTCTCATTGAAACAAGCACAAAATCTCTTTGCAGCTCTAAGATAAGAGAGGAGAGTAGTAAAAGCTCATGTGGAAAACAACAATTGCAGCAAATACAGAGGAAAATCACAATATGCTCTGTCCTTGCAGGAGAAGTTCCAGAATTAAATGGAGAGGGGGAGAGGAGGGGGGGAGAAGGAGCATGACCTTCACAATGATGCATACATTCTACGGATATTAAAGCTCTTTTTAAAATAACATTAACAACAACAAATGTTGCTGAATAAGGAAAGAAACAAATTGATAGGTGATGCTATTCTCACTCACTAGCAAATCTTGCTGTCTTCTATGTCCTCATGATTCCTTTTTTTATTAGTATGAGTATGAGCAGAATTGCTAATTCTGGTAACATACCTTATCCTGCCCCTGGGCAGGTCTTGGAAGACGCTCTGCTTCAATATCATACTTTAGAATTCTAAAGCATTCAAGCCGTTCCTCCAAAAAAAGAGCATATGTACGCACCCAAGCAGAGCAATCCCAAGCTGAAGAAGGAGAAACACGGTGAAAAAATACAACTACAAGAGATGCTTGGTTCACAAAATGCAGTTAGAGGCCACTACTCATGACCTGGGAAAGAGAGGGTGAATGCATTATCAAATTACCAATAGGACTTGAATCATCCTTGAAATTAGAAAGTTGGAGGATGCGCCCTCTCTGAGAGAAATTCAGAAGTTCTTCTCTGAAAGTAGGATCACCCTCTCTTAATAATCTATGGATCACAATCAGTATTTTCAAAGCTACCTGGTATAAATGCAGGAGTGAAAGCATTACATGAGCATCTTCACAGAAAAATGGTAATGACAAAAATAAAACAACAAATTCAAGTCACTTCACAGAAAGTACTAAAGTTTTTCACATGATGTACAGGTTGCACAAATTGCAGATGTATATTTGACGCAACAGCATTTCCAATATCAAATTTTTTTCTCTCAACATCTAGAGCCTTTTTCTTCCAATCACCATCTGCCAATATGAATAACTATAATTCTCATCAATTGCCACAGTGACTTTCTCACTGGTTCTGCCCGTTATCTTTTTTTTCCACGATCACCATGCGGGCTAGCATCTTAGAATTGGGCATTAAACTTGTGAAACCAAGTTCCCAACAAGCGGTTACTGCAAGAGCAAATTGGGACAGTGCAGCAAAGTCAAACAATAACACACTGCATGCGCACTGTATAAACTTAAGACAGCCTGGTTTAGTTTGAAGCTTCAAGACTGAATTTATTCCAATGGTAATGTCACTGCACACTCCTCTCAACAGTCGACAAAACTGAAAACTTTCAAATATTGAGGGGTCACATTCAAATAAGCAGTACTTTCCAATAGCTTCTTGTGCGAGCCCAATTGATAACAACGAAAAAACAAAATGCAGAGGAGAGCTCTGTGTTAATTTTGTTCATCCAAGGAATTCAATTGATAACTTTCAAAGATTAAGAAATATTAACAAGGAATTTTAAACAACTCCCTAAGCAAACCAAAAACATCGTTTACATTGGATGGACAAATACAAATATTGATCAAATCCCAGTTCATTTGGAGTCCAGAACATCATAAAACAACGAGAATTACACAGAAAAAACAAAATCTATACCGTCCAATTATGGGTTTTGGCCAATCGGCGGGAAAGAGCGTGAATGCAATAAGCAACATCGGCTCGAGGCCGAATAGCTGACGTAGCAACCAAGATTTCTGTAACAAACAATCAAGTCTCATGAGCCCACTGAAATCAAAATTGAAGAGATAAATAAACAAAGAACGAAAGGAAGAGTAGCGCTGACTTCTAAGATGGCGCTCTTTTGGAGGACACTCGACGTGGTTCGTTGCTTTGACTATGGCCACGTCCAATTCCTAAATTTAAGAAAAACACAAAAAATAATCTAAAAATAGAGAACAAGAGAGACATGTATGATTTTATTTCAAAATAAAATAGAGAAGGATTGAGAAGGAGACGGACGGACCGCATAATCGCTGTTGACATGAGCAAGACCGACTTTGGTGGAATCTTTGAGAGCGCCATAGGCTTTTCGCCATGTCTGAAGTGTACCCATTTTTATTTAATTTTGTTACTTAAATTAAAATACAGAGATGGATCAGATCGGCTTCTCTCTGTATCTTATTTCTCTCTGTTTTTCTTTTCCCCTCTCCAGAAGGGAAGGGAAGAGACTCGGTTTCTTTTTCGTTGGAATACTGGAATCGATCAACCATAGACTGTAGAGAGAGAAAAGACTGTACTGTAGAATGAAGGGATGCGTTTGTTTTTTTAGTTTTAAGAAAATAATCAAATATTAATTAATACTGAAATGTTTCGGGGATAACTAAACTAAGAATAAATAATAATAATACATATTCTTTTCTTTCTTCGCTAACAGCTTTCCAACCTGTGGCTGGTTGGCTTTTGGCGGCCCCTCTCATTTCGGTGCCATGCCAACTGCACAGTCATCATTGTTTCGTGTTCTTACTTTGATTCTTCGGAGGCATTCTCCACAACTGGCTGCTTATTATTTTATTATTTATTGTCTTTGCTGTTATGATACAAAATATTTTAAAAATATATTTTTTATTTAAAAATATTTTAAAAATATATACTATGTTGTTAGGTTTATATATTTGAATTTAGATGTTAATTGAATTGAGATAGTACAACTTGACAAGTAGTTAATTACAGTATATTTCAGGTTATGTCATCAGTTAAGCCCAAGATAATACGGGTTTAGTAACATATTAAATCTTATACACTTTGATTTAATCATTAATTGAACTTAATGTAACATGGATCTAGTAATATATATACTTCATACATTCATGTTTAGCCGTCAACTAGATTTAAGATATCGTAGGTCTTTAATATATTAGATTAAATATATTTGAGTTCAACTATTAATTGCACCTAGTATAACACGAGTTTGATAGTGTATTAAGCCCACTACACTTAAGTTTAGTTATCAATTGACACTAATATAACACGAGTCTTGAAGATTGAACATTAAGTGAACTTGAGGTGTTATAAATTTGATGAATATCCATGACTTTTTTTTTATCCAAGCTTGGTAGCATGTTAGGTCCAGTTGGTTTTATAAGTTTTTTTTTTGTATAAACCACGCGGTGTCCTAGACACTGGTCCAGACTAATCCACGTTCGCACCGGGTGGGCCCCGAAAGGGTGAAAGTGCTCCCCAAATGGTCAGCTTCATACAAGAGTAGGGGTTGAACCCCTGACCTCTCTTAAGGGACGAGAGCGCCCTCACCACTCACGCCAGGACCCCTTGGGTATTGGTTTTATAAGTTGAGGACCATGGAATTTTACTTTTATATAAGTCACATTAATTATTCACATAAGTAGTAGTGACCTCACTCCATTTATAGATACATAGAAGGTTTGATAAAGGTCTATAATGTTTATCATTTTATCAATTATATGTAATAAATACTTGTTTATCATTGATGATATACTTAAAAATATTTGCTTTTTATTAATGCAATAAAAAGCCTTGGATTTTTTTATTGGGAAGTCTTTAAATCCCATCAATTTTGAAACTATTTCTTACAAAGCTTTTGTTATTAATTAGATACTTCTCGAACCAAAGAGAAGAAACTTATGTACTTAAATAATTTGATTAACTGCTTAGTTATAACCAAAGAGAATTATTAAATATATATAATTTTTCGCATGACAAAGAAATGGATATTTTATATCAGAGAATCGTATACTTGAATATCTTGATTAACTATTTAGTTATTATTCAGGAACAAGTTTCTTGGTATTTAAATAATAATAAAATATAAATTTATTTGTTACACGCTAATGAAAAAAGAACAAAGAAAAAGTAGAGCGCCATTTACCTAAACTTTCATTTTTTTTAGTTATTATTGTTTTTTATTTTTTTGTTTCCCAAGCTCACTGCGTTAAAAACAATTTTATCTCTTCTAAGTAGACCTAGATAATACATATGATTGATGAGAAAGAAAAAACACCATCCATGTTAAAAACAATTTCAATTGAAAAATCAAAATTGTTAGATAAAGTTTAAGAATAATTTTATTTTTTAATATAAATATTAAATGAAAAGATTTTAATGCTTGAGATTTTCATGGACTTATCATTTTATCAGATTCGTGATTACTCGGTCCATCTTGATTAAAAACAATTATTAGTGGACAATTCAAAAATAATTTTATATTAATCTCTAGTATAATTAATTTTTAATATAAGAAAGTGGTATTCAGTGTATTGATGCTTGTCCTCCACCAAAAGCAACGATAAAAAGCATGGGCCTGTTTGGGAGTGTAGTTGCGGTAGCTTTTTAAAGTGATTATCGTGTCGAAATACATCAAAATGATATTTTTTTATTTTTAAAAAATCATATTTGAAATCAGCACACAAAATAATTTAAAACACACAAAAACATATTTATTTAAACTAAAAAAAAAAAAAAAAAATTCGGCCAACAGGCGGTGGGATCGCAATGCCAAACGGTAGAATGCAAGTTAACGGGTCAATTGTCAAGTCTTCAACGGGTTGTATTCTGTTCACATCCTCCATTGAAAGCAATCGTTGTTTTAGCAGAACATTCTGTTTCCACCATTAAAGCAATTCCGAACCATTAAAATAAAATAAAAAATACAAAAATAGAGTAGTTCTTTTAGGCTTGTTTTTCAGCAGCCGTGTTTATTATATATCTTTGGAACAAACAATTCATTCCCATCCCACATAAACTGGTAAGTGTGTTTTCTTGAAATAAGTAAAGCCCTGTTCCTCTCTTCATCTCTCAAAGTACCGAATGTTTTTTTGGAGCAGGTAAAATATCAATGGCGAACAATTCCTTTTATTCTGCTTGGCTTGAACAAGTAAGATGCAAGCCAACGTTTTTCTAATCACTGGATAATCAATTTCATCGAGGTTTCTTTTCAGTGCAGAGTTGAATAAGTAAGATGCAAGCCGGGCTAGCAATTCTTCCCCTGGAAAGCATTTTGTTCCAAAGGAAAGCCAAGACTGTGTTTCTTTGGAAAATACATCGTCGGATTTTAATTGCTTAGTCCACCTGCTTACGTGCAGTGTAGCTTTTTTGGCCCGACAAATTGATATCAGTATAGCAAAACATTATTAATTATCTCAACTGATGATTTTACATGAGCAAATCATCAAAAAATTGTGAGATGAAAGGTAGCTTTATTAACTCCAGAAGACACCGAGACAATAAAAAAAAAAAAAGACATCATAATACAGATTTATTTCCCAGGAAAAATGTCATACGCTGCAAGATCACATAAAATAAAAAGAACAGTTTTATTGTAATATGCTGTGCTTGTCTTGTAACTATTCTTTTCCCGTTGACTCCATGATCTACAGGATCAGATGCAAGGGAAAAAGATGGTGTATTTGTATTTATCAAGGAAAGCACTTTAGTTAAATCCATAAAAGAGTGAAAAAGGAAATGAAAAGGTGAAAGAGGAAACAGAGGTTGATGAATCCAGCTCAGAGCTTGATCACACTAACATGAGAGAATCAAAATGACAAAAAAAAAAAGCAGGTAATAAGTCAATCAAGTTATTCATGATTGACTCTGATTTTTTTCCTTGTTTTTTTTAACAAATCTATTTTTTTTTCTTATAATTTTATCATTATATGTTAAATTATTGACTTTTGTGCTGTGTTTTTTTTTTTTCACTTTTCTTCTTAGTGGATTATCTCAAGTGATGGTTAGTTAAGTTAACTCGAATTTACTTGTATTTTTTTTTCTTGTTACACACACACACACACACACACACACACATATATAACCTTCGTCATTTTTGCTAGATGCTTCTCCTTAAAGTTTTTTTTTTATCTCGGTCTTATGTTGAGAATGGCAGGTTGATCAAGTTAACCGATAAACTTGTTTTTCATGTTTTTCCTTGTAGAGTTTATTTTCTCTGTTTTTTTCTTGGGAATTAAATTATTAATTCTCATATTCTATTTTTTTCTACCTGGTAATGAATAATATTTATGTGATTCTTTTGTGGTAGATATATCATATATGGCAGCCTATCATCTTGAATTGGGTTAGGAAAAGGATGTAGAGGAGAAAGCTCTTGGAGACGTGTTTGCAACTCAGGTGCATCTTCATTTTCTTTCTTGTAGAATGTTAACTCGACACATGGAGCTCTTTTCTCCAATGTGCAGGATAATACTTCGGACACCATTTCTGAACTCCAGGAAATCCTCGGGATGCATGCTTGTAGTATCCATGGTCCAAACCTGAAAATCCTTCCAAGACAGAATGATTATCTTAGGTATCCTAAGGCCCATGGGAAGCTTGCCCGTACCATATCTGCTAAAGACAGAATAGATTTGTTATTTGCACAGCTTATTCAAACATTTAAACTCCAGCTGTTGAAGTCAGCTTTGTCCCCCGCCCTGCCAATTTTCCTCTCCTCTGCGGGAATTGCAAGAAAAAGGAAGAACCTAGATAACCACTCAGCGTTGTTGCTGTGAAGATTCATCAGTTTTATTTCGCCACCATTGCACAAGTACCATAATGGCAACTGCATCAACTTTGTCGAAGCAAATTAAAGTGAATTTGGAAGACATGTTAATGGCAACTGCATCTAGTTATGTTGTTCTACACTAACAAATTACAAAAACATCGATAAAATTTGACGCCATAAGATACAATTGAGTGATCTCTCGCCACGAGAATAACACAGCATAAATCAGCTTTCCAGCCTGTAGGTTCAGTGTAAGCTACCCCGCTAGCTCCAAGTTCGAACAGCAAAACTGCGCTCTTTCTCAAAACGTAGTCGGATCTCTTCCGGATGCATTCAGGCTGAACAAAAGGCGTTATTTACTCCTCATTCCCTTCGAGTAATTCAAATATTCTCAACATGTAATATGATTTCGTTCACAAAACCTCAAAGTCAAAATATCAAATAAAACTGGGTTTTATCAAACTTGTTTGACGGGAACGAAGACCCTATCAAAAGGTTTTCCCACCCTAGAGCCATTGTGCTTTTCTCGATACTGTAACAGCACAAGCTCTCATGCTGTATGTGAACCACCAGAAAAGGATTCTAAATGTCATCCAATTTTTTCCCCTTTCTCTATGATCAAGAGTGCAAAATCGAGGACAGCTGGTATCCTAAAAAGACTTGATGCTTTGCACCAATGTTGGTTGACAATCATACAGCATCCTCCTTAGAAAGAGAATTGAGAGCTGATAAATACAGGCAGTTCCTTCCAATCCCAGGATTCCATGTTTGAGGACATGACGGCAGCGCCAGCAGCCAATGCAACAATAACAACGGCCATACCTTTAAAGCAACCATGGCCATGCGATAATTTTCCTGATAGCGCCTTGCTGTACTTGTCTGCATCCCTGAAGAGTGCTTGGCGAGCAGCATCAGCTTCAGTTTCCATTCCTTTTTCATTCTATATGCAAAAATAATCAGCCAAGAATTAGGAAAATTACTTCTCATACCATGCATAGCACTTTCATAGGTTAGAATTCAGTTACAACATGACGGTGACGGGGAACAGCTTTTACATTGAAATTGTATTCGAGTTGCCACATAATTTGAAATTGCTAATAGAGAACAAATAATAGAAAAAAGCAAGATACTACCTTCTGTCTGAAGCTCTCAATGGTTTTCCTCAGAGGATCAAGAGGAGCCATTTTCACTGAAAGCCCCTTCCATTCCTCCGTAAGTCTTTTAAGAATAGCAACACTAGCTTCTAGATTATCCTGGTAAACCTCATCCTGTTTCTCCAGTTCATGACAAGATTAGACATGGGTGGTGACAAGATAAGGATAGCCAGCATCTATGAACATAAAACTCATTATGGAAAAAACAAACCGAAGAAAGTAACTTACCCATCGCTTGTAACAATCAGCATTTTCAATCAAACACCAGATAGAAATTCCAGCAGCTTCCTTAGATAACTCTGGAATGCCTGTTAAAGAAAGTATATATATCATGCTGAACTTTAAGATCATTTTCCCTAGATGGCAAAAAGAGAACTGAAAATGAAATCAAATCAAGTTCTCATACTATCTCCAGCTGCCTTTAGAGCAAAGCTCAGTATCTGCTGTGATACTTGTTTCATTGCTTTGCTTCCAGAAGCACCAGCAAGAGCCACCTCCTTTAGGAAGGGATAGATTGCTCCAAATCTTTCAGTAGCCTGCATGAACACCACATACAAAAACAATTAAGAGCACAGAACCTATAATATCTCCAAGCACAGATACAACAAATGCCCAGATCAAAATACCCACCTTTATTCTAGCTGAAGATGGAGGGAAGGTAGCCCGTAACAGTATTTCAAGTGCAGAAGGCGGCATCAAGCGCTCCCCCTTTCTAACAGCACCACTTACCAATATTGATTTAGCCTTCGGTGCAGACAAAATTCTGCCAACCGAATGGAGCAAAATTAAAAAAAAAAAAATAGAGTTCAAAGCAAAGGAAGGAGAGGTGTGTGCTGTGCGTGTCGTGCGAGCAGTGGGGAAGAAGAATGGCAGATTACAAAGCGCACATACTTCTCCACTAGCTGCAAAATTATATCCCTGGACTGTGGATTAGAGTTTTTGCCACTCATTATAGGCAGAAGGTTATGTGCCCAAGAGTACAATCCTACTGCCAAATCACCATGAGAGGCCTACACATAAAAATTCGCAAAGTTAAGGTAAACAAAACAATGGATATAAGTGCCCATCTTGCAGACTACTGAAGTCATACAGTTGTTCCATTACCTGTGCTATCATCCATACAATAACCACAAGTTTGTCCTGTCCTTGATAATTTGAACTTTCCCTGAGTGTTGGCAGTACATTAACCAAAGCATCAGGTTTTCGTCGCAACACCATTGCCAAAACCACAAACATGGCAACCTGTCATTTCATTTATACATCAACACTAAGACAAAGTAAAAAGTTTCCACAAACAAGTCTATCCATAGTAAAGCATGTAGAGAAACAAAAACACAGTTTGCCTATTACCACCAACGTATAGAGATTAAAGATAAGCTGTAATTCAGAGAGTAAGAGATAGCATCCGGAGTGGACTAATTTGGTTGTTAATAGATAGTTGGGAAAGAAGGAGAGAGTTATGGTAAGGAAAAACCTAGAAAATGGATCCTGAGACCAGCCATAGGTTTGTCATTAGCCAAGACATTCTGTGTGCTCAAAATTTGTAAATGTGCCCATTCATTAACAGATAGCCATGCAAAAAATTAAAAGTGCAAGATTAAACACCCACAAATGTGCCAGGGGTCTGTACACGTGCCTTGTTATTAGTAAGCAAAAAAAAAAGTTATCATATCAGGCCTTCTGGGTTGCTGAAGCCAGAATTCAGTAACAAAAGCACCATTTGTGAGCCGTCGCTCATAGAAAAGTTTAAATAATCAATATTAACAAAAATTGCAGCAACCTAAAACATGTTGGCTTATAGATGCTTGAACAAAGAGAAGGCATGAGCTGTTCATATTAAATAAATCATACAGCAGGTGCTCAAATCTCTCAAGAGCAAAGCACATCAAAGCATCATCAAGGAGGAAGAATGAAAGGCATACTAAACCAGGCTATTATGGAAGAAAATCTGGAATTATTTATTCCAAAACCTATTTTGTGGCATCCAAGAAGTACACCTGAAGTTATACATGATGTATCAAAATGCATTTTGTCAGAAAGTCACTCCCAAATTCTTACAGAAACCACCTCCCAAACATTTTTGTGAGATGATTCTAAATATTGACTTCCTTAAGCAACCTATCATTATATAAAGAAACCTAAATGGTAGAAATCAAATGATTGATGAATGCACTCTACATCCCAACTTACAGGATAACATACCATGTATAAAAAAGGGAATCACATAGCTTACTCCAAATAGAGCTCTTCCAGATGCTTCATGAAAATTTCATCTAAGGAACCTGATTAGACCAAAATGGCTTTGATATGCATATTCCAGACAGCAGCAATTTATGGAACACCTAAAGTTTCTAACATAACACCTAAACCTGGCCTTTACAGCTAAAATAAACAATCACATGTAAAATTTGGCAATCTAAGTTTTTGATTTTCAAACATAAATTTGACCTCCTCCAATATTATGTCAGGAGGAATGGTGGTCATGGAACAAGAGAATTGGTCGCCCACAAGATGACAGCCCACATTCACCAGAGTTTGGTTTAAAAAGGAGCTAAAGTATTTGGATTTCAATATACTAGTTCAAGTGTATTGATTACCAAAACAGTAATGGAATGCTGATATGACGTATGCCTCTTCAAAGAAAGAAACTAATTGCAACTCAAATTGAAAAATAGGTTGATGTTTACAAGTTGAACTTGTAAACATCATGAACCAGGCATGAAGTTAGCACAAGGCTCATGTAAGGCCAATGACTCTAGATGCAAGGCATGTGCATCATGGTTCACAGTAAGAGGCGAGGCCAAGCTATCTATGAAATATAATAAACCCAATATATTTCCATTAAGTTGAGATCAATAGGGGCTACGGAGTTCATAGTCCTGAAGCCTCTTGCATGTCATTGAGTAATATGCAAGAGTTTGGGACTGGTAGTGAATACAATGGGGGCAGGTTGGGATCCATTCATAGGCACATGCTAACTCTTCAAAGACTATGTTCTCATAGATGCCACGTGAATTAATTCAATGCACCAATGTTTCAATTTTTGCATGTCTACTTGCCATTACTTGTTGCATTCTAATGAATATATACTTTTTTGTAAGCACACACAAATGACTACCTGCATTTACCGGAAAAGATGAATTAATTAATAAAATCAAAATGCAAAAGTTCTTATGTGTTTCCATCCACTCAATCCTTGATCATTACATGACAAATGTACAAGTCTGTAACACATGTTGTTTCATGTCAAGATATATGCTTCAAGAACATTTTGACCACCCTGCAAGTTTAAAAGCTCAACGCATCAAAGACATGACACTATTCTAATAAAGACAGTACAATATATTAATATATCTCCAAATTGAACTGAAAACTTTCTGGTATACACAAATTAAACTCTATATTCGTGCACCTGAGGAAATTAGCCTCGGTGCTGGGAACCACTAAACATTGATGCAAATCAGGAAAAAGCATAACTCAACAGTGTCATGCAGACCAATGTTCAGGCAAGTGCAAGACATGGTGTAGAAAAAACACAGCACAGCAGTGTATCCAGCAACTTACCTGAGATTTTGACGATGCTTGCTGAACGCCCTTTTTAGAACCTTTAGAGCCACCTTGCTGGCTTGCCAAGTCTGCAAGAATGCTGTCTAAAGACCATTGTACAAATGAACCAAGCGCTACAATGGAGCGTTGGTTAATCCAGTCAGCAGATGTTTTATAAACAGCTTCAGAAATATGAGACAGCGGAATCTGTTGAAGCATAGAACATCCAAAAATCATTTCATGAAAATTGGCAAAAAAAATAATTCCTTAAGATGTCAGAGAAAAATATCAGCAATGTAGAGGACATGATAATCAAAAGAATACATGTTGGACAAGGGGTGAATGTAATCAAATATCATAATTGTTCATCAGGTCATACATAATGATGGCATCAAATTCATAAAAATGCTATAAGTTCACAAATCAAAGGAATTGTTCGCTACAAATTAGCATAACGACAATGCAGTGCAGGTGGACAAAAAAAAAAACCATACTTGAAAGCTTAAATTCAATTAAATTAAAGATTTGAAATTTTCTGTGCTGAACCTATGACAGGATTTAACATCAAATATCTAAATAAACCAAAACAGACAATTAAATTAGAACTCACATCGGCAAGTCTGGCCACAGTATTCTCCCTGAACATCTTAACCCAAGGAAACTGCGAAGAAATCACTGCCGAAAACGCCCTCCCAAAATAATCCGCAAATCGCATCAGCTGAATCTCTTGCTGCCCCTCATACGACCCCTACAAAAACAAAAAAAATTACATGCCAAAAACCAACCACACCATTCAAAATTACAAAGATAAATATATAATACACTTACCGATATGTCAGAGAGAAAGTTAGCAAGATCGGCGGCATCAATTTTAGCGGCGGCTTCAGCTACAGTCACCTTAGGTTTCTTAGGTTTCTTCTGCTTCACTTTCTTCTCATCGGCCTTGGCATTCTCCTCCAGATATCCAGCATCATCGCTATCATAATCATCACCTTCGTCGCCATCAGATCGGTTGTGCTTCGATCTCGATCGAGTATCGGCAACGGCAACGGCATTTGCGGCGACTCTCTGAGATTCAATAATTTTAAGGCGGCGGTCTTCAGACTGAAGCTCGAGAGATCGGAAGACATTGTTTGGTTCATTGTTGTCAATGGAATTGTTGGCGGCGGAATGAGCAGCGGGTTTCTGCTTTCGCTGGCGCTTGGCGTAAGTGACTTTTTGCCATCCGTGATCGTTGGTGTTTGAGTGAGTGTTGATGTTGCCGGCGATTTGGTGATTTTCGTTTGATTCAAAGGAATCCATGCTGTTGCTGTTCTTCCTCTTCAAATATAGCGGTTTTTTTATTATAAACAAAATAAATGTCTCGCTTTTTCACGGGGAGAGGTGAATCGAAACGAGGGGAAAGAGAAGGATTTTTTTAGCTGGGTAGACGATTTTAACGAGTTTACTTTTTTTTTTTAATTTGACCATGTATTGCCGCGTTGCATTTCCAATTAATTTATGTTTTTTCTTGATAGAATCTTCGGGGAGTGTTTGTTTTTATCTTTCAATCTACCTTTGAAAATTATTTTCAATTTATTTGTATGGAATGGTATTTTTTAAATGTATTTTTTTATGATTTTAACAGATTAATATTAAAATATTATTATTATAATGTAATTTTAATTTTAAAAATAGTATATGCTGTATTACCTGACAAACTTAACTATCTCTCCAGCAAAACATGTCGTTATTTAATTTAAACTAAAGTGTACTATATGTTAGCATTAGTAATAATTACTAGATATAAAATGATGCATTGCAAGATCCGTCATATTCATATTTTCAAATATAAAAGATGAAATTCAACTATATGCTTGTGTATAAGGCTAAAAAGGTTAAGAATGGCCTCTTTGGAGACTACTTTTAAAGTGTTTTCTGGAAAAAAAAATATTTTCTGCTTTAAATAAAAATAAATTCGTGTTTTTAAATCATTTTAATATCAAAATAATATTTTAAAAAATGAAAAATACTATTTTAATATATATTTAAATAAAAATCATATAAAAAAAACAATCAAAAATAAAAAACGGCAGAGGGGTGTCAGCTGTTACAGCCCACTGGCGTCGTTTTCCATTTTTTCCGACTACTTGGAAAGTTTAAGGCTTCAACAACCCCAATGGAGTCGTTATCCAAAAGCATTGGATTGTTATTATCTTGACAGATCTTCTAGAGCTGCATACATTTACCTAGAAAGGTACGCTTCTTCAAGCACTTCGCAAAATATAAAAGAAAAAATCCTTACTAAAATTAAAGAATTTTATTTTCATTGCATTTTAATCCCTCAATGCTGAGAGATGTGAAGGACAAAATAATTAGGTTATGTCATAATTTCCAAGTAAGATTAAAGCATTTTATAGCAATTATGATATGAATAATTACTTAATATGCATAAAATTTTATTTCTCTATTGTTTGGAGTCGTGGATATGAAGAGGGAGAGAAAACGATTCTGACGACGACATAATTTTTAAGTAACATTATAGCTTTTTATGATAACATTAATAATTATGCTATGAATAATCATGTATAAACTTAATATGCATAATATATTTTTTACCTCATTGGCTGTCCTTCGTAGCAAGTTCAGCCTTGAATTCTGAGTTGTTTTGGGGGGAGATCGACTCCAGGGAGTCAACTTCTGTAGCATGTGATCCTGTACACCCCCGCCGCCCAACATGCAAGTTTCGGGGATATTTGGAATCATGTTATGCAATGTTTTTGAAAATGTTTTATTTTTAATTAAAAAAATTAATAATTTTAAATCATTTTTATATATTGATATTAAAAATATTTTTTAAAAAATCTAGAACAACTTTAACAATCATATCTTTGCAATAATTTTCCTCTCACACACACTCGTCTGAAATTTGAGAGTGTATAATTTTCATCTCTTTAGCAATCACCAAAAAGACTTGTTTCAAGTAGCTAACAATCTGCGGTTCCTGGGCTTTGGTTTGGTATGGATACGAAACAAGGTTCGGCCTTTCCACTTACATTTTAAGCCCAATAAACTTAGGCTCGAAACATGTTGGGCCCAGAATCCCTTTGTGTTCCAGGCTGTATGGTAATAAAATGGTGCTGGGCTGTTTGAGACGTCAAGCAGGGCTTTTTCATTGCTTGGAAGCTGGCTACGTATCTTCGAAAATTCAGCAGCTTCCACTTCATGTGCCTTGAGATCCAATCAAGATTAATATAAAGTTTCAGATTTTTCAATCATAGCTAAACCTGCACACTTGTTGAAAACATGAGCTGTGAATAATATAAGGTTTGTTGCCAACTTGTAATATAAAAAGATTTAAAAATATTCATTAGGGTTGTGTTTTAAAAATATTTTTGAAAAAAATTAAAATTTATTTATATATTATTTTAAATTAATTTTTTTATTTATTTTTAGATCATTAAATTTTGATATTTATTTTCATGTACTAATATTAAAAATATTTTTTGATAATTAAAAAAATATATTATTTTAATATATTTTTAAATATAAAAATATTTTAAAAAATATCACACTCCTAAACAATTACTTAATGTGAGGTGATTGGGACTGTGAGAAACAATTAAAAACACATTTCTTTCCCAAACAGGAATTAATTTTCAATTTAATTTAAGAATTTTAAGAGCTGAGATCTCGAGACTTAAAATTGTTTGCAATTTTTAAGTGGATGGTGTATTTTTTTTCTTTCTTATTTTCTTGCATGGATAATCTTTATGCGAGTGGTTTCTCATTTCCTGTTCCCTTACAAAATATCTCGATCGCCCATCATAATATCTTTTTATTCCTTTGCTTTAAGTCCTCGTTTAGTGGCGTGGCTAACCCTCCCGATTAGTCACTCTAAAAGCAACCGTTAAAACATCATTTATTGTGGACGACAGGTCACATCCGCTGCTGTAGGATAAGAAACTGGGTTCACACTATATTTCATTCATTGAAAAACATGTTAAGATTATATTTAAAAATAGTTTTTATTTAAAAATAATTCTGTATTTAAAAATATATTTTTGTTTTTTTTTAAATTTTTAATACTAATTCACTGAAATTATTATAAAAATTAAAAATAACAAAGAAAATAAAATTATGATTAATAGGCTTACACCTAGAATTTCAAAATAATAAATGAAAAAAAAAGAGGTATCTGAAAAATGGGAGGCAAAATACTAAAACCGGGCAAGAGAATGGCGCGCAAATAAAAGTTAGGGATGGATAAAAAAAAAAGAAAAAAAAAAGAGCGGCCATTGACCAAGTCGTCCGGTTCAAAAACGTGGAAGCGTTTTTAGAGCAGAAAATTTCCTTAACCGGGGAAAAATGGAGACCCGTAAAGCTATTTAGACGATGTACCTGAAAAATTCCCGGGGAGAGATCAGAGATGGTAGGAGAGGCGTGAGATGGAATTATACGTGAGTGAGCTCTGGGTTTTGTCGTCTCTTTTTGCCGTTGTTGGCCAGCTGATTTGACACCATTTTCAAGCCCGGTCAGACAGCGGACCCAGAGATAATACTAGTAGTAGCTAGCACTCGATGGCAAGGAAGAAAGGTGGGCTTGAATTTGAAAGAGCATGTGTGGTGTTGATGTTGCCCCATCATTTTGAGCAGCCATGTCTCGCTTTGCCGATGGGAGCAGAGGATAAGAATAGCCCTTATTGCACTGAAAAGTGTTTTGCCGACACTCGGAGGATTTTCACACGTATTTTATATTTCAAAAATATAGATATGAAAACCTTCTGGAAGTTGAAGATTAAACTGCATTTCAAGGGTAATTTCGAAAGTTGAAGCTTGAATTGTGTGAATATGGGTTTTATATGCATCCGATCGGTAAAAAATGATTTAGAATTATCAATTATATTTCAGTGTATTTTATATTAAATTAATTCTAATACAACTATATAACTAATCTAGCTATTCCTTCTGGGATATAATAATGTTATATAATTTATTTTAATATATTTGACATGTAATTATTTTAATAACTCACTATAATATGGTCGATTAAAAACAACCCGGGTCGTTAAGTTAGATAAACTCACAAAATCTGTTGATATCGATTGTACGATCAAGAAAATATGATGAAATACAAGCCCAAAAAAAAAACATATTAAAAAAACAAGAAAATAATAGTGTTTTGATATTTTTGCAATATATACAGAAATGATATTATCTGTAAAGCAAAAAAATAAATTATTTAACAATTTTCTTTAAACATGTAAAACAAATATAGAAAAATCAAATTATTTTTATTTTTATTTTTTTGACTTTCCATTTATCAAATTCAAGCTGCCCTACCTTGGAAAGCAACATGAAAGACAAAACTTACTAGAGAGGAGTTTGAAATGTAATGGAGCTGGGCTGCTGGAAGAAAGAGCATCGATCCAGAATAGAAAAGTGAAAACGGTCCAGGCATTTCTTCCAATCACTCCAGGAAGATCAATTTCAGATCCCTCGTGCGAGCACTTGAAATCGTTTTAATTTTCAAGATAGTTCGGATCATGAGAAAAAGAGAACGGGTGCCCGTAGAGAGAGAGAGAGAGAGAGAGAGAACAGATTTGTAAATAGAGCTGTGCGCTTGATTTTTTCTCTGCTTTGCAAACCTGTACTGCCTTCTGGGATTCGTATCTGGACCTTTTAACATTTTTTTATTAATTTCAGCTTTTAATCGAAACTGTATTTTTTAAAGATTTTTTAAAGAAGCTTTTTTATATCAATTAGATACATTTAAAAAACTAATATTTAAAAAAAATATTATTTTCAAGATTCAAATTCAAGAAATCAATAGGTTATAAATTTTTAATCTCCACGACAATTCCTTAAATTTTATTACATTTAGCTCTAATTTTGTCCAGGGCCCCTCCAGTTTCAAGGTAAAGAGAAGAGGGAGAAGGAGTGAGACTGGGATTAGATTATAGATATGAACAGCTATCTTTCAAGCTGACTGCAGGTCCAAGGTTATAAACGCGTTTGAAGGGCGATAATTCAGCGGTTCACTCTTGTATGAATGCTGTGTGTGATTATGTTTTCCATTGTTTTTAAAAGTATTTTTTAAAAATATATTAAAATAATTTTTAAGAATATTAAAAAATATTATTTAAAGTTAAAAAAATTCAAAAAAAAATAAACGTGTTTTTAAAGGGAATGTCAAAGCATATATATATATATTCGACCATGGCGAGTGGGATGCTAGGTATCCGTCTCGTTAAGTCAATACCGCCGCATTGAAAGAAAAATGAACATGGATTGTTAAAAAGAAGAAAAAAAAAACACAATAATTGACGAAATATAAAGTACGTGTAAAGTTACTATAACACTGGATATAGACAACTGTAGATTGTAATGATAAATTATTAATTTAAGTCTTCGCCAGATCAATTTAGAAAACTGAGTTTACGAGGATATTTATTTTTTATATTGTCCGTTTGTTATTTTTGTTTTCGATTGGAATACAGGAGTCTTTTCATTTATATTTTTGAGTAGTGAAATACATTCAACACCTTTAAAAACAAAATTCAGATGAATGGTTGCAGGTAATCTTTTTAGATTTTCATGCTTGTTTTTTATGTCATGACCATATTAGTATGAGGCTAAATTAGTATTTTATATTAATTAAAAACTGTTAAATTTTTTAAAAAATCAAATGTCTAACTTAGTACCTGTCCGAGAGTGTGATTGTAAACTTATGATTGCTTTATAAAATATTTTTCGTTCAGAAATGCATCAAAATGATTATTATTTTTTTTTTAAACATTAACACATGAAAATGATTTAAAAACATTAAAAAATAATATAAAATAATTTTTTTTTTTATTTCAAAAATATTTTTTAAAGCTCATACATACAACGTTTGGGGTTTTATGATGACAAAAAATTATTTTTTGACTTCTCACAACATTCTTCGCAATTTTTCTAAATGTTTTACCACAATAGTTATGTTATTTTTTTTCTCTCGCCTTCCTTAAAATTGTTGTTCGGTGCTTCTTTTGGTTGGGGTAATCAAATTTCAATCTTTATTTTTTTAATTTATTATGTTTATCCATGATCTTTTTGTAAGAAAAAAGTAAAAACACATCTATGATCTCTGTTTTTTGAGTTTTTCAAACCTAGTCTCTTTTTTTGTGTGTCCTCATTTTTTCTATTATATCTCATAAACTCTTGATTGTTTTTTATTTTAATTTTAATCGCTGTCTTGATTGCTATTTTATGTTTTTATTTTTTTATGATTGAAGCTTTTTTTAGTGTTATCATTTGACATTTGATTTTTCAAAGTTTATGACTCCGTGCTTTTTCACGCGCGATGCTTCTAATCATGTGCTCCATGTCGACTTTTACTAGCTACTATAATTTTTTCATGAACTTATTTTCTTTTCGATGATATCATCTATTTTTTTAAAAAAAAATATATATATTAAATGGTTTTATTTTAAAAAAATTATAAGATTATCATAATCTCATAACATGATCTATATGTTTGACGGGTTGACATGGTGAGGCTCGTGCTATATTTTTTCATTCAAGTATGTTTTTTTTAAATTCAGTTTTTAACATTTAATTTTTTAAGGACTAGCCTTCGACTATTTTAGAATTTGTTACTTTAGATTAAATTATTTGGATCACAAGCTTAATAGATTAGAGCCAATTGATATATGTTTTTTTTATTATTGTTTATTTTATTTATTTATTCTTTTAAAACAAGCTTATGTTGACTTCACGTTGTTTTTCTTAATAAAAGAAAAAAAATAACGTACAGCGTCACTCGAGCCATAGCTAATATTTCATGGGAAACCACTCTCCAAGCTTGTATCTAGAACACGCCTTGCCCCCGGCAGCTCATATAGTTTGCTCCCTGATTCCTGGTAGAAAAATCGTTATCACCACCGTTCATTTTTACATGATCTAGCTACGTGAAAAGTTATTTCGATCATCACATAAAATATTTCTCATAGACAGGTCTTCAGTAGAAAGTTATTTTGGTCCTGTACGTTCTTCAAATGATAATTTTAGCCTTGTAAGTTAAAGATTTTTCCAAGTGGGTGCCTACATGTCAAAACACACACACACACACATGATATTGTATCCAGTGAGGACAGGCCCGGCATTGATAGAAAGTGAACGAGCAAGGCCGGGAGAAACTTCAATAACAATCACGCATAATTTTTTTTTAATATATTTTATATATATCAAAAGACTCGTATGGATCCATGTTAAAGAAAAACAAAATTGCAAGGCTGATTAAGTTATTATACTTTAAAAAAATACAAGAAACGAAAACAATCCTTACAGAAATTAATTTACCCTAAATTAATTAAACCATGTAAAAATATCGCTTTACCCCTAAAATATCAGCTCTAGCATGCCTGATGAATAAATAATGAACTGGACCGGGCAATTATATCCGCTTCGTGTCCATTAACTGAGTGGATAATCTTAAAATCAAATCATAGAACAGAAACAGGAAGTGCTTATATGTATTCATCGCTTTCCAAAAGGGTGGAAACGGCCAAAGCAGGGCAATTACCTCCACCAGATTTTTTAATTAACCAGTGTTTTGATTATCCGTTTAGGATGGCCGGTCAGTTTCTGTCGAGTCTCGGGTGATGATTTCTCCTGTAAAACATCAATTTCCTTCTCATGCCGGGCCGAGCTTAGTGGGGCTCTGATCGAAATCTTCATTCCCTTGCAGGGTCAAAATCTCCAGTCATGTTTATAATCAAACATCATGCACACCCCGACGCCGATCCTTTTTCTTCTAATTATTTTAGCTGCATGCTGTATCAAATTGTAATGTAAAGTGATGGAAACTTTATTCAATAGATATACTATCACTTTACCTTTCAAGCTGTCATCAACAATGCCTTGTAACTTGTTTGTTTTTATTATGATTTTTTTTTTAAATTAACCTTTTTAATTTTTTTTTGATATATTGGTATCAATTTTAAATATATATATATATATATATATATATATATATAATTATGATTTTAATATATTTTTAAATAAAATGACATTTTAAAAATTATTATAATTAGACTTTCAAACACTCTTGCAAAAAAAAAAAAAAAAAAGCATCGAGCCTATCTTTATAGTTTAATAATTAGTCAATCAATTAGTTTTTCTAATCTCATTTATTTTTCTCAATCAAGATGGTCGATTTCCTTTAATTGAGTGTTGATAGGGTAAAGATAATCGATAATCAGTACTTGTATACAAAAGAAATTGACAAAGATTTTTGATAGAAACAAGACATAAGAATATCACGAAGAGATGCTATATATATACAGTGAGTTAAAATCATGCTTTTTTTTTCAATATCTCATAATGTATTTATAGATTATAGTTCTTTTTTTCTTGGAGAATATAAAATAAAATATATATTTATATTTGCAATACTTCAAATTAAATTTTATTTATTTTACCTGGCAAAGAAAAAAAAACACAATGAAACATTATAGATCCAAGTCTCTGGATAAGTTTGACATACTAACAAGTCCAATCTTCAATGTGTCTGTTTGGCATTGGCACGTGACAGTCCAGTACACACGAGAATTTAAGAAAAATTATAAGTTTGTATTTTTTAATTTAATATTTATTGTAAAAGATATATAAAAATATATTGATAATAGAATTTTAGTTAATCATTACATATTCATGCTACACCTGTTTAACTTTAGCAAGGTTTAACTCTTTTTTTTAAAAAAAGAAAATCTAAAATGTAAAGGCAAGGCAAACTTACTTCGTTTAAACTCTATCGTGTTCGGGGTTGACTCAGGTAAATTAATTTAAATTGTAAATTAATTCATTTCAAACTCATCTGAACAGTTCTTGTCCTTAAAAAGTTTTCACAACGTAGAGATATGCTCTAATAGAGCCGACCTGTGTGAACAGTTCTTGAATTATTGGTCATCTAGATGAACACTTTTTTTTTTATCCGGGATCAAGATCTCTTTTATCTTGATTAATTGTTGATGGACCCCTCATTATTATTTTGTCGACACCTTTTTTTCCCGATTTTAATATATGAACCATGATATATTGGATTTAAAATTAATGCTTGGTGGTGTTATCGTAGCTGATGCTAGCTAGCGAAAACATATCAAAGGACCCCATCAATGTTCATGTACCATCATAAAATTAAATAAATAATAATAAAAAAGAATATACGAGGTATCAAACTAAAAAAAAAAGAACAAGAGAGTTATTAATAGCTTAATATAGCATAGTGAATGTCAGCCTAGAGAAAAGGACAGCGGTGTTGCCTTCAATCGACCAAAAAATTTAGAGTACGTTTTTTACCAATTCATATCCAATAAATAAATAAATAAATAAATAAATAGTAATATGAATCGAGCTAGACTATGATAGAATAATTTTTATAATCTTGATAAATGAAAACTCGTGTTCGATTCTACTGAGAGGATGAATTTATTTTTTTGTGGGCAAGAAATGTTTCGAGGGATCACCGGCTGTAAAATAAAGATACAAAAAAAAAAAAAAAACACGTAGTGCTGCAGCTGAGAACAAGCGTCCGTGTTTAGATTCCCTGGAAACATAACCGTGAAAATCAAACAAGTGCCACCAGGGTAGGGGGCGGATTGTGGGCCTCTCGTGAAATTGGAATCCAGACACTTGTCATAATCACATGGGCAGCGGGCCCCAGCATACAGCTGCGTCCACGGTGATATCGAATGCCACTGCCACCTTGACGCTGCTCTGGATCTGTTGTCAGACCGCATTGTTTTTAGCACAGACTTTTATCACGTGGTCCCACCTAGAGATAACAACGTTATCATATTATAAAAGGCTCCAGGAAGATCACTTTTTTAAAACACTGTGAGGTAATTGATTCTGAATTTGAACGCTATACTTCTTATTTTGCTTCTTTTTTTTTTTCTATTATATTTATTTTGCACTGCGAGCGAAAATATAATGATATTTTTTTAGAGTAGTTTACATTCAGTTGAACTATATAGATACCCTCAAAAACAGAAACAAATAAAAAGGCAGGATAGGGTTTTGTGTAATTTCATTTTTTTAACAAGTGGTACAGTTAATTCAATGTCTTTAATGTAAAAAAGAACGGGTAAAAAAACATTTTACTATTTTTCTCGTGGTTTTTTTATTCTACTTTTTATTCACATGAATCAGGAGCAAAACTAAATGGTGGCCATGAGATTTTTTTTTTCTTATTACATGGCTATCATGTATTATAAGGTTTTTTAGATTGAACCACGACAACCTCAGTTTTTTTTAATTTTAATATATTTTTATTTATTTAGATTTGATAAAAAATATTTTTTCCATTTATATCTTGTGTCGCAGGTGGTGGGTTAGTAGAGAGAGTAAGTCCGAATTCATTTATATCCTTTTCATTATATTTTTTAACAATAATTTTATGTTTAATTTCACCATTTTAAATTAATTTTCTATTTTTTTCACATTTCTTTCATGTAGATGGTCTCGGGTCACTAGCCAATATTTGGATTTTTTGTCCCCACAACGGAAAAAATCTAGTATAACAATATTTATTACCATACTTGCATAGTCGTTTTGGTAGGATTGAGTTTTTTTTCCTCTTCTTCCAGTCATTGTTATTTGATGCCAATAAAATTATGTAAATCATAATTTTACTATTTTATCCTCTGCAAACACGCCGCACGCATAGGCTTTGATGCTTTTTTGCAGGAAATGTGTTCACCGGTGATTCCTGCTCCTCCATGCGCGCTGAAATATGATAAAGAACAAATGCCCCTTGACACTATAAAAGGTCCATCTAAAAGGTAAAATAGTTTTTTTTTTTCTTGTAAAACATACACATGGATTTGTTTTCAATTGAAATCCCAGCCGACACACTGATTCGGATATTTTATGGATAATATATGACTAGAAAAAAAATAAAAATGCACTTGGACAAGGCATGGTAAGTATTTTTTATTTATCTTGCCATGGATTTTTTATAAGAAGAGATAATGTTGCGAATGATATTTTCCATTGAAGGATTTATTAAAATAATATTCTCATTTGCTATATTAGTTTATTAAAAATATATAAAAAATATTATTATAAAAACCTAAGATTAAACTTCTAGCAACCAAAACAAAATCCTAGTTAGCCAAGTTAATTCATTAACTCATGATCATCGACATCAGATCTTGATAAATCAATATAAAAATGGGAAATGTAAGAAAAAAATGGGAGTGATATTTTAAAATAAATTAGCTGCCAAATTATTAAAATCAAGGAAATCTATTTAGAAAAAAGAGGGAAAACAGTTCAACCCATACTAACTAATGACTTTAGTCATAAACTCGAGGTTGATCATATAAAAAACAAACCATATAAAAAATAAATAAAGCAAAACTCTAAAAAAAATAGTTAAAAAAAACAAAAGCAAAAGCAAACCTAAAGAAACCTTTCAAGCCCTATTCTTTAAAATTCACAACCTAGTAAATATTTGAACCGGGTTTAATTCAAATATTTAATCTCCAAAATGTGCAAGTGTCTCTCAAATATTGAATCCAGTAACTTTTAAAATTTTAATACCATTTAATTCATGTTAAAATATCGTAATGCCTGTGACAAATAATAATAAAAAACTTGACCAAAGCCTTTTATTTTTTACTTTAAAAGTTGTTTATAAGTCAAGCTACTAAAATACCCCCAACAATCTAACAAATAACAAGAACTCAACATGGAAAAACATAAATGACCCTTGATTGAAGTTTTTTTTTTTTTTTTTTATAGTCAGGACTTCTAAGTAATTTCACTGAGCATTTGATAGCAATAAAAAAACAAAGTTGCTTATGGATATCAGCATCTATTTATGGTCTTGTCATTTTAGTATTTTAACTGTCTGTAAATATATTGTGAACATCACTCTTTTTTTTTTTTTTGATGTTGGTGTTTGGGTTAGCTTGCAAGTATTTTGACTAATCACACGAATTCTAAAATTAATGATCATCTAAAATTTTAATAATTATTATATTAACAATCATAAAATTACAGAAAAAATATATTTTAATCTCAAAATTGTACTATGTAGCCACCAAGTAAATGGTTGCTAATATATCTTGTCAAGAGCAACGTTTTTTCTGTTGCAATTTCCTTTTCTCTGTTCTCAACAGAGCTTAACTATACCACCGAGCTTTGATAATTTAACCGAGAAACAGTCCCTGATCTATACATTCATTAGCGCATCAGCCCCTGGACTATCTATTCAATGCTAGAAAGGGGCATCCATGTTAAATTAATCTATGCTCTTTGTTTAACCAGCACGGCTGAACTTCATAGTTAATTTCTTCAAATAATAGATTTTTCTACTTAAACACCACACACATTCCAAAATAAATAAATGAGAGACTATGTGAATATTTTTCACGATATAGTAGATTAGATATAACTTATCTGGCACAAATTTAGTTCACAAGCTTTACCAATCATTTACTTTTTAAAAAAATATTCATGATTTTTTTGTTGTAATTTTAAAATTTATTATTAACACTTTAAAAAATAATAACTTGCACAGCACAAACGGGATCCAAATAAACGAGAGGGGTTACCTCGCACGCCACCGCTAATTGCGCAAGTTTTGTCGCATGATTCTACATAAACTGTAAATTTAATTTATTTTTCATGGAACACTCTGCTGCACAACCCTGACACCAAATTTCAAATTGCTCAGATGCTGTAAATTTAATCATGCAAGAGTTTTTCTAATTTTTCTATACTGATTGATTAATTGAAAATAACCGTTCAGAATTTATTTTAATTCATATGATATAAACAAATTATGGATGAATAAATATTAATCTTAAGAAAACTTTAATTTTCATGCTAGAAAAATCTTTTGATTTTTTTTAAAATTTTAATTATTGATCTGGGGTGGCTAATCAAATATTACAATAATTAATTTTAAAATATTATTAAATTTAATATATTTGATTATAAAAAACCAAACATCATTTACTCGCTATTGTACACAGTCCCAGACTTTGAATCTATAGCGGAGGAAGATAGAATGATTGAATGGCGCAGAAAATGTCTCGCCAACTATTCTATGAATTGGTCTGCCAGGCCAGGACACATGTTGAATGTTTTGATAATGGTAAACTGCGCATCTTTTGTACATTCTCGAGAATTAAATTTTATTTATAATTAATGATAGGTCGCCAGAAAAAAAAAAACATTTCTTCATGTATCTCGATGGCTTGAAATTCGGTATGAATTTTCATGTGATATTCGATGATTAATTTTATAAAATCAGGTATAAAAATGATAAATAAAATATTTAATACGAGCTTCCAGGTTCAAAGCTCAAGAGTCCAGTTAAAATGCAAAGGTCAGAAGTCTACTAGAGGCTGGCGAAGGTGAAGCAGCTGAGCTTTTGCCTAATTTCATTCTGACATGCTCGCCTGTGAAGCCAAATCATGCGACGTTACAATGTCAGGGCCGAAAGTTCCAGTCGAGTTATGTTCATTGCAATTATTTCACTAATTAATTCGGTGGTTTTATTTAATGGTAAACAACATCTTCGATCTAACTTTCGTACATTAGATCCAACTCTTCTTTAATCATTTCTTAAAAAGCCCATCCATATCTAGCAATAAAAATCTACTACCATGTTTTTTTTTTTTAAAAAGAAGTAAATGATTTTTTTATAATAATAAATTGAAATCCACAGCCGAGTCTCTAATTTAGTGTCTGTTATTGATTTTTAATCTATTAAAGGAATATACCAATGCTTCTTTTTTTTCTTATTCTAAATTTCTAATAAATTATTTGAAATCAATCCTCATCTATATAAATAATGAAACTAGATAATATAATAGTAAGAGTTTGAAATTGAAAAAAATTTGTTACTCCTGTAATGTTAGGTTCGAACCCTGTGATTTCAAATATAATAATAACTAAAAATTTATATGATTATTAATTTTAAAATATATAAAATTAATTGAATCCCGTATAAACTGACTAATAAAACTAAAATATCTCATTTCTATAATAAAACAACAATCCACACGGATGAACCCTGATTTTTAAACATGAAGGTCGGAGTTGCTACAGATTAAATAAAGCAACTTACTCTTTTCAACGAGAGCACAGTACTCGTGATTTTAGAGATATATGTGTGTGAACGAATTCAACACAATTCCTATGCAATTCAAACCTGGATCGCAGGATGGGATTGGCAGTTAATCGCGAGAGAAAAAGGCAACTCCAAAATTCTCTAGGCTACTCATAGAATAATGGATTACAGCGATCACATACTTTTCTGAAATTGAATCCCATAGGCTAGGCTATCCAGCACTAAGCGAGTGTTTTGCAACCTTTTTTTTTTAAATATATTTTTTTTAATTTAATTCTTTTAGTGTTTTGAAATCATTTTCAAGGCTATGTCAAAAATATTTTCAAAAAATAATAAAAAATATTTTAGTATATTTTTTATATACAAAAAACACTATAAAAAACAACCTCAATAATAATTATATATAGACCCTAAAAAAGTATTAGTTGGAGGTGAGCAAGAGATAAATTGTTTTTTTAGAGTTTTTTTTGTATAAAATTTATTAAAACAATTTATTTTTAGCTTTTTTAAAAATATTTTTGATATGGTATATCAAAACAATTAAAATACACTAAAAATATATATATAAAAAAACAATTTTTCTTCCTAAAAAATCTTAATTAAGAACTCAATGCAAGTAAAACACAGCACCCTATTAATTTTTTTTTTTTTGGATAACGTGGAACCACATGACCCGGAAAGTGTATTTTGTGGGCCCAGAGCATGCGTAAACCCCAGACTGTTCAAGACTTTTACAAGTTTAGGATAGAACACTAGGATGACTCGAACCTCACTCCCGTGTATGAGAGCGAGGCCAGTTGCCGGCAGCTGCCCCCTGGTGACACCCTGTTAATCATACCAACCGGAACCCCATTTACCGGCACAAAACTCAATACTTGTAAACATAATGAACCACCGCGTGCATTAATGAAAGCCACGGCATGGATTTGCAGTGACCCGGTAACGAAATTAAATACAGCATTGAACTCAAACTCAGCTCCTGAGCTTGAAAAATAAATGATACACTGAACCCTTCCAGGAAAAAAGAGAAGCAGAGGCCGGGGGCCTGCTAGCCAACAATTTCTCCCCCCTGCTGTGGCTAGTTTCTTTTGAAAAATAAGTTTCCTTTTCATCTTATCTGCTCGAGTACTGTAGTTGTTGTAGTTGTCGTCCTTGATAGTTTTTCATGGGAGCTAGCGCCCCGTCACGAGCGTTATTTTTACCTCCATAATTATTTGTGTATTATTTATTATTCAATATTAAAAGAAAATGGCCTTTTTTTACCCTGATCTTGAAGTGCCAAGTACCAAGCAAAAACTCCACCTCCCCCAATCCCCAATGCTCAGATTCCTCTGCCCAGTCACACCCGTCTTTGGTTCTTGAGCACACCAGCCCCACACCCGAAAATCTCACCTCAGAATAGAAATTCTCAAGAAAGAATCATGAAAAGAGAACACCCAAATCTCCACCCCCAGCAGCTCTCGGAACCATCTTCTCTTGCTGCAGCTGGTTATTCCACCTCCACTTCTACCAGTGCTATGGCACCCCATACCGGGAAAGCTAAGATATGGGATGAAGGAGAGAGCCAGCAAGCAGATGGGGGGATGGACGAGCTTTTAGCTGTTCTGGGTTACAAAGTAAGATCATCAGACATGGCTGAGGTTGCCCAGAAACTCGAACAGCTTGAACAGGTCATGGGTCATGCGCAAGAAGATGATCTTTCCTGTCTCGGTTCTGATTCTGTCCATTATAATCCTTCCGATCTGTCCACCTGGCTTGAAAGCATGATTTCTGAGCTGAACCCAAATCTCAATCTCGACCCTTCTTCCGATTCTTTACTTGCTCCAGCTGAATCATCCACCATCACTTCCATCGATTTCTCCGACCACAAACATCATCGCCAGCCGAAGTTGTTCGAGGAATCATTATCGTCGGAGTATGATCTGAAAGTCATACCTGGTAGGGCTGCCTTTTCCCAGACCCAGATCGATTCCAGAGAATCTAAACGCTTAAAGACAGACCTATACCAGACATCCTCATCGTCATCCTCGTCTTCCGCTACTACTATTGGTTCTTTTGGGGTTTCGACCGAGTCAACTCGTCCGGTAGTCCTAGTTGATTCGCAAGAAAACGGTATTCGTCTCGTCCATCTCTTAATGGCATGCGCCAAAGCTGTTCAAGAAAGTAACTTTCCTCTGGGAGAAGCGCTCGTCAAACAAATCGGCATTTTAGCTGTTTCTCAGGCCGGAGTCATGCGTAAGGTAGCCACCTACTTCGCCGAGGCATTAGCTCGGAGAATTTACAAATTATGCCCTCAAAATTCAACCGACCACTCTCTCTCAGATATTCTTCAGATACACTTCTATGAGACCTGCCCTTATCTTAAATTCGCTCACTTCACGGCCAATCAAGCAATTCTTGAAGCCTTTGAAGGGAAAAAACGGGTTCATGTTATTGATTTTTCTATGAATCAAGGGATGCAGTGGCCTGCTTTGATGCAAGCTCTTGCCCTTAGGCCTGGTGGGCCGCCTGCTTTTCGGTTAACAGGCATTGGACCACCGGCTCATGATAACACGGACCACCTCCAAGAGGTGGGGTGGAAGTTGGCTCAGTTGGCGGAGACTATTCATGTGGAATTTGAGTATAGAGGTTTTGTTGCTAACAGTCTGGCTGATCTTGATGCTTCTATGCTTGAACTCAGACCCACTGAGCATGTGGCTGTTAACTCGGTTTTGGAGTTGCATAAACTATTGGCGAGGCCGGGTGCTATTGAGAAGGTGTTGTCAGTCGTGAAACAAATGAAACCGGAAATTGTTACTGTTGTTGAGCAAGAAGCGAACCATAATGGCCCGATTTTCTTGGACCGGTTCACCGAGTCACTGCATTATTATTCGACTCTGTTTGATTCTTTGGAGGGATCTGCGAGTACCCAGGATAAGATAATGTCAGAGGTATACTTGGGGAAGCAGATTTGCAATGTTGTGGCGTGCGAAGGGCTTGACCGGGTTGAGAGGCATGAGAATCTGACACAGTGGCGAACTCGGCTGGGATCGGCTGGGTTTGCTCCAGTTCATCTAGGTTCCAACGCGTTTAAGCAAGCCAGCATGTTGCTGGCCCTGTTTGCTGGCGGAGATGGGTATAGAGTGGAGGAGAATAACGGGTGTTTGATGTTGGGTTGGCACACACGGCCGCTCATAGCCACCTCTGCTTGGCGACTCAACACCAACCGATAGTTGGCCTGGTGCTGCTAAGTGAGTCAGTACCCACTGAGTCTACTAATACGAGTTAGGTCAACTCCTTTTCAAACCCCACATCAAGCCGAACCGTATTGCGGTTCTGTATGATATGCCGAGCTGCTCCGGAGTAAAAGTGTGACCCACCACTTACTCCGTGTGTCTCTGGATCACCTTTTGTTAATTAGTTGCAGCATCCTTTCCGTTTCCGTTGTCATTTTTTTTCTTAAAACAAATTTCGCCACCTGTTTCCTTGGGTATTTTCATTTCAAGTCTCTTTCTTTTCTTGCTTTTTTGGGTGGAATCTTCAGCGTTTTTCAGGTGTATTTATAAATATATATATATATTGTGTTAATAAAAACTCGGTAGAACTCTTTTGGAGCAGTACCTGAACCGGTCATCTCGGTGATCCCACCTGAACCATAAAAACTGGTCGGAACTTCTCTTCATTTTTCACCCCTGTCATGGATTCCACATCGGAGGTCCAAGTTAATCAAGGTATGGGAAAAGGATAAATACTGCCATTAATTTTCAAGTTGAACTGCTACTGCTATATATATTTTTTTCCAGAGGACATCCTGCTTTATGTCAGGAAAGCAGGCTCGTATATACAATAGTGAAAAAAAAGTCGCTCTTTCTTCTGCATCTTTGTTGTGATTCTGCTACAAATAGCAGCTCACTGGAAAGGTTAACTTTTGGTCTGTTCTTTATCATTATCACATCTTTTAGGCACCTGCTCATTCATCATGTTTAATTTACGGCCTTTTTAAGGAATACTTTCGTGGTCATATGTGTGTGTGTATATATATATATATGTTGCTTTTAATTAAACTTTGATATATAAATCAAGATTGTCCACCATATTTTCCTTTTTAACCAGATGAGCAACATAACCAACCACAGCTTTAGTGGATCCCAAATCATAAAAGACAGGAAGACGAAGTTGCAGTTGATGTGATTACAAGCCATCAAAATCTAGGATATTTTCCTTTGCAGGAAAAAAAAGAGCAAGAGTTAATGGAAAGATAAAAGCATACATCAAATGAGTAATCCTCGCTCCAATTTTTTTATTTTTTTTTATATTTTCTCTATCTGTGCAAAGTAATGTGTTTACTATTGTGCCCATTTATCTTATTTTTAAGAACAACGCGACTATATATATATATATATATATATATATATATATATATAAATCGCCACCAAATAATTGTCAACACAGGGCAGTAGGTGACTGGATGAATGAAAGCAGGCACTCACCATACTAGTCTTCTACGGATTGGACCAACTTTACATATAGTGTTGGGGGGTGATGTAGTGCTTTGTTTATAGTATTTTCTAGGGTCACATTATAACCATGCAATTCCTTGCAACTTGCTAATCAGCCACCTTGCCTTTGACAATTCTCACCAGCTGACCCCCCCGAATTCACTCATCTTTGGACATCACATCAAATCTCATTTTCAATCAAATATCTTTTTATTGCCTCTTCTATTAATTTCCCTCTTTACTTCTCCAATATATATATATATATATATATATGTATATGTGTGTGTGTGTGTGTATATATATATATATAAAGACGGGGAGAGAACACGCATGACTATTCCCCCCCCCCATTTAATCATTACTTATTCATTCTCTTTATTGAGGTCAGGAAAGCTGTCCATCTTCTTTAGTCCTCGCTTTGTTTACTACACGAAATAATTAGGAAGCCAAGTCAAACTAAAACTGTGAGATATTAGAAGGAAAGGCAGGGCAAAGGCAGTGTACATCTATAAAAACTCCTTTCCTTGGCGTGCTTTAATTTCCTTCTTTCCAGTTTGAGAGACCCAATATAAAACATTCTTGTGGATTCTAGAAATGGGCCCGTGTTTAAATGAGTCAGAATCCCTCACTCGTGAGTTCCACACAGTCTAAGATGCCGGGTAGGCTCCTGACTGTGACATGATGTCGTCTTAAATATCGTTGTCCATACTCCTTTGCATTTTTATTTTTTTGTGCGCGTGTGAGTGCCCCTCTCTCTGTATGTAATTTTTGTATCGATCGTGTTTGGGAAAATACTAGAGATTGCTTTTTAAATTATTTTTTATTTAGAAATATATTAAAATATTTTTTTTTATTTTTTTTAAATATTTTTGATATCAACATATATAAATAATTTAAAAATATCAAAAAAATTAATCTAAAATAAAAGATAAAAATAAAAAATATTTTTAAGACTTAGTGAAACACATTCTAAATTTACTTGAAAGCAGGGGTAAAATGGCGATGGCATTGGGATTACTGGACGTGAACAGAATAGTAAAATGGTTGACCAATATCGACATTACACTTATAGATTGTGTTGCGAAAACATACGAGAAGATGAAATTCAGTCGACAGAATTCATATTGAATTTGTTTCTTTATAAAGTGAATATCATCACCATATCTAAATTTTTATCTCCCCTACTATAAAGTTATTATAATTTAATTTAAAATAAATATATTTTAAAGATAAATACAGAGATAAGAAGAGTTAACCAGTTTAAACTTTAAACATTTCGATCAAATATTCTATATGTACCGTAAATACTTCGATGGACGTGTCATGAAGGTACTTTTAACTCTTATTCCTTACATTTCAGTGCTCAAATTTCTATATTATTTCTCTAATTCTTTTTGTAAAACTCGTGTCTAAAATTAATTTAACTAAAAGAATTTTTTTAAAGGGACCTAGTTCCAAAACCATACAAAACAGTTTGCATTCATTCAATAAATTTATAAAGGGATATGAATCTATTTGAGCTTTCACTTGGTGGTTTTGGTAATTTCTATATTGTTTTGGTTTAGAACAAGTGTTTGTGGTGCTTCTTCTTCTTTTCGACAGCTTTCGTTCAAACTATGTACCTCTGATTATACAACTCCACTTCTGTTCATAAAGAAACTCCATTTTTAAGGAGATTTACTTTGTCACCACGTAATTCAGGGTGATTGTGTTCGGAACTTCCGGAGCTTGAAGAGCTGAAATTGCTACCCCCCCGCCAATACTTAACAGGAAGCACCCAAGCCCTTACAGCTATGCTCAGATCGAACACCATTTTAAATTACTAGTTGGGTTTGTAAAAGGGATTGATTAGGCCTCAGTTTGCCCCCAAACGGAAGATACTGCACTTTTCTAGTGCCGAGTATAGCAAAAATGTTATGAACGCTGGCAGAAGTCTGACCTCCATCTCCTTCCTTCTCCTCCAACCATTGCTATCAGATACATGCCTCTGCATGTGGACGGGCCTACTGTAAAAAAAGACCCTTCCTGGCATGGACATGATTGGGGAATATTCCTTCAGAACTTGCTGTTATTGAATTCGAAGAGGTTGCTTCAGAACCTAAAATATAGTTGAAAGGAACAGATCTCTGCCCGTGAGAGGCTTGATTTAAAAGTTCCACTGCGTGTATCCAGCTCAAAGATGCTATCAGTGGCCAAGAGTCAACATTTCCCTGGCAACTGCTATTTGACGAAGAAACCTGAAAGGGGAAGCTCGTCTCCCATACGTGTTGTAGTATTGTCTATCCTTTCTACCCCTGTATTACAAATCAGTTTAAGGAATTGAATTTACTGGAATAAGCCGTCCAAGAGTTTCTGGGCCGGCGGTCCCTGTGGGGGAAAAAAATTGGAATTGCACAATTCATTGGAATTCTCCAGCCTATTTTGGCATGCTATCCATTAACCAAAATGTCTGTCTATTTTATTCAAAGAAAAACATCCAAGGAGAACAGTTTGATTGATTCCCTGAACAATCAGGAATTCTTCACAGTTCTACCACCTCAAACCGGAACATAAACCCCAGGGGGAACATAACTAAGAAAACAAACAGCCACACCAACAAATAAGAAGACCAAATCTAACAATTTGGCAAAACTTCAATGAAATTGAAATCAAATTCCATTACTTGGAAAAGTTACTTGATGATGAAAAGATATCATGTCCTGGAAATTGAATCAATGAGGGGATATCTTAAGATTGAGAGACTTGTTAACCCATGCCTTCCAGCTCCCACTCCCACCCTTCTGAGAAAATGCTGCAGTGGATCTTCCATCATCTGCCTCTTTCAAATGCTGTGGCTTCTTGCACAGCATAAAATTGCGAGCTTCCAATGATCCAATTGTTTCGCAGGGGCTAATAGCTGAAATCAAACTCCACGCAGATTACAAATATTGAACCTAAATCATGGGAACATGGAAAAAAAACAGACATAAATTGCTCTCTTTCACCGAAAATAAAACGGGCTCACAAGTTTCAGGCAGAATCGGAATAATTTCTTATAAATTAAGTACACAACGAACAAAATGGCACAACGAAACTGGGGTTTGGAATAAGCAGCTTACCATCAGAAGCAGCATTGCGGCAATAAAGCAAGAAATCATTGAGGTCAGAGCCTAGAATTGGAAGGCGACCCTCACGCGCATAAGACTTTAAGGCAGTATCAATAACAGCAGCCACGAGCTCCTCCTCGTTCACAACAAACCGGATCGGTCCAGCACTCCCCAACACAGTCACGCTAATCAAGAACCTTTTGCCCTTGGCTACCTGGTTCTTCTTCTGCTTATAAAGCAACATTGTATTTCCTTTTTTTTCTCTTCAACAACCAACAAAAAAATAGAAAAATCCGAACAAAAAGTTTTGAATTGTTTTTTTTTTTTTTTGCTTTCCTTGAACAAAAGAAAAATCACGAATTGGGTAATTGTTGTTATTAAAAATCAGCCAGAACAAATTTTTCTTTCCTGGTTTTTCTCTGTTTACGGGTCGACACCGATGCAGCGATAGTACCAGCCTTCCTTGCAAGATCCGAAAGCGAAAGCAGAGGCCACAGAGACAACGCCCGCCCTTAATTGACAAAGGGAGAGCATGTAATTACTGCTACTTAAAATTTCCACCATTCACAACGATAACAATTGGATCTTCTTCTTTGATGACCTATTTCTACACAGCACAAAACAACACTGCCTATATAAAATTAAACTGCTTTGCTTCTGCTTGCCCTTTTCTTTTGTCGGTAACAAACAATAGAAGGATATTGAGATCTGAAAGAAAATTGCGGGGTGCTATTTTTAGGGGTTCCAGGTATGTATATGTATGAGGACGAGGGAAGGGGAGGGGCTTTGGAGGAGATGAGGGTTAGGGTTTGATTGTTGTTTGTTTTGATGAGATAGGCTTAAACAGAGGGATTTTCTTCTAATTTTTCTGGTGTCCGTTACTTAGCGCCGACCTGACGGCAAAGAGAAACCTGTTGCAAAGGCAAACTCGTTTTTTTCTCTTTCTATGAAAGTTTCTCTCATCGTTTTTTCCTTATTCTTTGATATGTATTGTTTTAAAATATTGTTTTATTTAAAAATATATTAAAATAATATTTTTAATTTTTATAAAATATTCTTTATATCGATACAATAAAGTAATTTGAAAAATATATATTTTTGTCAATTTTCTTAGGATGCACTACCGGTCTAAGAATTCATTGATAATAGTTATTTTTTAAAAAATGTATCAAATAATATTTATTTTTTATTTTTTAAATATTATTTTTAATATTATCACATCAAAATGATCTAAAAACACCAAAATTGTTTAACTTAAAATCTAAAATAAAAACACAAAATTTTCAAATTTTGTGAAAAGCAATTTCCAATCCATTCCCAGACAAGCCATTAAAAATCAAAGCAGTTTCAATATAAAAAACTTGATGATCCACTTAATAGCAAGGGTTGGAAAAACTAAAACATGTTTTCTCACGGTTCCTTTAAAACAGAGCCACGAGTAAATAAATATATATCATTTAAGACATTTATCTCAATGAGGACGATAGAAGCTGTTTGTTTGTGAGTATGATTAAACTGTTTTTTTTTAAATTTTTAATTAATATTTTACAGTATTTATTTTTTATTATTATCCAATCACGATGAGCACACATAGAAACGACTATTTTGATTCGGAAAAAAAATTCGCATTATTAATCATTAGTTAGATATAGGCATGTGGTAGGTTGAGCTATAGATTCCCATCCCATGTTCAATGGTCCACGATGAAGTGCACCTAATTTCAGAAAAGAAAAAGAAAATAGTGTTATTTTACCAAATTGGTTTTTTTTGAAAAAGTGCTATCATACCAAAATTTAAATCATTTTCATCTAAATTTACAAATGATTTTAAAACAGTTTTATCGTATTGATTTTCATTTACAGATGATTTTCGTTTATTTGTTTTTAAATTACTATAAATGGATGGCACAATGTTCATTTTGACAAATAATCTGTTCAAAAATGTAAAATTAAATGAAGTCAATACAAAATTCATGAGCTATGGTCTATATTTTTCTAGCGTGAGCAAAACTTTTTTCATTGAACTATTTTTAATAGAATAAATTAGCTAAGAACAAGTTTAATATATTTTATAGTTATTGGTGGAACACTAAGAATTTCCCGTCTACTCCCAGTTTTCCATAAACATTCAAGGAATTAAAATGATAACAACTAAAAATCTAGGATCAAAATGTAAGAACTTCAAGCAACATGGGTGGATCAAATATCTACAATTTAAAACTTAATCTACCATGCTAAAGTTTTTCACATCTTCTTGAAAAACAGCTAAGAATGTATGATTAGATTTTAATTTACATTGGATATTCCATGACTCATTAAATATGAAAATAAAAACAACTCCCAGTACATGAAATATAACATGGTATTAAAAGAAATAAACTTTAATGAATAAAGTACAAATTAAATTTCTCTTTAAATGAGATGATCTTCTGGGACCATAAACCCTCAGGCTTCACGAAGCCATATGCTCACATGGATTATTTTGGTATTCTCATATTAAATGGGATGACATGAGTAATCTGCCCCTTTTTTCAATTGTAATTACAACACTGCACATTTAAAAAATTGTTTTTTCATTATCGTCAGGGTTGGTTTTGTATTTTTACGTGCTTGATGCATTGTTAAGATACCTGTTTGGCCCCGGAAGATAAAAAATTGACATTCTGTAATATCCAATTATGTTGCACAATAAAATGATCTTTCCAGTTATGTTTTTATTGCTTTTTTTTATATATATAAATTTTTATCTACTAAAAAACTTGTTAACAAAACTTTTTTTTTTCTTACTTACAATGAAAAATTAACATGATAAACAGCGGAGCGCAAACAATTATTTAGTGTACAGAAGCAAATTAGAAAAAAAAAATGGCACCTTATATTTATTATCTCCATACCTGTAAATATTAACAGGCACATTTCCCTTCCAAAAACAGCATTAATGGCCAGAGCGAGCATAGCGGAGGGCCACAAAGGCTTGTCTAATACGAGGCTTTCACTGTTTATAGTTCCGGCTTAAAGCCCGTTGCAACCATCTAGTTTTGTGGATTTTGGAAGACATCTTGTAGATTCCAGGTTAGGTCCCCACCGAGAGACATGCGACTGTGTAATTTTTGTTCTTAGCGACATCTTTTTTTCTAGACCATAAACTAATCAGTGATCTGAAAAATAACCAGCAGGAGTTTTTCGAAGATGGACAGCATTTTTGGCCTTCTCAAACTCCGGGTGAAACGCGGCATAAATCTTGCCGTTCGCGATCTTGGCTCCAGTGATCCTTATGTTGTCATCACCATGGGAAACCAGGCTCGCTACTCTCTCTTGATCTCCTTAAATTTTGTTACATGAATTGTTAATTTTCCCTTGGGTCTTTTTTAGTTGATTTTTCGGTCCTGGGCACGGTTCAATCTTTCTGAGCTGTCTGTCTGGGACCTCTATAGAAATGAATATGGCAATCGGGGATGGAGTTATGTTCGAGAGGGGATTAAAGACAGCAAAGAAAAGGGTTTTCACAATTTCATTTCGTGCAAGGATATATATTATTGTTATATGTGTGAGAATTAATTAAGAAGAGGGTGAAATTTGTTCATCTGATTGCAGCTTTAGTTGATACCGATGGGAGTGGAGCTCATAAATTCACCTTGATTTATCATAAATGCCTTCTCTGGGGAGAGGAAATAGTCTTCTCATCTCTGTTTAGCTTCATACAATCACAAATATGGAGGACGGAGCCTTTATTTGTAGAATTGTTTGGGAACTTGGTTATTGATTGATTTTGCTTGAAATTTATGCTCAATGTTGGACTGCTGACGTGCTGTCATCATTTTTGAGAGAATCGTGTCAGGCCCCCGGGGGTATTTGCTTGCCTGAAGCTTTGTCTTCAATCCATTATGGTGATCTAGAACTAGACAGCACGCATTCTATTAAAGTATCATAAATTTATAAAATTAGATCTGCACATATATTCACTTCACCACATAAATTTCAACCACACAATAGTTTTTTTTTTCTTCTTCTTCTTCTTGTCTGTTCCTTTTCCAGTATGTTATCTCTGCGCTGAAATCACCCGAACGTTGGTGCAGAAATTGAAGACTCGAGTGGTGAAAAAAAACTGCAATCCAGTGTGGAATGAGGAGCTTACTCTTTCAATAACCGATCTCAATGCTCCAATCAATTTAGTAAGTACTAGCCCACCACACGCGAGTCTGTTCATGGTTTGCTGTCTGTCATTCACTCGGCAATTGATTAGTTCTGTGCTATAATTACACGCAAATAGCTGATGGTTGTTTCGGCAAGACACCGTTTTCCTCACTTCAATATTTTTGTGAAACATAATAATATCCATATCATGCAGTCTACCCAGATTCCAATCGTTTTGGCTTCCTTTGCAGACAGTTTTTGACAAAGACACGTTCACCGTGGATGACAAAATGGGTGATGCAAGCATAGACATCCAACCGTATATTGCAAGTCTAAAGATGGGCTTGCAAAATCTCCCGAAAGGGTGTGTGGTCTCAAGAGTTCAGCCAAGCCAGAACAACTGCCTTGCTGTTGAGAGCTGCATTGTTTGGGATGATGGAAAATTCCTCCAAGACATGATGCTCAGATTAAGAAATGTAGAGTCCGGTGAGGTTGTGATTCAAATCGAGTGGATTAATCTTCCAGGTTGTCGGAGATTGGAAACTGAAGGCACGAGCTAATGTGCCTACAAGAAGTGTTGTTAAATGTAATGTAAATCTCAAGCTGCTTGAACTGAGTTCAGATTATTGTACTATATGTAATAAGCTACAAGAATTATACTGTGTTGAAATTGAGGTGGGATTGGCTATGTTCGTGCGGAATGATGTAAAAGGATTTATATAACCCACCCCAACTAGTTTGGGATTAAGGTTTTGTTTTGTTGCATTAACCTAAGTGTTAGAGAATAATATAAATTGTATTATGAAATTTTACTTAACAGTCTAAGTTTTTAGTTGAAATGGTTTCATGATATGGTATCAGAGCTTTGTTAATATTGTCACGAGTTCGAATCTCACAATTTTTATTCTATTTGATAAAAATCAAGCATAAAGTAATGTATATTTGTGTAAGTTTTAAACTAATTTTTTCTTTACTTGAGAGAGAATGTGTTAGAAAATAATATAAATTATATTATAAAATTTCACCTAACAATTGAATATTTTAAATGGGATGGCAATTGATCTGTAGTGAGTCAGTGACATGAAATATGTGCTTCAATGAGATAATTAGTGAGAACCGTTAAAGACATGATAGGCTACAGCGCCTCTCGTTTCTAAAATTGCTTGCCATATCAATTTTTCTTACCACAGACAAGCAACTTGCCTGATTTGCTCAAGCATGTCCCATCAATTTTTATCATTTTTGAAACACAGACGGGGAAGCGCCATGGAATCGGGTGAAGAACAGCAGCTGATCAATTGATTTTCGTAATTTTACTGCTCACCGTATCCTCTCCAGGAGAAACTTAATCAGAAGAGCAATTCTCAAATCAAATCACACATGGAAACCCAATCTTATATAGAAAAAATTACAGGGAAGGAGTTATTAGAAGCCTGCAAGCTTGACCCGACACAGAGATCAATTTGAAAGGACCGTATTAGCAGGAGGAGAATTTGACCAATTCTAGAGATGAATTAATTAATTGGCGTGACATGTCAGTGTAATCTCCCCCAACAGAGTATTATGTCCAAACACTGCTTTTATCAAAAAATAAAATTGATCTTCAACGGAGTTAATGAGTTATTATATAATTATTATTGAAATCTTATTTAATGGTTTGGGAATTTTAATTAATATGATATTTTGATACATAACACTCCTATTTTTATAATTCAAATTTAAAAAATTCACCATCATGTAAATTTAAAATTTTAAAAGCTTTAAATGCATGGTGAATAAAATATAAAACCATTCTTCAACACCTTCTATTTTGAATGATTGCCACGCATCATTCTATATCCTTATTTCAATTTAACACAGGCACATTCCTGGGTCAAGGTACTGCATGCTAAGATGTTGTGTTCTTATACCTATATTTCAACATTCAATGCTCTTATCCACCATTTCAGTGACAGGCATTCCATGAAAATAATTTCTGGATTCATAGAAATGAACAGGACTTGGCTCTTTATTTTTACGGAATGTGCTTTGTATATTTAAACAATCTGCAGTACCATGCAAGAATATCCAATATTTGTTCTACTTCTGAAGAAATATCAATTGCGTTATCATGGAAAACATTATAGAGACATCTCATACATAAAACAAAGAAAAAAAATCTATAGGGATGTTTGGAAGTTTGTATATAGATATTTTCCTTTTCCAAGGTACGTATCTATCGATTGAATTGTAGGGATATCATTTACTTGACTAGTTCCCTTATCTTCTCAACTTCGTTTCTTGATTCGAATATCTTCCCTCAAAAACTTTCAAAACATTCGAAGAGCGCCAACTTGAACAGAGAATCCATGGCTTCTGCCTCGACACCCTCGATATCATTGCAAAACAATGCTCCAGGAACAAGGTTCCCCTCATCTACAGCATCAAAACTACTGCACTCTAATCTCAAATTTCCACTTTTAATGCCTGCAACAAAAGCTACAGGCATAAAATCTTCAAGTACCACAAATTACAATGAGGCTGTTAGTGACGAAGAGATGGACAAGATTAGGAGGCTCCAAAACGGGTCCGATGTTCGTGGGGTGGCATTGGAAGGGGAGAAGGGTAGAACAGTGGATCTTTCTCCTCCGGCCGTGGAAGCCATTGCAGAGAGTTTTGGCGAATGGGTTATCAACGGCTTGGAAAAGGAAAAAGGACGTGTTGCTGCGAACGTTAGGGTGTCACTAGGCAGAGACCCACGACTATCAGGAGCTTCTTTAAGTGTAGCTGTGTTTTCAGGTCTTGTTCGTGCTGGTTGTTTGGCGTTTGATATGGGACTCGCCACCACTCCAGCTTGTTTTATGAGTACTTTGTTACCTCCATTTTCCTTCGATGCATCCATAATGGTAAGTTTTCCCTCGCAATTAGCATATAAGAAATGCGTGCACAATCGATTTGGGGCTGGCTAGCTAGTTTAGCTGCTGCTGAATCCGAATGCTTTTGCAGATGACAGCATCGCACTTGCCATACACTCGAAATGGACTCAAGTTTTTCACCAGGGGAGGGGGGCTAACCTCTCCCGAGGTGGAGGAGATTTGCGATAAAGCTGCGCGTAAGTATGCGAACAGGCTTGCAAAAGTTTCCACCATGCTTAAGTCTCCACCAGAAAGAGTTGATTTCATGAGCACCTATGCAAAGCATCTCCGGAATATAATCAAGGAGAGAGTGAACCATCCCTTGCACTACGACACTCCCCTCAAAGGATTTCAGGTTAATTTCCCTCTCTCACAAGCTCCCTCCTCCTTTTCTTTGTATATATATGCAGCACACCCACCCACTCATCTTTTGTTATCCTTAAATAGCCTTTGGTATGGATCCAAAAGATAAATTTGAATTAATGTATAGATGTAATTATTATAAGAGCGATTTAGTTTTAAGAGTGTAAGACTTAGTTCTTAAAGATGTCTAGTTTGTTTATAAATTAAAGTGTTAAATGTTAGGACGTGATTAGTAGCTAGGAGGGTCGGGGGGTGAAAAATACTCTTGTAATTCCAATATAGGTTAAAAAATTTAAACCCCAGAAGGAATTAAATACTAACCTTGGTTAGGGGAGGGGTAAAGAAACTTTGAAAGAAGAAGAAATTGGGGTTTTGTCCTCTTCCTCCTTTTTTTTCTTTCAAGTTTAACAGTATCACATTTTTTTATTTCCTTCCATTTTATACCACAAAATATAAGTTATTTTTTTCATAATTATATATAATTTATCTACCTCCTACAAACACCCTTAACACTCCATCCTTTATTTATTTTTACATTTTCTGACGTTTCACTCTTAAATTTCACCCCTCAAACATTTCACTTTAATAAGTAGGTTACGGAATGGACTTATCTGTTCGGTCAGATAGATTCTGGGCCCTGTGGACTATAGTCCAAGAAATTGAATATAGCCCATCTTTTTTTCTGGATGACCGAGGTGTTTGATGAAGGCTACCTTCTAATGTGCAGATAATTGTAAACGCCGGAAATGGATCAGGGGGCTTCTTCACATGGGATGTGCTTGACAAGCTTGGTGCAGAAACCTTCGGCTCACTACACTTAAACCCAGATGGAAGGTTCCCAAACCACATCCCTAACCCCGAGGACAAAATTGCCATGGCACTAAGCAGAGCTGCTGTGCTAGAAAACTCAGCTGATCTCGGAATTGTTTTCGACACCGATGTTGACAGAAGTGGGGTTGTTGACAGGGAAGGAAACCCAATTAATGGCGACAGGCTTATAGCACTCATGTCTGCCATTGTACTGAGGGAACATCCTGGAACTACTATAGTTACCGATGCGCGTGCAAGCATGGCACTGACAAGGTTTATTATCGATCGAGGAGGTCAACATTGCTTGTATCGAGTTGGTTACCGGAATGTTATTGATAAGGGTGTCCGACTCGATAAAAACGGAGTTGAAACACATCTGATGATGGAAACATCTGGACATGGTGCTCTCAAAGAGAATTATTTCCTAGACGATGGTAAGCCCTGTACTCAAGAATCAAAATCAGCTATTTGATGAGTTTAATAGCATTTTGAGTGTTCTTGTCATCTTCTAATGCATTTTTATCTTATGTATAGGAGCTTATATGGTGGTAAAGATCATCATCGAAATGGTGCGTATGAAACTAGCTGGATCAGATGAAGGAATCGGTAGCCTCATAAAAGATCTCGAAGAACCATTAGAATCCGTGGAGCTAAGGATGAACATCATCTCTGAGCCTAGGCATGCGAAGGCAAGAGCTATTGATGTGATCGAGACATTCCGAAGCTATGTTGAGGTATTTATCTCCAAACCTTCAGAAATAGAACGCATTTTATTTCATCAGAAGATTGCATTCATTTATTTTAAATTGACATCTCCTCACCCGTAATGTATCCACTTTCAGGAGGGACGGATTGAAGGTTGGGAATTGGATTCCTGCGGAGACTGTTGGGTAACCGATGGATGCCTCGTCGACTCAAACGACGATCCAGCTGCTGTTGATGCTCATATGTACAGGTTCGGTGCTATAAACAAAAAATGATTACTCTGAAATTAAACAGTGATTAGTTGTTTCTCTTTGTTGATTTAATTAGCTCACTCAACCTCAAAGCCTAAAAAATCTCAGGCAAGGGAAATCTCTTTAAATTTGTACTTAATTTTTATTAATTTGATTGGAGTGAAGGGAGGTTGTGAGATTCAAACTACTAACTTTTTCAATGATATTAAGGTTTTGATATCAAATAGATTAAAACATTTTAGATGAGGTTTAGTGTTTATTTTTCTCTCCAATAAATGTTAAGATCACATAATCTGAATTTATCTGATGCAAGCCGTTCTATTTCATGAAAAAGATTATTAGTTATCTACACGATGTACTGAAAGCCATGCACTATTCTGTGAGTACAGGGCTAAGGTTTCTGATGAAAAACTTGGACAGCACGGTTGGATACACCTGCGCCAGAGTATTCACAATCCAAATATTGCTGTGAATATGCAATCAATGGCGCCTGGGGGTTGTCTATCTATGACAAAAACTCTGAGAGACAAGTATGTCACATGGCCTTATCCGTTAGTCAACTCAAAACAATTTCTGTAAATGCTGCTTGAATGCCTCGTGAGACTGATATTTGTTATTGATTATTCTGTTCTCAGGTTTCTCGTGGCAAGTGGAATGGACAAGATCCTCGATCTTACTCAGATTGACAACTACACGAAAACTCGACTTGAAAAATAACATGTTAGATCTTAGATTTGTTCTTTAGAGGTTACCGGTTCGAGTTTCATAAATTTTAGAGCCATTGAAGGTTTACATGATCGATGACTTTAAAGTTTGTTGAATTAGTCGAGATACACGAAATCTGTCCCAGACACTCACATTAAAAATAAAAAGAACAGGGGATCTTCAAGAAAGATATAAACACCTTATACTACAACTAATACAGACCATAGCTGTAATGTACAGGGAGAATTCTTTTATTTTTATGTTTTTATTTTTGTTATTTTTACTTAGATCAATGTAATCAAAATAATCGATTACTAATTATCAAAAAAAACTGTCATCCTTGAGGCAATTACTGGGAATGAGAAGCTAAGAGACACCCCCTACATCGAGCACTGCTTCTTTATCCCCCCCCCCCCTCTTAAATTCAGAAACAATTATTTTAAAACACAAGGTAAGTTGTGGAAATACATAACCTGAAAAAACAAAAAAATCAATGGAGGGAAAAAACCCCTGAACAAATGGACTTGTTTTGATTAATTAATTTATTGGCAAGTTATTAATTTCACACTGCATGCAGCCCCATCAGAAGCTCTTAATTATGATTAAGGTACGGGATCTATCGAAAGGATTAGGAATCCTTTCAAGCTACCACATCTTAAGAAGGTAAGCGTCGACAGACTTACTGATGCAAGCCAAAAACTCCACGTAATTATTAGGATCTGGGATTTCTTCATTTTGCCTCTCATATTCTACAGTCCATTTTGCGAAGGCGGTTTGACCCGTTGTCGTAACCTGAACAGTGGACTTGTAAGCCTTGTAATATGTCAGGATTTTTCCCTCCAATATATTATAGGTGATTGACCTGGTCTTGTCGTCGATGGCCTCGACCGTATCCTTGACAATCTCAGAGCTCCCTGGGAAAACAGTGATTAATTGAGAAGCCTGTAATAATTAATAGATACTGATCATCATACTAACGAAATAAATTAATGTTTCTGGCTCGATTGACATATCGAAAACCCATTCCCATTTTTTTCCTTTTCCTGATATTTTTTTTGGAAAAAGTGTAAGGTAGGAGCTATTTTTGCTTCCATATATATACCTGCAACGTAAGTCCACAGCTTGATTGAGCCCACTGCCTCCCAGTCACCTTGAACAACCTGTACGCCCTTAATATATTCAGGGCAAATCTTTGGCATAAGATATTGTTTGCTCCTGAAGATTTCATAAAACTGATCGGCAGAGGATTTAATCTCTGTTTGGACTTCCAGAGTTGCTATTTGAGCCATAACCTTTGGTTGCGAAAAACCCTATGCAGCAAGGAAAGAAATGACAAATATGGAATAAAATTGACTAGCCTTCGCCCTGTATATAGAGAAATAGCCAAGCATCTGTCACCAAGTTCTCAGTGGATTCTGCTTATCAAAAGAAAAGTGCATAGTGGACGATACCGGTCCATTGTATCGGGCTGTGGTTTCATTTCCACCAAGGCTAGTGGCGTAGATTCCTGTGGCAACTCACAAATCTCTTAGAGCGCGCAGTTACAGAATTTAAGGCAAATATCAGCCCGATGTTTGGATTCCTTTCACACAAATTATTCAAAAAAAAAACTCATCTATTCTTATATATTGCCTCTTCCTTCCCATAGAAATGGGTGCAGTGCTCATAATTTGTACCGATCGGATATTGTCTGAAGTGAATAATCATCATCTTTTGCGCAAAATATTTTCAACCTTTCTACACGTGTTCCATCTTTATGAATGATTTTTTTAATGGATCTCTTCTGCCGTTGCTCATTAAGAAACGTATAAGAAAACCCTTTCAAGTATGCTTAGTTTTATCTAAAAACGACTAGCATATGTGGTAAAACAAGTATATTAAAAAAAACTAAAAATAAAATTTTATACTGATTTAATAACTTGAACAATTATATTTTTAAGTCTTACCTATCAATTTTATCTGGAGTGGTGAGGGCGCTCTCATCCCTTAAGAGAGGTCAGGGTTCAAACTCTCCTCTTGTATGGAGCCGGCCATTTGGGGAGCACTTTCACCTTTTCGGGACCCACCCGGTGTAAACGTGGATTAGTATGGGTCAGCGCTTGGGACACCGTGTGGTTTATACCAAAAAAAACTAATACCTTTTACTATGGCATCCTAAATTCTGATCTCAATGTTAAGTGTCGTAGAGCCACTCCAGATGCGAGTTAATAAGAAATAAATAATATTCCTTCCAAAAAACACCTCCCAACTTGGACAGGACCGCTGTCTCAAAAAAAAGAAAGAAGAAGATGCGGTTCTCTTCGCTAGATTGCCTTCCTTTTTTATATGCACGGTCAATAGATTAGATTCTTGAACTGGTGGAGGTGACTCGATTTTATTCCATTAGCAAGCATTCAAGGGCATAAAAGAAAAGCAAGACACTAGACCTGAATCTCTGGTTGCTTTGATAAAAAGCCCATCTAACCTTCTTTTCAAATCATTGTTCACCACAAAAAGCCTTCTTTCCAAAACAACATTCCTTCAGCTTTAATTATCTGATCACAGGGGAAAAAAAACTGAACTCCCACGTTTGTTTGTTTGCTAAAATCCATACAGATATTTTGTTAAAAAATTATATCTATCCTTCCCAACTACACATTGAAGTAGCCAAGTTTTGTATGACGAAAATATTGCCCTTCAAGGGGGAATGGTGTGATGTCAAATGGTTTATGATGTAGATCTCGAGTTTGAGTTATTACTTGTATATCTTATAAAAACCTGAAACAACTGGAGTCTTACTTACTTATCTGAGTTTACAAGATATATTTTTTAGGAATAAAATTTCCTCATATCTATTGAAAATTAATAGGTTATACAAATGATAAGGTATCAAAAGGATGATTTATTTTCACATGTCAAATGATATTTTTCAAGTAGCATTTAGACTGATTTACAGGATGTTGGGGGAGAGAGGAAAAAAAACTAAATATGATTTATAAAGAAAATTAATTTCATCAATTATTTGTTACGTAAACAATATGTATACCTTTCTTGTGATACTATATGTTAATCGAAACTGATATAAAGTGTTCAAGTATACATGTGATGTGCAAACACTAGCTCGTTTTTTTTTTTTACTTCAAACATAAATATACATTGATATTTTAATAAAAAATAACTCATCAATTTGATATTTGAAAGTCCCTGCATCATTCTATGCACAAGAAATAACCATACCATTCCAAACTTCACAGTACAGAATACAGAGGCTTAATTTACACGACCGAAAAAGAAAAACACAAGAAAGCTCCATCAGGCCTCAGGAAATTTAAAACATGACAACCACAAACAAGCAACAGTACAAATCCACACCTCCACTTATTTTATTTTTCACGAATTCATCTGCCCAAACTTAAACACGAAATTATAACCAACGGTATACAGGGATGGAGCATGGTGCTATGGTTTGACAAGATGATCATCGATATCCTTGGTCAACTTCTGCACAAGTTCCAGGTAAGCATCTGGAGATGGAATGTCCTCGTTTAGCTTCTCAAATTCTATGGTCCATTTCACTAGGCTACCCTCGCCATCCTTGGGAGTTACTTGAACGGTGGACTTAAAGCTCTTGAACTCTTTGAGAACTTCTCCTTCAAAGCAATTGAATTTGACCCTTTTGTTTTGCTCATCAACCTCTTCAACGGTTTCCTTGACCGACAGAGGTGTATTCCCATCTACAATTTCGCTCGAAAACTCCGGTGTTAGATTTTTTGAAAAAAGTAAATGTTTTTGAGCTGAGAGTTTAGGGTCACACAGTTATATTAGAAATAACAACAATAGCAAATCAATTTTAGCTTTCTTTAGATCAAAAACACTTTTGCAAACTAAGTACATATTCCTCGATTTTGGTATCTTAAAAAATAAAGAAGAATAATACAATTAATGGTTCCGACTTACCTAAGGTATAAGTCCATTGTTTAACAGAGCCTGGAGTTTCCCAATCACCTTCATGCAGTTCAATGGCATGTATGCTATCTGAGATATTGGGAATATGGTGATTTTGGTTCCTGAAAATGTTAAAGAACTTAGCAGCAGGTGCCATGATTTCTATTTCAGTCTCAAGTCTTCCTTGCAGAACCATCTCCTTTGAAAATCGATAACCGGTTAGCAATGAAATAAAATAAAGAAGCTAGTCGAGACAAAAAGATGGGGGAAGTGTTTTGCTCAATATCCTTCATTTATATAAAAGGTACATGCTGCCGGAGGATCTGAATAGTAATGGACAAATTAAGGTTCAAATGATTTTTAACCTATTATTGAATCATATTCACTTTTTCTTCTTCTTTTTTTTAGGTTTTACAAACTCAATCCTATAAGAAACCAACACGTATGTTATAGATCAAAAAAGTCTTAGGCTCAATAGATTTTTGTTTTTGTTTTACAAACTTAATTTTTATTATAATTATTAAACTAATTCCCTACCAATATATATTAAACTTGACTTTCTCTCCCTCCCGTCACTCACAACTATCCAGCTAATACGTATATTATCATGTGTGTGTCACTATTGATCTAATATGTATGTTCATTTTCTACTGTAGATATGTGCTTTTTATTTGAAAATATATCAAAATAATATATGTTTTTTATTTTTTAAATCTATTTCATAGCTTACCACATCAAAATAATTTAGAAACATAAAAATAAGTTAATTTGAAGCAAAGAAGGAAAAAAATTCAATTTTCTTAAAGCATTTTTAAAGCCTAAAAATCAGCAGGCTCTAAACAATCTTGCGGTTTTTTTCTTTCCAGATATTTGTTTCTAATTGAACTTGCTTGCATATTAATTGTGTGAGATATGATTAGGTTAGTTTTTAGTTTTTTTTTCTTATTTTAATGATTAAATTAACGCCCTACCATCATGGTAATTTTTAAACTCGACTTTCTCCCTCCTATCACTATCAACTATCTACGAAGAGATATATGTGATCTAAAAATAGTGTCACCATTCATTTAATATGTTTTTTCATTTTTTTTAATTGTATTTTTGTAAAATATACCATCAATTGTAAGGTGCAACACGAAGGGTTGACCTTGTCTGCTTCAACAATTCTGGCTTTCCATCTGTCGTTCCAACATTTGTTCAATTGTAAGGTGTAACACGAACTGCTAGCTTAGTTTCAAATTGAAATTATTCTTGAAGTAGTGGGGTGAGAAATGGGGAAGGGACGCCTCTGCCTATACAGTTCATGATCCATCGCACCTCCTAATGAACCCAGAATGGTTTTAGAAAGAAATTTGCATCGCTATATACAATAAATACACATTATTCTTAATTAGCATTACAGTGCACAGCAATCGGGGAAACAAATTCAATAATGTAACGCTTGACCACATAGATTAGCTGGTTAATGTTAGCTCTAGTACATAATCAGTAAAATCACTTGAAATTATATACCAAATCCTTGAAGGAAATGCTAAAACACTCACAAAAATTTTATAATTTGTTTCTATTTGATTTCTACGCAATTATTATAATATTGTAACTTGATTTGCGGGTTGACAAGTTAATTTGAGCTGACCTAAATTAATATAATGTATATATTTTTTAATATTTATAAAAAAATATTATTTTAAATCAAACTATATTTTATCTGACATTCAAGTTATTATTGTAGCATAAAATTGACATGATTCACAAAAAAAATAATATCTTTATTATTTATTTACTAAAAAACATCATTGACACCTCAAAGTATCATAACACAAATAAGAAATGTATTAAAATACCGCAACAAAATCATAGAAAATCTCTAACATATCTTTGGCCTTGATTCTATGTCATCATCTCTTAAAAAATATATTAAAAGAGAGGATGTCATAGAGTGTAATATTATTTTGATAGTATTAAAGTGAAAGATACTATTGATATATCTCTGTGTGTGTGTGTGCTGCTGAGAAACTTCTATAAAATATATATTAAAAAAATATTTTTGATTTATTAGTGTAAATAATCTATAACCTATTAGAGTAAAAAATATAGACATAATGCTTTGCTGGATCCAGAGATAATGGATTTGACAGTTTATTAAAACTACAAGGATTTGGATTCAATGCTAAACTAAGGCTAAAAAATATATCTAACAATTCATGATATGTTTTGAAGCTGTTAGTGATTTCCTTAATCATAAGAATTACCAATCACTTGGCAATGAGATGTATGAAAGTGATATGAACGAACTAAACAATTATATTGAGATTTGCCAAATCTTATATAGAGTTTGAATATGATTAGAAATTAATTATTTGATAAATTAAGTAGGTCATTTTTCTTTCTTTTTAATTAAAAGTTGACTACACACACACACACATCTAAACTAGGAAGTTTTTGAAAATTTTAACTTGATGAAAGTCTTGACTTGATAATTAAGATAGAATTTATATTTTTTGCACTATAGACAAATTATGAAATCTAATATTTAATGAAATATTTATTTTCTAAAATCTTATTAGTTGAAAACTAGACTCAAAACCATGTTAACCTAATATTATGTAATAGGATAGAATTAAAAAGAAAAATAGTGATCAAGGACAGACAAAAGAAGAAGAAAAAGTAACTAGACTCAGATGCCTTGTGGCAATCCATAATATAAGTGATGAAATGTCTAGGAAAACGTTTATTTTTTAATGTCTTGTATTAAATATTAAATTAATTGAGAAGGTTAATAATTGTAAGGTGGTAACAAAGTTACCCATTTAATCGAGCGACCTGGGCCTGCATGGCCTTTTTGCGTGTATAGCTATATATCGTTGAATATAGACATGCAGGCCCAATATAATGCTTGTTGTTTCCCCGCAATGTGACTTTGGTATTCTCGCTCTTTGATTTATTACACTCCACTTTTTTTCTATTATTATATAGCTAGAAACTATTACCCTGTCATATTCTTTTTTTTTTTTTTTTATGTAGGAGGATGTAAATTTATTGATATTAACGATAGCATATAATCGTTACAGTTTTTATAAGAATGAAATAAAAATATATGAAAATTGAATCTAAAATATATTTGAAAATGGGTTTGATGATTACAGTAATTATTATTGAGATTTCAAGTAGCATCTTGTCCTTTTTAATTATTATTGAGATTTCAAGTAGCATCTTGTCCTTTTTAATTATTATTGAGATTTCAAGTAGCACGCTTTATTTTAGTTCTGCTACTTCGATTAAAAGAATGCTAAAAATTAATAAAATTCGGCTGTTCATTGGACGTAATTCCTTAACATAATTCCATGCGATAAGGAAAGCCAATAATTATTGCTGTTGTGGTGGTGCTTCTTGTGAGCAATGCAAGCCCATGTCAATATATGTAAATCGTGCAATTGTGCGATGAATTTAATTATTAATGAATAATGTTTTTGCCATACTGCAACCTTAGGAGGGAAGCCCGGGGTCTTTAAAGAGGAGGTTTCCTTCGATGATGAAAACAAGATCATAGCTCTTAATGGTCTGGAAGGAGATGTCATGAAAATTTACAAGGTCTATAAGCCCATCTGGAAGCTTACACCAAAAGGCTCGGGGTGCTTGGCAAAACTGACCCTTGAATACGAGAAACTCCATCCTGATGTCCCGGTTCCAGAGATTCATGTTGATTTTCATGTTCAGTTGACTGAAGACATCGACGAAGCCCTCAGTATGGATTAATAAAAGAGGCCATCTCGACCAATAAACACTCACATGTCTGTGATCATGCTAGTTCTTGTTAATATATCTAAGCTTCCGAGCAACGATCGAGTTCAGTGTATCAACATGCTTGTGAGATTGTGTGTGAGATCTTGTGTTGTAATTCCTCTGTGTAATCTACAAAACTGTTAAATAAAACTAGAAGCTCAAGCTGCGGCTGCTTCCTCATTTGGAATGTTATTTATCATGACTCTCACATATGTATAATTCTCAATTCATGAATGCCCTACCAGATGTCCTAACCAATACTGAGCAGATGAGTATACCGATTCAAATTTGTCATCGTAGAAAAAATTTGCAATGGATATTTAGCAATGAAATTTCCATTGTTTTTTTAGAATGATCCGGAATTAAAATCGAGACAAAAACAATATCATTTTATCTCAGGTTTTTTAACGGTACCGGAACAAAACGAAATTGACAATTTGATATATATTGCTCAGACTCCACTGAACAAAAAGGCTTAACTTATACATACCCTCCGGATCCGTACATGGTTTTCAAGTTTTTGAAATCCTCGCAGACCTTGAAAAATTTGAATCTGAAAAACGGATTTGCCTGTCTACGCCAGAATTGAAAGCACCTAATTCGAGTTTTGCAAAAGAGAGGAGATTTTCTACTGGTTGAAAGTGTAGTTGCTGTTAATTTTTAAAATAATTTTTGTTTAAAAATTTAAGAAATCTAACCAGGGTCGTAATAGTTACAACTTTCAATGATATATGTTCGGTGTTTATCGATTTTCTGATTTGGTTTTATTGAGCACTTTGGTAAGTTTATGCATTTACTGAAATGCCCACACTATAATTGCCACAAACAGTCCACTTTAAAGAGTGAATTCGATAATTGGCTAAAATGAAACCAAATCCACGCTGGAAATCAACAGCTGGAATGAAACCAGAATCATGAAATAGATAATTTAAAATTAACAGTCTGTCATCTTTTAATGCTTAGATAAACCGTTGAGATTTAAAACAAAATTTTAATCAGTATCGGATAATTTGTTGTAAATATTTTTAATATACAATGGATCATCCATTATAGACTCATTAAATACTTTTTTTCTGAAATAATTTATTATTATTCAACAATAAAATCTATATTATTGAACACAATCCATAATCAGCTACCAATTCATTTTAATATCAACAACAAAATTTATTAGTTGCTACAATCCGTTGTCCGTTGATAATATAGCCTCCCGTTTTGAGTAGAGAGTTTTTGTCGATTCAGAAATAAGGTCACCAGGTGCCAAATGGACATTGCATTCGCAATTAATCAATCAAAAACTTCACGTGACATTGTCCCATCAATTATCGAGTCATATCAACATACTTTTTTGTCCCGCCCACTCATTCCAGCAAATTACATGACGGATAGATTCACTTATATCATCACTTTGGTGTATATTGCAAGTGTGATTAATTTGTTTTTTAAAATATTTTTTTGTTTAAAAATATATTAAATTAATATTTTTTTATTTATTTTAAATTATTTTTAATATTAACAAATTAAAATAATCTAAAAACATTAAGAAAATTAATTTAAATAAAAAATAAAAAAATTCAAAAACATTTTTCAAACACCCCCTTAAACAAGTGGAAAAAAGATATATTATTTGTTATTAAAATGATATGTGATCCAAAACTTCGACAAAAATGATCAGGCGATGAGATGTAGGAAAACGATATGAAATAATTGCACAGTAATATCGAGATATGACAAATCTTATACCGCGTTTGAATAGGAATATAAATCAATTACTGAAATTCATTACCTATTTAATTGCAAAATTAAACGATTCTTAAGCAGTTACAGTGACCACTTGTTCCTCCTTAATTTAAAATAATAATAAAAACCAGTAGCAATATGCTGGTTTGTCAAAAGATTATCACCAAACACCATGATGATATGTCCTGAAGCTATTAGAGATTTCTTTTATCATAAAAAATACCAACACTTGGCAATGGGATGTATGAAACAGATATGAGCGATTTACAAAACTATATTGAGATTTGCCAAAGCTTTTACAAAGTTTGAATAGGATTAGAAATCAATTATTTGATATATTAACTAGGTCATTTTTTCTATTTTTTAATTTTCTGTCCCATCCACTCATTCCAGCAGATTACATGATGGATGGGGGACAAATCTAACGCTTTGGATTTTGTTTTCCCTACGAATCCACGCATTGGAGATCTGATATGACGTAAAAATAATAAAAATCAATTGCGGAATCGAAAAAATTGATCGAAGATCAATGGTGCGAGGAGCTACATGCCCGCAACCATTTCATTATCATGTTGATTATCAATAAATTAATAAAATAAATATATACGACCTTGCTTTTTGCGTTTTTTATGGCAGAATTTGCCAATCATGCATCCCGCCATTTCTTATTCTTTTGAAGGACTATTTTTTTCTCTAAGCAATTCATTCTTCTTAGTATTTGAGAGATCGTTGTGGTTTTCCAATATCATGATGTCTTACAATAGTTTAGTGACAGAAAAAGAAGTGAAAGAAGCTTATTGGCTGATGATGCTGTCTAAAATTATATTTATAATAAAATAGTGATTGTGTTTGTGGTGATGGACTGCAGCAATAATGAGGAGTGGTTGGTAATTTGATTGTTGTGGTAGTGTTTGCAAGTTCTGCTGATAAAGATAAATATATAAAATGATTGTAGTTACTGTGTGATGATATGACCAATGATGGTGATGGTTATGAAGTGGCTGTAGTGGGCTGGCAGCAACGATAATCATGTAGCAATTATGAGATGACCACAAGGACAATTTTGCGGTGGTGATAGTGATGCGGTTTTCTTTCTTTTTTCTTTTTATCTTATTTTCCGTATTAAATAATAATAATAATAATAATAATATATAGATAGATAGATATCCTATAATATATATGCACAGTTAATTCTGTTGATCATTGATCCAAACGAGAATCACATGGCACGATTATAATATATATAAAAAACAAAACATTGACACAGAAGGCACGTCGCCTTTTCTCTCAGAAAGTAGATCTCTCTTTTTACATTCTATATAAAGACCGTCCAGCCTAGCTCTTTTTCACAAGTCATCATTTTCTTTGAGAGAGCATCGATTAGTGCTAATACAGAAGACAATGGCAATGCATGGAAAGATTGTGACAACATTAGAGCTCAAGTCCTCCGCAGAGAAGTTCTACAAAGTGTGGAGGAGCGAGTCCTTCCATGTTCCCAAACATGCTTCCAAGCATATCCAAGGAGTTGATGTGCATGCAGGTGACTGGGAGACTGCGGGCTCTATCAGGATTTGGCAGTACACACTAGGTAATTAAGGCAACGGTAAAACTTGCACGCTTTATTTTAATTCTTCTACTACTTCGATTAAAAGGCTACTAAGAATATATATATATATATATATATATATATATATATATATATATATATATATATATATATATATATATATATATATATATATATATATTAAGTGTCTCTTATTGTTGATTTAGTTACATGCTTGAAAATTAAGTGGCTCTTATTGTGTAATATATGTAAATCGTGCAATTGTGCGTTGAATTTGATTATTAATGAATAATGTTTTTGCCATATATACTGCAACCTTAGGAGGGAAGCCCGGGGTCTTTAAAGAGGAGGTTTCCTTCGATGATGAAAACAAGATTATAGCTCTTAATGGTCTGGAAGGAGATGTCATGAAAATTTACAAGGTCTATAAGGCCACCTGGAAGCTTACACCAAAAGGCTCGGGGTGCTTGGCAGAACTGACCATTGAATACGAGAAACTCCATCCTGATGTCCCTATTCCAGAGGTTTATATTGATTTAATGGTTAATCTGACTAAAGACATCGACGAGTCCCTTAGCACGGAGTAATAAAAGGGGCCAGGCCATCTCGACCAATAAACACTCACCTGTTTGATCATGCTAGCTCTTGAATAATATATCTAAGCTTTCGAGCAACGAGTTCAGTGTATCAGCACGCATGTGAGATCTTGTGTTGTAATTCCTGTGTGTAATCTATGAAACTATTAAATAAAACTAGAAGCTCAAGCTGCGGCTGCTTCCTCGTTTGGAATGTTATCTATCATGACTCTCACATATATATAATTCTCAATTCATGAATCCCCTCCCAGTTGTCCTAACCAGTAGAATTGCACTGGCACTGGAGATGTGGATGCTATTGCAAATAGAAATGCCACCATGGGCATCGCTTCATTGCCTGAGATAAGTGGTGGATGTGATAATACAACGCTTTGCCTGATAACCTGCCTGATGGATATAGAATTTTGGTACCCTATTCTCGAATGCTGGGAAAGGAACCAATTAAGGCAGTATTGCATTTTGAATTGTAATTATTGTACATCTTCCTGCGACGGAGATCCTGTTTAATTTCACTATCGAAGCTTCTTGCGACGGAGAAAGTAGTTGATTTCTGGTGCTTATATGGTTGTTGTATCTGACCGTTGAAAGGTAAATGAACTTGAAATTCTCTAGTTTCTGCATTTGCATGTAGAAAGGGCGGTGACGGGTAATGATGACTTGCTGAGTAGACTGCATGAATGAATTAATTCGTTCCATAATATAAAAAGCATCAAGCTGTTTGTCCTGTTTAAAAATGATTTTTTTTTTAAAGTTGAAAATAATGTTTTTTTTTTATTTTAAATTATATTTAGTGTTTTTAATCATTTTTAGGTGATGACTAGTCAAATGCCCGCACTCCGTTGCGGGCGTAGTGCGGGCGGAATAAATAATTTTTATAACTGTTGAGATAAAAATATAATATTTCCACATATAAAGTTGAATATAAAAAAAAAGATCAACAACCTCTATCGTAATAACAGTAACATCGAAGTCTTAACTTTTTAAATTATCATCACTATCACTATTAAAACAATAAACATTATCCAACAAATATGAGAAAAAACAAAAAAAAACAAAATAAAATAAGCACGTAAGAAAAAAAAATTAAATTATTATTATTATTATTTTTAATATTAATATTATTATTGCTTTAATAACGGGGAGAAAACGAAATAAAATCAAAAGCTTAAAAAAAGCCTAAAAACATTAACAAAAGATCAAAAGAAAAAATAGAATAAATGACAAAGAAATAAAAATTTTTGACTGAGGAAAAAATTATATGACTTGGACATTAAAAACAATTATTACACTATGTTGCGGGCCGAGTAAAAAGTTTAATATAATAAAAAAGACCATCATACCCTATTCTAAAAATAGCAACATCAAAGTTGTAACAACTAACAGTATCATTGTAGTTACTGGCTAAACAATAAAAAACATCAAATTATCCCTAGAGAAAAAAATTTAAAAACATTAATAAAAGAGTAAGTAAGAAAAATAACAAAAAAATTTCTTCTTCTTCTTCTTCTTCTTCTTCTTCCTCCTCTTATTATTATTATTATTATTATTATTATTATTATTATTATTATTATTATTATTATTTTATTATGTGAATAATGAAAGAAAAAAAATAAAAGACTAAAAAATATCCTAAAAACTTCAACAAAACATCAAACAAAAAAATAAAAAAAAATAAAAATTATCATTACTATAACTATTAAAACAATAAAAATTATCAAATTATCCCGAGAGGAAAAAACCTAAAAAAAATTAACAAAAAGAGTAAGTAAGAAAAAATCATTAAATTAATATTAATATTATTATTATTATGTTAATAATAAAAAAATCAAATAAATGAAAAACTAAAAAAACATAAAAGCTTTAACAAAAGATTAAACAAAAAAATAAAATAAAAATCATCAAGCAAAAAAAGTCATTATTATTATTATTATTATTATTATTATGCTAATAATGAAAAAAAAAGACTAAAAAAATCATAAAACTTTAACAAAAGATCAAACAAAAAAATTAAGTAAAAATTATCAGGTAAAAAAAGTCATATGACGTGAAAAAAAAAGGAAAGTGAAAAAAATCAATAAAAAATAAAAAAACAATCAAAATACATAAATAAAAAAACATAAGTGAAAAAAAAGGGAAAAAAACCCGTCAAAATCAATAAAAAAAACAAAAAAACAATAAAAAAAAAAAAGCAAAGTGAAAAAAGAAAAAAAAAAGCAAAGTGAAAAAAATAGGCGCTAGGCAGGGGTCGAACCCCTACCTAGCGCCTCTCCTGGTAAGACACGCCTGTGTCTTACCAGTAATCTACATGCTTTTCTTTGATTTTTTTTGTGAAATAATATATAAATAGTATTATTACTGTTCAAAACCGGAAAAAAAAGGCGCACGAACTCGCGCGACACACGGACGAAAAATGTCCAATGAACAGTGAACTCTCTCTAGCGCTACAGTGCCGGACTGAGCTGTTTTAGTATATAGGATAATATCGAAAAAAAATAATTTTTTTTTTGAAAATAATTTTTTTTAATATATTTTTAAACAAACAAAAACACTTTAAAAATAACATTAACTATCATTCTGATATAAATTTATATTTATATGTATTGAATATCCATGATTCTTAAATTTAGTCTCTTGGATTTTCATAACCAATGAGTTCATTTTTTTCTCCTATAAATAGACCATTTATCTTGTATTCTTTACACCTTTGAAATATAGAAACATTAGAAATGTATTTCTCTCTTGTTTTTTATATTATATTTTGATATATATACTCTTCTATATTAATTATTTATTCTTTTTATATCACATTTCAAATAAATACTTTTGTTGTAGTCATGCTTATAATAGCATATTTGATTTTGAGTTTAAGAAGAGTTTTTTTTAATTAAATTAAATTAAAAAAATGTTTTAATTATACCTCAATGTCTAGTGTGCCCGTATTTCTTTCAATCTAACATTATTTAGTTTCAAAAAATATTTTTTTATTTCATCAACGTTCCAGTATTATTTACTTTTTTTATTTCTTAGAATAAAAGAAAAAAATAAATTGAAGATGAAATGAACAAAGGAGATTAACTATTTCTTAAAATCAGATGTGAAATGACTGCTTCGTCATTTCACATTACAGAGGCAGCTGAGGCGCTGCTAGCTAGCTTCATGCCCTTCCTTTTGTGCCGGTCTCTGGGACCATCCCCTTGTGGGCCCTCTGACTCACTGTCGCTTTGTCTGGGCTCGTCCTTATTGGACCATCTTCGAGGGCAGACTCGTAAATCAACCTAAAGGAACATCGAATAATTATGCTATTTTGCACAGAGATGACTGAGGAGAGATTATGAAAACAACACATCACTTCTCGTGTCTCTCCATGTCAGTCAACAAGATTTGACCCCCTTTTTTTTGTACAAAAAAAGTTTTTGTTTAAAAAATGTTATTTTTTTAAAATTAAATACTTTTTTTTATTATATATATAGTTAAAACTGTTAAAATCAAGAAAATAAAATCTGTGTAATTTTTTTAGTTATAAAATTTACTTTCGGATCATTAACCAGATATTTGTTTACAAAAACTTGAATTGATCTAAAGTTATATAAAAACATGTTTTTTTTTAGCTTAAACCAACATTAAAAGAACTTTAAAAAAATTGTATTGCTACAAGAAAAAAATTGAAAAATAAAAAAAAAGTTTCAAGTGAGAACAACTGCAAATATTTTATGCAGTTCCCGAAAAATGCTTTGAAATCTAAATAGTGCAATAGGCGCATACCTGGCGTTCTGTTCTGCCTTTTGAAATCAGATCTTGAAGAATCAAGTAGTATTATCTGTGCCGACTGCCGAGAACAGTCCAAAGTGGATTGCATTCGAAAATAAATAAATGAATAGCTATGATACAATATAGGGAGACAAGGACAGTGGTATGGTTGGTATGCATTGATTGTTTTGCATAAAGATTTGCTCGAAGGACGATGCTTTTTTACAATATATATATATATACTAGCAACTTGCCCTCGTGTTGTCGCGGGTATTTTTTTATATATAATTTAATATAATTAAATCTACAATGATAAATTTATATGATATAAGTAAATAAAAATTATAGATTCAAAGATAAAATATTGAAAATTTTGAGTTGAGTTTGTCACATAAGCATAGATTACATCTTTTAGAATATAGGTATTGCGTCATAAACGATTACAAAAGAGCGCGCACTAACATTAGAAAAAAGAGCAACATATTTGAATAAGAAAAAAAAAACTTACTGAAATCAATATTGTGCAGATAATAAAATTTTACAAATCAATTAATAGAAAGAGCAAATAAAAAAAAGGGAAAAGGAAGCAATATTAATTTAAAATATTTTAACAATAGCAACATCGGAGTCTTAACATCTAAAATTATTATTGCGGCTAGAATAAAAACAATAAAAATTATTAAATTATGCCGAGGGAAAAAAATAAAAAACATGAACCAAACAGTAAGCAAGAAAAACCAATTAAAAATGATTATTATTATTCTTCTTATTGTGAAAGAATAAATAATCACTATTGTTATAATAATAGAATACATAATCACTATTATTATAATATTACTAATAATCACTATTATTATTATTCTTATTATAATTATTATGGTTATGTTAATAATGAAAGAAACAAAAATAAATGAAAGACCAAAAATATCTAAGAAACTTTAACAAAAGATAAAAAAAAATAAAAAAAAAATTATCATTGCTATTACTGGGAAAAAAACAAATTATCAAATTATCGGGAGGGAAAAATAACAACAAAAGAGTAAGAATGAAAAATAATTAAATCATGCTTATTATTATTATTATTATTATTATTATTATTATTATTATTATTATTATTATTATTATTATTATGTTAATAATGAAAGAAAAATAAATAAATGAAAGGCTCAAAATTTCTTACAAACTTTAACAAAAGAAAAAAAAAACAACTATTATTGCTATTACTGTCAAAACAATAAAAATTATCAAATTATCCTGAGAGAAAAAAAACATTAAAAAAAGAGCAAGCAAGAAAAACAATTAAATTCTTATTCTTCTTCTTCTTCTTCTTCTTCTTCTTCTTATTATTATTATTATTATTATTATTATTATTATTATTATTATTATTATAATTATTATTATGTTAATAATGAAAGAAACAAAAATAAATGAAAGACTAAATATATTTTAACAAAAGCTAAAAAAAAGAGAACAAAAACAAAAATTTATTATTGCTATTACTGGCAAAACAAAAAATATTATAAAATTATCGGGAGAAAAAAACAAACAGAAGAGTAAGAACAAAAAATAATTAAATTATTATTATTATTGTGTTAAATACATTTATATATACATGGACAAAAGTATGGATTATTCTAGAAATATAAAAAAATAAAAGTATAAGGGCTGAAATGAAAATCAAATATAAAGGGATTAAATTTTTGAACATTGTCAAAGAATAAAAACAAACCAAATGAATTAATATCCAAAAAAAATTAAAAGAATAAGGACCGAAATGAAAAATGGCATATATAAAAATTACTTGGAGGACCAAAAAGAAATAATGACAATTGTTGTCATTTTAGAGAAAAATTAGAAGAAGAGGGACTGAAATCAAACTTTGCATATATTAGCAATTTCAATAGGAGGACCAAATCAAAGAAATCAAAACATTCGTACCGGAATAATTGAAGGAATAAAAAATAAATACAAAATCAAAACTATAAGGACTGAAATAAAACTTTCTTATATAATCAGTTTTAATTGAAGGGCACAATTGAAAATAACAACACTTTAATTTGAATAAATCAGTAATAAAAACGAAATCAAAATCGCAGGGACCAAACTGAACTTCACACCAACATTAGGGACTGGAGCCGAATTTGGAGGCGGAAGGAGAGAGAAAGGCGACGTCGGAGAGAAAACCATCCGCCGCGGCTTAACCGGACATCCTTTCAGTGAACGCGCCGCGACGGAGGAGAGAGGACATCCCGGCGCATCTTCTGTCATGGCGAAAGTGCATTTCGGACGCCTGGAAGACGCCGCACGTGCCGCCTCAAGGGCGTGTTGGCGTGGAACGCCGCTGGCGCGGCCAGGAGACGTGCCAGCTGTCCCCCTGGCGAATGACCGAAACAACCCTGCCCCCACTGGTATTTACGAAAATACCAGGGGGGGAAAGACGCCGCAGCCCCCGTTTACTGTGCAAATTTTTGTCTTTTTCGGGGGCTTTAACCGTCAGCGCACTGTGCACAAAAATGTGAAAAACCACCGGAGCCCCTCGCGACTGTTCTCTGTTTTGTCGTTTTCGGGGGTCAGAGGTGTCAATGCACTGTGCGCATTGCGGCTATTAAAAAAAAAGAAGCCAAAAACCAAAAATACCCCCATAAAATTAACACTAAACGCCGGATGACCAAGGCGATTTTCGTCTATGCACTGCCACAATCCACAGTGGATTGTGAGACAGTGCACAGTGGAATGCATAGGGATTTATCAACGCCTTTTAGTGTTTTGTTAATATTATACATATATATAAAAGGCGTCGTGATTTTACTGTAGAGAAAGTTACTGTAGCTTAAGACTCAGGTGCACTGTGGACTCGCAATTTATCCCGGTGCATCGCGGGTGTTTGTCTACCTTGTTTTTTTTGTCTTTTCTGCCTTTGAATAGTGCACTGCCGTTTCTAGCCCCCTAAAAAAACAAAATAGTGCACAGTAGCAGGGGCTCTCTCGGTTTTTCCATCTTTTTTGGAACAATGTGCAGACGAAAATGGGCACAGAAAACGACAAAATAGCTAACAGGAGACAGGGGCAGTGGCGTCCTTTCCCCCCAAGTCTTTTCGCAATTATCAGGTAAATCAGGGGCGTATCGGTCATTCGGCCATTATTTTATTATTTTTACGCGCGGCGGCTGGCGCGTCGCTGGCCCGCGCCAGCGGGCTTCCATCCTTACGCGCCTTTAAGGCGGCGCGTGCGCCTTATTCCCGGCATCAAAAATTAACTTCCGCCGCAACTGAAGATGCGCTTGAAGGTCCTGTATCCGCCGTCGAGGCGCGTACACTCAACAGAGGTCAGGTTAAGCCGCGGCGGACGGTTTTATCTCCGACGTCCCTTTTCTCTCTCCTGCCGCCTCGAAAGTCAGCTCCGGTCCCTGATGTTTGTGTAATGTTTATATTGGTCCCTGAGGTTTTTATTTCGTTTTCATTACTGATTTATTCAAATTAAAGTTTTATTGTTTTCAATTGTGCTATGAAATTAAAACTGCTTATATAAGAAGTTTTTATTTTAGTCCTTATAGTCTTGATTTTGTTTTTACTCCTGATTCCTTCAATTATTCTGGTCCGGATGTTTTGATTTCTTTAATTTGGTCCTCCATTTGAAATTGGTAATATATACAAAGTTTGATTTTAGTCCCTCTTCTTCTGATTTTTTTTTTAAAATGGCAGCATTATTCATGATTTATTTTTGGTCCTCCAAATATTTTTTTTCTTTAATTTTATCCTTCAATTGGAATTAATTTAATATATGTTATTTTTTATTTTGGTCCTTATTCTTTTAATTTTTTATTTGTTATTAATTCTTTTTTTTATAATGGTTATTTTGTATTTTTTTAATTGATTTTTTATTGTTTTTTTTTACAAATATTTTGCTTTTTTGTAATAATTTTCCATTGCAATTTAATTATTGGAATTCCTTTTTTATTAATATTGCTCCTTTTTCCTCTTTGTTCATTTGTTTTGTTTTTTGCTTCTTTTTTTTATTCTTCTTTGGATTGGGTGATTTTTGTGATTTGATTATTTATGCAATAATCATGATAATTTCAGTTGTTGTTTTTTTAGTGATTTTTTATGATAATTTAATTATTGAGATTGTTTTGACAGTAATGTTGGTAATAATTTTAACTATTATAATAATGATAATAACAATCACATAAGGACATATTTTCAATTTATGTATTTATCTTTTTGTGGATTGAAATTTAATTATTTATTTTTTTATTTGATTATTCGAGGGTTTTTTATATTAATTCATTTAGTTTTGTTTTTTTTAAATCTTAAACAATGTATATTTTTAATTCGTATTTATACATCTATACTTTTAGTTTTTTTATAGGTTTTTTTGTTGGGATTTGATTTTATAATAAAAAAAATACACACATTTAATATTTTTTACATTGAAAAAAAAATTGTGCCGCCCGCGGCGAAGCGCAGGGGCATTATCTAGTATATATATATTTTAGGAAATCACTGTGTACTGTGGATTGTAATAGTGACTTTGTCCGGTTCGGATTTTGGGTTTTGGGTCGGTTCGGTTGTGAGAGTTTTACTGTGGATTTCAGTATTTCCTTTGTTTGGTTTACTGTTTTTTGTGTTTGACAGTGTTGGTTGTGTTTTACGTTGGTCAACTTTGCCTTTTCTTTGTTTTTTGAGTGCTTTGGTGTTTGTTGTGCTGTCTGTTGTCGCAGTTATTAGCTGTCAGATTATTAATTACCAGTCTTGACTTTTTTTACGCTGTAATTTGCCTTTTTTTTTTTAATTTTTTCTGTTACTTCGTCGCCAGGTGTCTCGGTGGTTTCCATTTTTCTATTTTGTTTTTTCTGTGTCTTGGTTGCCACGTGCTTCAGCTGCTTTGCTAATTATTTACATCTTTTTTTTTCATCTCACGAACTTGCTTTTGTTTTTTTTCAAGTTTCCTGCAACTTTTGCTTTTTTCAACTTTGCATTTATTGCAACTTTTGCTTTTTTTCAACTTTTGCTTTTTTTCAACTTTGCAGTTATTTCATTTTTTGCTTTTTTTTTTTTAGTTTTATTCCTCTTTTGCTTCTTTGAACTGTGTATTTCTTTCATCTTTGCTTTCTTAAACCTTCTGTTATATTAAAGAAAGGCGCCGGCTTGGTTGCTGGAGAGGAGCCCGATTCGTTTCTTGGGTTTGTGGCAGTGGGGTTTTCTATCATTTGTTTTTTCAGCTTGATTAATTGTTGAAGAGGAGCTCAATTTGTTTCTTGTTTGTCTTGGCTGTGGGGAATTCATTCGGCATTACTGAGGCATGAGTTATGTTGTTATTGATCTCAGTTTGAGTGGTGAGTTGCTATGAGTGAAGGAGTTGGTTTGTGGTTTGACACAATCGTTGGGTTGAGTGTATGTGTGGGTTGCTGCCATTGTCGTATGGGTTTGCTTTATTATTCATTTTTATTTTTATTATACAAGTTTATTATTGATTTTTATGTGTATATATATATTGATTTTTATGTATATATGTTTTGTCATTGTTCTGCAGGTTTGATTTATTGTTAATTTTTATACTGGTTTGTTATTAATTTTTATATGGGTTTTGCTCGATATCACTGAGACATGAGTTATTAATTTTTCATTATTGATTATAGCGAAGGCAGCCGTAACAGTAGACATTAGTAAAAATAGTGAGCAATTATAACTTCTGCATGATGAAGAAAGAAAGAGGCTTACGTTATCGGAACCATATTTCCCCCCAGACCTCTATCATGTGTCTTGCTTCCCTAACACATATAGGATGAAAAGAAGTTCTGCAAGTCCCTGAATAAACCATGTGAACAACAGAAAGGCATTACCAGGTAGAGCTGCTCACATTTTTAAACCAAAGGATACAAGAGGTAAGAGTATTGTAGCATCATATGTTAATCAAAGCATTTCAAGAATGGCTAAGGAAACAAGAAAAGCTGCACTGCAGCTATCAATACAAGAATTGAAAAATTAGAGACTTAAAAAACGAGGATATAATATTGCCTCATTAAAGAGAGTAGCAAAATAATCACAAGTGGGTTGCTTGGAGTGGAAGAGCTGATTTGCGGATTGACACAATTGTTGGATTGGGTATATGTGCGGGTTGCTGCCATTATCGTATGAGTTTGGTTTATTGTTCTTTTTTATTTCTATTATGCAGGTTTATTATTGATATTTTCTGTATATATATTGAATTTTATGTATATATATTTCTTCCATTGTACTGTGGGTTTGATTTATTGTTTATTTTTATGCTGGTTTGTTATTAATTTTTATGTGGGTTTTGCTCGATATCACTAAGACATGAGTTATTAATTTTTCATTATTGTTTTTTATGTGGTTGATCTCAGATGGGTGTTTCAATACCACTAGCAGTAGATGGTTGTTTCGAGTGGAGGGGTTGATTTGTGTTCTCAAACAATCATTGCGATGAGTCTATGTGTAGGTTACTGCCAATGTTGTGTGGGTTTGGTTTGTAGTTGATTTTTTTTCAAGTTTCGTTTATGTTTCTTTCACGTTACGGCAAACTTTATTTGCTATTTCAAGGCTTTGTTGTTGTTTTTTCATATAATTTGTTTGTGAACAACAATTTGCATTAAATGCACAGATTACCTGCTGTATAATGACAATTGATTTTTGGATACTCTCAGTGTTTGTGTGCCGAGCAGTTATGGGTTTGGTATATGATTGGTTTCATTTACTGTTTTTTCCTGATTTTCACATGGTTGGTGAATATTAAAATGTTTTTTCTTTGCTGTGTCAGAGTTTTGTTACTGTTTAGGATTTTTTTAGTGTATGTGTATATTATTATAGGTGTGCTTTGGCCTCTAAGCTGTGTGCAGCTTTGGAAACTTTCTCCTTGCCTATTAAGCTTGAATTTGGTGAGTTTTATATTGGTAGATAGAATAGAATATGTCACTTTAGCTTTGGTTAATATATTCATGTTTTTTGTTCAAAGCTTGCTTGCTCTTTCATTGTTTTTTTTCTTCTATATTTTTTGTTGTTTTTATTTTGTGTTGGATTTGTTAATTTTTTTCAGAGGCTTGGAGTTGTTGCTAATCTGTTTTGCTTGCCATTCTGTTTTGCTTGCTTTTCTTTTTGTGGTGAAGGTAACTCCTTTTAGTTTGGAAAAACATGTGTTCATCATAGCCAACAAAACTGTGTTTTGTTTATTTCATTTGGTGTGGGTTGAGTTTAATGATGATGAATGTTGAATGCTTATTGAGATAATTTTTTTGACACTGATTTAAAAATGCAGTCTACGTTATCTTCGCAGTGTAGCTGCTTCTTAGCTATTTATGTGCCATAAATGGATGATGTTGCTTTAGAAAAACTTCGGAGAAACTTAAAGGCAAATTTAACACTATTTTTTTAGTTTGGTTACCATTAGAGATAAATAATTAGTTTTGTGGATAAGGGTTTTTTTTGTAATGTTTAAATTTTTCCCAGTTTTATATTAAAGCGAGATTTTTTTTTGAAATACTTTGTTATTTTATGACTATCTTTGCTCGATGATGTGAGATTTGAACTGAGGGAACTTTTACTTATCATAGTGGATGAAATTATATACACATTTGTTTTGGAGACAGTTGGCATGGAAAAGGATGAATTTTTTGTTCATCATTTTATATGAGTATTTGTTTATATTACACAATTCAAACCTATTATTTAGTTGAGGGTATTGGTAATGTTTGGTTGATCAAGTGTTGATTTTTGTTTCATGTGCTTTTAGTGAATGATTTTATGCTGCAATGAGTTTCTATTTTGTATGCTTTTGGTTAATGATTTTCGCTGCAATTACTTCAGAAATAGAGGATTAATGCTTTGTTTGGTTGTGTGGTTAATGTTATGGGTGTTAATTGTTTTTTGCCCATGTTGGTTGTTTTTTATCCATTCGTTGATGATGTACAATGTGGCTGTTTTTTAGTTTTGTTGGCTTTAAAAGTTAGCGCTGATGGTTAGTGAAATTGATTTCACTTGAAGATGGTTGAAGATACATGAGTTCTGTTTTGGTGTTTGATTAATCTATTATATTTTTATTTTATTTTTGCATTTGTCAATATTTTTTTTCATTGTTTTGTACGTCTTTTGGTGGATAATTTTATATGTTTTATTATATCAAATTTTACATGTGTAAATGTTATATTTCATTTTAAAACTAGGACCCATTAATTGTTTTAATATCACAAGTTATAAAAATTATTTGCTAGCCCGCAATCCAACTAGTATTAACTAAAATATAAAACGCGTTTCGGTTTTACTGTCAAATCCATGGAATCCCTATCGAGATACCTTGTAACAATGAGTAAAAAGACATGGAATGTATTGAGAAAAAACTACAAAAATCTTAAAACTTAATACAATCGATATTCTAATGGTTTAAAAATGTCAGACGAAGGTAGCTGAGCACTAGGATTTTCCGAATCCAGGATATGCTATGATAATCTGATATGAGTAATATAGTAAAGACATGAAAATATAATTAAGTAACCACTATAATATAGAAACTTGTTGATAGAGTTTTTCATGAAAATATACGTAACCAATATAAAATAAAAACTTGTCGAATTAACAAAACACACCTTAAAGTCCTGGGCAATTTCAGGAACAAGCCTCTGGAATGGGAGTTTCCTGATCAGGAGCTCAGTACTCTTCTGATACTTGCGAATTTATCCAGCTCAGTCCATGAAACAGTTGCATGGACCACAAACTAATTCATTTAAACCGCTGGTGGACGATAAGAAGCTAATAGCTGCTTTTTGAAAGAATTTGTAAACTCCCTTGGGTCTGGCTGTGACAAATTATTGGTGTATTTTTTTTTTTTTTTTAGACGGCAAGTAGGTTTGTTTTTTATGTGTTGTTCGGAATTAATATTAACAAACCTAGAAGGGAAATTATTGCAGCTATAGAATTTGATGAAATTATTCTTGGCCTAAAAAAGAAGAAGCTATTATTAGTTTTAAAATTTATTTAATTAATTACTCTTTTGATTATGTTTAATTTAATATTATTTTATTTAAATATATTTTATTTTCTCATCAAACTTTTTATATTATCTACCTTTTTTATTTTTTTTAAGAAAAAATCCTAACTATTTTTTTAGTTTAGAGATTTTATTATTTTAATTTTTTATATTATATTTTTAATTTATTATTTAGAGGGAATTATTTTTTATTTTCTTATTCTATATTAAAATTTAAACTCAACCATATTTTTAACCAAACACTTCAAAATTTATTTTGTACCGCAGCTAAAACGTTTTTCATAAAACTGTTTTTTTTTTTTTTTAAATCTCAACTACAAAAACAAAAATAATATCAAAAAGACCCTTATAAAACTACAAAAGACTGGAGGTTCTCCTTTTCAATAAAATATTGATAGCAGATTATTGTTGGAAGATCCAAAGGGTTAGGCTTCACTTGTTAATTTCCTTCTATTTTTCAAGTGAATTGTTTCATTTAAGCTTTCATTAACATGATTTTACTTTCCCTCGTGTAATAAAATAATTTATAATTATTTTATAATGTTAAAATTGAATGATTCCTTCAACTCGTTTAATATTTTATAATTAATGTGTTTTTATTTTATAAAATTCATTTTGATTCTGTTGATCATTAATCCAAACAAGAATCACATGGCACGATTATAATATATATAGAAAACAAAACAATGACACAGAAGGCGCGTCACCTTTTCTCTCAGAAACTAGATCTCTCTTTTTACATTCTATATAAAGACCGTCCAGCCTAGCTCTTTTTCACAAGTCATCATTTTCTTTGAGAGAGCATCGATTAGTGCTAATATAGAAGACAATGGCAATGCATGGAAAGATTGTGACAACATTAGAGCTCAAGTCCTCCGCAGAGAAGTTCTACAAAGTGTGGAGGAGCGAGTCCTTCCATGTTCCCAAACATGCTTCCAAGCATATCCAAGGAGTTGATGTACATGCAGGTGACTGGGAGACTGCGGGCTCTATCAGGATTTGGCAGTACACAGTAGGTAAATATATTGTGGACCTGTGCAAGTTTCAAGTCTAAAAGACTTTCACTTGAGGGGGTGTGTTAAAGTATAATATAATCATATTCTGGGGCTTCACTTATCAGCTTAAGCTTTTAGGTGAGATTAATGGTTTGGAAGGAGATATCATGAAACTTTACAAGGTTTACAAGCCTATCTGGAAGTTTACACCAAAAGGCTCGGGGTGCTTTGCAAAACTGACCCTTGAATACGAGAAACTCCATCCTGATGTCCCGGTTCCAGAGATTTATGTTGATCTTATTGTTCATATGACTAAAGACATCGACGAAGCCCTTAGTATGGAGTAATAAAAGGGGCCATCTCGACCAATAAACACTCACATGTTTGTGATCATGCTAGTTCTTGTATAATATATCTAAGCTTTCGAGCAACGATCGAGTTCAGTGTACATGCATGTGAGATTGTGTGTGAGATCTTGTGCTGTAATTCCTCTGTGTGATCTACAAAACTATTAAATAAAAATGGAAGCTCAAGCTGAGGCCGCTTCCTCATTTGGAATGTTACTTATCATGATCACTCTCACTTATATATAATTCTCAGTTCATGAATGCCCTACCAGTTGTCCTAACCAATACTGAGCAGACGAGTATGTTTGTCAATGGAAGCTGCAGCCCTTGCACTGGCACCAGAGATGTGGATGCTATTGCAAATAGAATTTGCCACCTCGGGCCTCGATCTTTTCATTGCCTGAGTCCTCTATAGGCAACGGTGTTGCAGAGATAAGTGGCGGTTGTGATAATACCAACGCTTTGCCTTATAATTAACCTGCATGATGGATGAACCCATAATTTGTGATAAAAAAATTATGTTTTTTGAGAGTAAAATATTTATGATATATTAGTGTAAATAATCTATGACTTATTAGAGTAAAAGTTATGGACATAATGCTTGGATGAACCCAGAGATAATGAATTTAACAGTTTATGAAACCTGCAAGGATTTGGATTGAATGCTAAACTTAGGCTAAAAAATATATCTAACAATTCATCAAACCCATAAAAATCTGGACTTGGTTCTGAGCTCATAAATAAAGTAAAATGTTATTCATTAACAAGGCTTCGGTTAAACTCCTTTGATGTCTTGACTATCTGGAAAAAATAAAAGTCTATAAACCACGCTGTATAAAATCCCGAAAGATTAAAAAAAAAAAACTGGAGTCCCTGAGGAAACGAGAGATAGAGAATCTGATGGTTATGATGCCAGACTTCAGAAGAATTATCTTTTAACAAATCATGTGAAGATAGGGATCGGCATGACAGGTTGATATGAAATCTGAACCAATCCTGTTTTAAAAAAATAGTTAGTTGATGTAATAAAAAATCTGTACTTGATGACCCGGTACAACTGAACATCAATCAACTTGCTATTTCTTTTTTTTTTTTAAATGATTTTTTCTGCCCCCCCAATTATGTTCATAAGATGTTGCAATTTATAACTCTGGATCAGAATTTAAACAATGCTTAGGGTAGCAAAGGGGCCGGCGCGTCATGGGAGCTGCAGAAAACTTATTCTATTTTTTTCAGGATTTTACAAACATAAGGAATCTGTACTTGTACAGGATTCAAACGAACATTAGATTTTTGTCATTTAACATTCATCCCTGAATCAAAACATCATGGATAGCTTTTTAATTCCTAAGCCAGCTGCCAATTTAACTAAAATTTGAGCTGTTTCCTTCTCCCTTTCTCCAATTTCACATTCTGAAAAGAAATAAAAATTATGAACCCTCATTTTTGGAGAAGATAGAGAGTCCAAAAAGGTAAATAAACTCGCAACAATTGCTGTGAATTTGCGGAAAAGAATGGATCCACCCCTATCACAACATTGTATTGGAAATATAGTCCATTTGGATGTTGCAAACTGGGAAGCTAAAGTGGTGGACTATAATGGTTTAGCTGGAAAAATTCATGAGTCAATAAACGTGACTCTGTGAGGCAGGTTTACGTCGATGGTACCTTCTTCAATTTTACGAGACAAAGAAGGGCGAAGATCCTAATGACTTCTGGAGTGCAATTGGTTTCAGTAGTTGGTGTAAATTTCCATTTTATGAGGTTGATTTTGGATGGGGAAAGCCCATTTGCGTTGGGACTTCTTTGAGGGTTTTACCCAACTGGGCCCTTTGTTTTTGCGGATAAAAACCTGGTCATGTCCGTCTACCTCCAAGCCCCATAAATTAGCATTTTTTGCTTCTAAGATGCCTTTCTGAAGATGGGAATTAAAATAATTTGTAAGTGAATTACTTCGATTGTGGCAGGATCGCAGTAGGTGCTTCCGTTTCCCATCGAGTAGCTGATGCTATGTCAATGGAGAAGTTTGTTAAATGCTGGGGTGCAATTTCCAGATCCTCCAACAAGGGATGAGGCTGTGTCTGCCCTTATATGTGGGGTGCGTTTGTTGGAGAGGAAAACGGGTAGAGATCATTTGTGTATCTATATCTTATAAGAACTTTGAAGTTAAATATACCTGGAAATCACTGTACTTTTCAATTTTCACGCAAGTTCGTGATCACTGGTGGATTTTCTCCCCAGTTAATAGCGTTCACGAGTGTGGGTGTTCATGAGATTAGAAGAGGAAAAATTAAAGGTTGAGAACGGCAAATAAAATCGCAATGCATGTGGTGGATTTGCGGAAGAGATTGGATCCTCCCCTACCACAATATTGTATTGGAAATATAGTCCATATGGCCCCGGCAAACTGGCTAGCAGACACCCAAGAGGTCCTTGCGTGAGTGGTGAGGGCGCTCTCGTCCCTTAAGAGAAGTCAGGGGTTCAAACCCTCCTCTTGTATGGAGCCGGTCATTTGGAGAGCACTTTCACCTCTTTGCGGCCCACCCAGTGCGAACGTGGATTAGTCTAGGCCAGCGCCTAGGACACTGCGTGGTTTATACCAAAAAATAAAAAAACTGGCTAGCAGACGTGGTGGATTATAGTAGGCAAAATTCATGAGATCATAAATAATGATTAAGTTAGACGGGATTTTGCATTCGGTACTCGCTTAAATCTTCTGAGACAGAGAATGCCGGACAATGCAAAAGATCATCCCAACAACGGGAGCGCATTTATCTTCAGTGGTTGGTGCAGATTTCCATTTTATGAGTTTGATTTTGGATGGGGAAAGCTCATTTCGGCAGGCGCGCACTGCCTTGCGGTTAAAAATTAATGGCGACGTTCTCTTGGATGCAAGAGATGAAGGAATAGAGGCATTGGTGACATTACCAAAGGAAGAGATCTATTGAATTACAAGATGAAGAATTGCAGGAACAGCTCACTGAAGAATCACAGCAACAATTCATCCTCTGCAGTTTTATATAACAGCTTTTCTATTTTGTACATAACAGTAGCTGTCACTTTTGTAACTAATTCTTGTACGTATTAAGCAAGTAATTGCAGGCTAGAGTTTGTTAGAGTTTGTTATTATAATTAGCTGGTTGACTAACAATAAACAGTTATGCCATTAGTTAATTACTTAGTACATGCAGACATTTTGCTGCATATATATAAGGAATGTAACAGTGAAGGAAATACACTGAGAAATTCATTCATTCCAAACGTTTTTCTTCTTCTCATTACAATTCAATAAGATCTGGGCTTGAGGTAAATAAAGATCTTTAACAAAATTATAAATGAAGCATTTTAAAAAACTCTATTTTATTTTTTTCATATATTTGACAAGTGAAGTTTTTTGTTGAATAAAAACAATTTTCCTTTCATAAAATATAATTAACAAATATATCTTTTGTTAAATAAAAGCTTCAATCATTATCCAAATGACTCTTTAACTTAACCCGGATCAATGTTCAAGTTCGGAAAAAATCCATGTTCTGTTTTGTATAATTTGAGTTGACATGAGCTTGTTAATTTATGCTGTTGAGTAATATTTAACAACAAAAATTTTGTTACTAATTTTTCGATTTATTAATCAATTATGAATGGATACTTTAAAAATCATCGGTTTAAAATTTATTCCGAATGACTTATTATGGGTTTCGATTCCCATGTTTGTCTCTCATCCATGAAAACTATGTAATTACTCTCCGAGCAAGACCTTCCCCCACAACGGAACCTCGAGCTAGAAGGGCGAAGGGCTCATCCGATGTTCCTAACTGATCGTAGAAGAGCGAGTTTTGCCTTGCCTCACAGTGTTTGGCATCAGCAGTCAATATTTTGACCAAGTGATCTCGTTCAATTCATTCTACTCGTGGGTTAAAAGGGAACAAGATGAAATCTCCAATCACAAGAAATATCTATATTGCTCTACACTCCACTGAACAAAAAGGCTTAACTTATACATACCCTCCGGATCCGTACATGGTTTTCAAGCCTTTAAAATCCTTGCAGACCTTGAAAATTTTGAATCTGAAAAACGGATTTGATTGTCTATGCCAGAATCGAAAGCCCCTAATTCGAGTTTTGCAAAAGAGAGGAGATTTTCTACTGTTTAAAATTGTGATTGCGATAAATTTTTATAATATTTTTTGTTTAAAAATATATTAAAATAATATTTTTTTAATTATTTTTTATATTATCATATAAAAATAATTTCAAAACATAATAAAATAGAGTTACAAACAAAAACAAAGAGAAATTAAGAAATCTAACTAGGGTCGTAATAGTTACAACTTTCAATGATATATGTTCGATGTTTATCGATTTTCTGATTTGGCTTTATTGAGCACTTTGGTAAGTTTATGCATTTATTGAAATGCCCACACTATAATTGCCACAACTAGTCCACTTTAAAGAGTGAATTCGATAATTGGCTAAAATGAAACCAAATCCACGCTGGAAATCAACAGCTGGAATGAAATCAGAATCATGAAATAGATAATTTAAAATTAACAATCTGTCATCTTTTAATGCTTAGATAAACCGTTGAGATTTAAAACAAAATTTTAATCAGTATCGGATAATTTGTTGTAAATATTTTTAATTTACAATGGATCATCCATTATAGATTCATTAAATGCTTTTTTTCTGAAATAATTTATTATTATTCAACAATAAATTTTATATTATTGAACATAATCCATAATCAGCTACCAGTTCATTTTAATATCAACAACAAAATGTATTAGTTGCTACAATCCGTTGTCCTTTGATAATATAGCCTCCCGTTTCTAGTAGTGAGTTTTTTGTCAATTCAGAGATAAGATCACCAGGTGCCAAATGGACATTAAATTCGCAATCAATCAATCAAAAACTTTCACGTGACATTGTCCCATCAATTAAAAAAATCAATTATTGAAATTCATTAAATATTTAATTGCAAAATTAAACGATTCGTAAACAGTTATAGTGACCAATCGTTCCTTCTGAATTTTAAAAAAGAAAACCAGTAGCATTATGTTGGTTTGTCAAAAGATTATCACCAAACACCATGATGAGATGTCTTGAAGCTATTAGAGATTTCTTTAATCATAAAAAAGACCAACCACTTGGCAATGGGATGTATGAAACAGATAAGAACGATTTACAAAATTATATTGAGATTTGCCAAATCTTATACAAAGTTTGAATAGGATTAGAAATCAATTATTTTATATATTAACTAGGTCATTTTTTCTATTTTTCATCCCATCCACTCATTCCAGCAGATTACGTGATGGATGGGGGACAAATCTAACGCTTTGGATTTTGTTTTCCCTACGAATCCACGCATTGGAGATCTGATATGACGTAAAAATAATAAAAATCAATTGCGGAATCGAAAAAATTGATCGAAGATCAATGGTGCGAGGAGCTACATGCCCGCGACCATTTCATTATCATGTTGATTATCAATAAATTAATAAAATAAATATATACGACCTTGCTTTTTGCGTTTTTTATGGCAGAATTTGCCAATCATGCATCCCGCCATTTCTTATTCTTTTTAAGGACTAATTCATTCTTATTTTAGCATTTGAGAGATCGTTGTGGTTTTCCAATATCATTATGCTTTTACAATAGTTTAGTGACAGAAAAAGAAGTGAAAGAAGCTTATTGGCTGATGATGCTGTCTATAATTATATTTATAATAAAATAGTGATTGTGGTGATGGACTGCAGCAATAATGAGGAGTGGTTGGTAATTTGATTGTTGTGGTGGTGTTTTCCAGTTCTGCTGATAAAAATAAATATATAAATATATGACCAATGATGGTGATGGTTATGAAGTGGCTGTAGTGGGTTGGCAGCGACGATAATCATGTAGCAATTATGAGATGACCACAAGGACAATTTTGCGGTGGTGATAGTGATGCGGTTTTCTTTCTTTTTTCTTTTTATCTTATTTTCCGTATTAAATAATAATAATAATAATAATAATAATAATAATATATAGATAGATAGATATCCTATAATATATAAGCACAGTTAATTCTGTTGATCATTGATCCAAACGAGAATCACATGGCACGATTATAATATATATAAAAAACAAAACATTGACACAGAAGGCACGTCACCTTTTCTCTCAGAAACTAGATCTCTCTTTTTACATTCTATATAAAGACCGTCCAGCCTAGCTCTTTTTCACAAGTCATCATTTTCTTTGAGAGAGCATCGATTAGTGCTAATACAGAAGACAATGGCAATGCATGGAAAGATTGTGACAACATTAGAGCTCAAGTCCTCCGCAGAGAAGTTCTACAAAGTGTGGAGGAGCGAGTCCTTCCATGTTCCCAAACATGCTTCCAAGCATATCCAAGGAGTTGATGTGCATGCAGGTGACTGGGAGACTGCGGGCTCTATCAGGATTTGGCAGTACACACTAGGTAAAACTTGCACGCTTTATTTTAATTCTGCTACTACTTCGATTAAAAGGCTACTATATATATATATATATATATATATATATATATATATATATATATATATATATATATATTAAGTGTCTCTTATTGTTGATTTAGTTACATGCTTGAAAATTAAGTGGCTCTTATTATGTAATATATGTAAATCGTGCAATTGTGCGATGAATTTTATTATTAATGAATAATGTTTTTGCCATATATACTGCAACCTTAGGAGGGAAGCCCGGGGTCTTTAAAGAGGAGGTTTCCTTCGATGATGAAAACAAGATTATAGCTCTTAATGGTCTGGAAGGAGATGTCATGAAAATTTACAAGGTCTATAAGGGCATCTGGAAGCTTACACCAAAAGGCTCGGGGTGCTTGGCAGAACTGACCATTGAATTCGAGAAACTCCATCCTGATGTCCCGATTCCAGAGATTTATATTGATTTAATGGTTAATCTGACTAAAGACATCGACGAGTCCCTTAGCACGGAGTAATAAAAGGGGCCAGGCCATCTCGACCAATAAACACTCACATGTTTGATCATGCTAGCTCTTGTATAATATATCTAAGCTTTCGAGCAACGATCGAGTTCAGTGTATCAACATGCATGCATGTGAGATTGTGTGTGAGATCGTGTGCTGTAATTCCTGTGTGTAATCTATGAAACTATTAAATAAAACTAGAAGCTCAAGCTGCGGCTGCTTCCTCGTTTGGAATGTTATCTATCATGACTCTCACATGTATATAATTCTCAATTCATGAATGCCCTACCAGTTGTCCTAACCAATAGAATTGCACTGGCACTGGAGATGTGGATGCTATTGCAAATAGAATTGCCACCATGGGCATCGCTTCATTGCCTGAGATAAGTGGCGGATGTGATAACACAACGCTTTGCCTAATAACCTGCGCCTGATGGATATAGAATTTTGGTACCCTATTCTCGAATGCTGGGAAAGGAACCAATTAAGGCAGTATTGCATTTTGAATTGTAATTATTGCACATCTTTCCGATCACTATCGAAGCTTCCTGCGACGGAGATCCTGTTTAATTTCACTATCGAAGCTTCCTGCGACGGAGAAAGTGTTGATTTCTGGTGCTTATCTGGTTGTTGTATCTGACCGTTGAAAGGTAAATGAACTTGAAATTCTCTAGTTTCTGCATTTGCATGTAGAAAGGGCGGTGACGGGAAGTGATGACTTGCTGAGTAGACTACATGTATGAATTAATTCGTTCCATAATATAAAAAGGCATTAAGCTGTTTGTCCTGTATAAAAATGATTTTTTAAAAAAAGTTGAAAATAATGTTTTTTATTTTAAATTATATTAGTGTTTTTAATCATTTTTAGGTGATGATATTGAAAAAAAAAAAATTGAAATTTTTTTTTTTTATATATATTTTTAAACAAACAAAAACACTTTAAAAACAACATTAACTATCATTCTGATATAAATTTATTTTTTTATGTATTGAATATCCATGATTCTTGAGTTTAGTTTCTTGGATTTTTATAATTTGTGAGTTCATTTTCTTCTCCTATAAATAAACTATTTGTATTGTATTCTTCACACCTTTGAAATATAGAAACATTCATAATAAAAAATGTATTTCTCTGTTGTTTCTTATATTATATTTTGATATATATGATCTTCTATATTAATTATTTATTATTTTTATAACAAATTCCAAATAAATAAGTTGTTTGTCAAACGTTTGGGCCGAATGAAACCTCAGTCATGCTTATAATAGCATATTTGATTTTGAGTTTAAGAAGAGTCTTTTTAAAATTAAATTAAATTAAAAAAAAAATGTTTTTATTCTTTAAAAATAAATTTAAAAATTGGTTTGTGTTTCAAAAATGTTTTTTTAAATAAATACTTTTTTTATTATATATATATATAGTTAAAACTGTTAAAATCAAGAAAATAAAATCTGTGTAATTTTTTAGTTATAAAATTTACTTTCGGATCATTAACCAGATATTTGTTTACAAAAACTTGAATTGATCTAAAGTTATATAAAAACATGTTTGTTTTAGCTTAAACCAACATTAAAAGAACTTTCCTTATTTGATATAAAAAAGTTTCAAGTGAGAACAACTGCAAATATTTAATGCAGTTCCCGAAAAATGCTTTGAAATCTAAATTATGCAATAGGCGCATACCTGGCGTTCTGCCTTTTGAAATCAGATCTTGAAGAACCAAGTACTATTATCTGTGCCGACTGCCGAGAACAGTCCAAAGTGGATTGCATTCGAAAATAAATGAATGTTTCCATTCGATTTTTTTTTTAAATATTCATTGGTGAACAGTGTATTGACTATTTCGTCCCCGGTAATAGGACAAAATAAGGCTTCCGGCTGAGGGGCACCGGCGTAATTGCGCGCGGCCGGACTGACCCGGTCCGGCCCGGTCTGCCGCAACTTTTTATTTTTTTATTATTTTCTGAAATGGCTAAATACGGTTTTAGCCCCTAATACGACAAAAATCATGAATTGGGTGCAGGGGTGGAACGGTAATTGACCCTATTTTCCGATTTTTTTAATCGGCGTCTGCCATGGCGTGCGCCGCACGCGCCAGGCGGTTTTCCGCCTCACGCCCTGTTCTGGTGGCGCGTGCGGCCTCCTCCGGTGGAAGGAAATTGTCTACCAGCGTCCAGAACGATGCACCACCGCGTGGTCTCCCTCCCGCGGGGGTGCGTGTAGCCAACAGATGTCCGTGGACGCGGCGGAGGCCGGCTTAAGCCGGCAGCCACGTTTCTCTCTCTCCTGCACGTCAATGTGCAGGAGAGTCCCCCATGTTTGTTGACTTTGCACTTCAGTCCCTCTACTTTTAATTTCGTTTTTGGTCCTCATTTATGTTATATAAGTTTTGATTTTATTCGATTGGGTCCTCCGATTTGAATTGATTGAATGTCAAAGTTTCGCTTCGGTCCTTCTACTTTCAATTTTCGGCCTGGCTGTATGTCAGTCAATCAATTCGGTACAAGAGTTCTGATTTTTGCAATTTTGTCCTCTGATTTCAATTGAGAATAAATGTAATTTGCATTTCAGCCCTTTCACTTTTAATTTTTTAATTTCAGCCCTTTATATTTGATTTTCATTTAAGTCCTTATACTTTTATTTTTTTATATTTCTAGAATAATCCCTACTTTTGTCCATGTTTATATAAAAGTGTATTTAACACAATAATAATAATAATAATAATAATAATAATAATAATAATAATAATAATAATAATAATAATAATAATAATAATAATAGTAATAGTAATAGTAATAGTAATAGTAATAGTAATAATAATAATAATAATAATAATAATGACTTAATTATTTTTTGTTTTTACTCTTCTGTGTTTTTTTCCTTTCTCCCGATAATTTGATAATTTTTTTTTTCTGGTTATAGCAATAATAATTGTTTTTTTTTCTTTTGTTAAAATTTCTTGCATGTTTTTAGTCTTTCATTGTTTTTTTCCTTTCATTATTAACATAATAATAATAATAATAATAATAATAATAATAATAATAATTAAATTGTTTTGCGTGCTTGCTCTTTCTTTAATGTTCTTTTTCCCTCCGGATAATTTCATAGTTTTTTTTTGACAGTAATAACAATAATAGTTTTTTTTTTCTTTTGTGAAATTTATAAGATATTTTTAGACTTTCATTTATTTTTGTTTCTTTCATTATTAACATGATAATAATAATTATAATAATAATGATTTCATTATAAACATAATAATAATAATTACAATAATGATTTTAGTAATTTATTTTTTTTTCTTATTCAAATATGTTGCTCTTTTTTTTAATGTTAGTGCGCGCCCTTTTGTGATCGTTTATGACGCAATACCTATATTCTAAAAAATATAATCTATACTTACGTGACAAACTCAACTCAAAATTTTAAACATTTTATCTTTTAATCTATAATTTTAATTTACTTATATCATATTAATTTATCGTTGTACATTTAATTATATTAAATTATATACAAAAAAATACCCGCAGCAACGCGCGGACAATTATCTAGTGATACAATATAGGGAGACAAGGACAGTGGTATGGTTGGGTATGAATTGATTGTTTTGCATAACCATTTGCTTGTAGGACGATGCTTTTTTACAATATATATATATATATATATATGGAGAGAGAGAGAGAGAGAGAGTCTCCAATAACATTTCACAACTTGTAATTTATTTAATAGTTTTGTTGATCTCACAACATCATCACAGACAAAACTTATAGAGTACATCTCATACAAATTAAACAAGCACACAGGGCTTGTCGCGTTTCCCATCACACATTACTGCTTGCACGTTTATTTTTTTTATTACACGAAAAGCGATTCAAATATTAACAGTAGATAAGTCTTTCATTCAATGCACCTTACGGCCGAGCAGCAATTAGTGCACAGGGATGAAAGATTAGATCTTCTTTCCATCATGCTTTCGCAAGACTTTCATCGATATCTCTGGTAATAGAGATCATGAAATCCATGTACTTGTCTGGCACCGGGATATTCTCGTCCAGTTTCTCATATTCAATGATCAACCTGGCCAAGCTTCCATCACCTTTTGGTGTAAGATGATAGGTGGGGTTGAATAGTTTGTATTTAGTCATGACATCTCCCTCCAGGCCAATCAGACCTACTGTGTTCTTTTCTTCATCCACTACCACCTTCTCTTTAAAAACCTCCTGTTTTCCATCTGTATACATATTTTCATTTGACAAAAGATTAATCAGCCATGAGAGCCAAATCAAGTCAAGAAAAGAGAATGAAATCATTGGTCCCAACAAACTAAAATGTAAGATAGATATAGAGTAATTAAGTGATTAAATATACAAATTCACCAGCCATTAATTGGAAGCATTCATCAACGAGCAACAAAGGTATCAATGCACATGGAAACATGTAATTGTTGTCCACACTTACCAACAGTGTACCTCCAGATCTTGATGGAACCCTCAGTTTCCCAGTCACCTTCGTGCATATCAACTGCATGGACATTGTCAGGAGTATGGTTGGGGATATGATAGGCTTGGGTCTTCCAGACAGTGAAGAACTTCTCAGGAGATGATTTGAGCTCCACGACTGTCTCCAGATTACTCTTTAGAGACATGGTTTCAGTTTCTAAAGTTTGCAATGATAGTATAGGATGATGAGTGAAACATTTGGTTGGCTTGTCTTTATATAGAAGAAGTGTAGATGTAAACCAGGAGAGGAACTGATCGTTGCTTTGGATAGCTCCTGAATTTTCAAAAAATCTCAATTTGATGTTTATTTTATTTAGTTTATCAAAATAGCCAAGCATCTGGTACCGTTTAATTCAAGGTGGAAGTCGATGAATTCCAAGGGTTGGATTGCGATACTGAAAGAGTTTGTGATAAATGTGAGAAAAAAGAAAAGGAATGGAAGTTGAAAACGGTATCTTTTCGAACATGAAATTGAAGCGTTGTCCACATATTCAAAATATTCATTTGGTGTGTTGACTGGATGCTTATAACACTAGTTAAAGCCTTATAAGGATGTTGGTCTGTATAATTAGTTTATTCATATACATGTTCCATGATTTTTGTAGACTCGTTGTCAATAATATAATTTAGAACAAATTAATAACATAAGATACTTGCTCAAATTCCATGACCAAATTGGTTGTGCGCAGTTACTGTAGTCATTTCTATAATATTATTAATTTCCTGAAAGACCTGAGCTACATAAAATTTGTGTTCCAGGTAATTATATATACACGCAAAACAGGTTAGCCAAAGCTACCCTGCAATCATTAATTAATTACAAACTCTTTTAATTAAATAAAGCTACATTAAAAGCATCAGTGAAACAAGTGGAGGAAAGATATATTATTTGTTATTAAAATGATTTGTGATCCAAAAAATCGACAAAAATGATCAGGCGATGAGATGTAGGAAAACGATATGAAATAGTAATATTGAGATCTGCCAAATCTTAGACCGCGTTTGAATAGGAATAGAAATTAATTATTTAAATTCGCTACATATTTAATTGCAAAATTAAACGATCGGTAATCAATTATAGTTACCAATTGTTCCTCCTTTATTTTAAATAAAAATCAGCAGCATTATGTTGGATTGTCAAAAATATTAGAGAATAATATAAATTATATTCTAAAATCTCACATGATAGCTTAAGTTTTTAGGTGAAATGGTTCCTTAACATAGTATCAGAGCCTTGTTGACCCAGTAGTCACGAGTTTGAATCTCATCATCCTCATTCTATTTGATAAAAATCAAGCACAAGGTAGAGTGAGTTTGTGTGCAAGTTTCAAGCTCAAAAGCTTTCATTTGAAAAGAGATGTTAGAAAATAATATAAATTATATTATTAAATCTCACCTGATAGTTTAAATTTTTAGATGAGATACATCCATAATCAAAAAAAAATTATCACCAAATACCATGAATATATGTCTGGAAGCTTTTAGTGATTTCTTTAATCATAAAATGACCAACCACTTGACAATGAGATGTATGAAAAGATATGAATGAATTACACAATTATATTGAGATTTGCCAAATCTTATAAAAAAGTTTCAATAGAAATCAATTATTTGATATATTAACTAGGTCCTTTTTTCTATTTTTATTAAAAGTTGACTCTCTCTCTCTCTCTCTCTCTAGAACCCTACAGTAATGGAGCCATCAGACTCCCAGTCGCCATGATGTTCATTAACTGCTCTCACATTTAATGTAGGTCTATGATTGGAGACCTCGCTCTGCCAGAGATTGTAGAGCTTCGCAGCTAGGGTTTTGAGTTCTACGGTTTTGCAGCTTATTTTGCAGAGCCATGATTAATTTTGTAACCTGACAATATCTTACAAGAAGACAAAATATATTTGAGTAGAACAATATACAAGTCGATCGGTTTCTGTTCACTGCAGACTAGCCTTCTATAACTGTTTGATTTGTAAAACAATGGATTTGGTGAATTGCAAGGCATATATTGCATGCCTATCATTTTGATAGATTTTATGGGGGTCATACACGCACGAAAATGATTGTTTATTATACCACTGGATCTGGATCGGGATGCTTTTATCTTCAACAGAAAATTGGATTTTAGTAGATTTGCTGACAGCCCAGTGAGCAGAGAGACATTCTAACTCGGTCGTGTTGAATTTATATGGATAATTTAATGTCGTCATCGAAATGTTAGCATGCGCGTTTCCTCAAATTGACATATTTTAAGCTTCATTAATTAGGTGTTAATTATGAAAATATTCCGAGAATCACAACCAAGGTTATAAAAATATTAGTTTCTACTTTTTTTAGTACCCCCAGCAAAATTCAGGATCATTCCATATTAGTTTCTACTTTTTTAATTTTTTTTTTTGTAAATATTTAATGTTTAAGAAAAATAAAGAAATATTTCCTGACCTCAAAAGGTAAATTGTTTTTATCAATTCAAAATATCAAAAAAATAAATTTCTAGAAGAGTTTTTTTAACAATCAAAATCGGAATTATTAAAGATCAAATCAAACGAAGAGATACTATTTATCCAGGATAAAATCATCAAACTAAGAGTACAAGTCTTAATATGTCATAACTCTAACAATTTGATTTTTTTTCTGTTTTCTTTGAGCTAGCAAGTAATTGATATTGAATTATTTTTTTAATGTTAACTAAGTATTAAAGTCCGGTGATATTTTATCTAAAGAGATGTTTTAAAGAGTAATATAAATACATCAAAATAATATATATTTTTATTTTTTAAATCTATTTTTTCCTTACCATATCAAAAAAAAATTACAAACATAAAAAATAAGTTAATTTGAAGCAAAGAAGAAGAAGAAATCAATTTTCTTAAAGCATTTTTAAAGCGTAGAAATCATCAGCCTTTAAACAATCTTGTGTTTTTTTACAAGATATTTGTTTAAAATTGAACTTGCTTGCATATTAATTATGTGAGATATGATTAGGTTAGTTTTGAATTTTTTTCTTATTATAATGATTAAATTAATCCCCTACCATCTTGGATATATATTAAGCTTGACTTTCTCCCTCCTATCACTATCAACTATCTATTAAGAGATATATATGATCTAAACAAATGTCATCATTCATTTAATATTATTTTTTTCAATTTATTTAATTGTATTTCTGAAAACTATACTATCAATCACAATTTACTCATTGTCAAAATATATAATGTCAAAAAATAATCTTAATTCAAAATTTTAAATCGCAAATGAGATTCCAAATAAAATTTTGTATTAACTCTCTAGTATTAACTAAAAATAATCATGTCCATTAGCTTCAATATAAGAAAATATCTCGGATTCCATACATTAAACAAAAAAAATTTTAAACACAATACCAGGTTATCCAATTCGATTTTGATCTAGTATTACTTTTATAGGAATATTGGTGTATTAAGGGTTTGGATTATTAGTTTTTTTACATAATTGGATGTCTTAAATTTAGTTTATTGCAATTGAATTGTTCATATATTAATAATGTCATTATCAAGTAATTTGATAAATTCATGTTATAAATATGTAGATTAATTAAAAAAACCTTACAGGAATATTAGGATGAATGTCACCTTTGTTGCACATGTGTTTATAAGTAAGATAGATAAAATAAGGTACATATAAAACCCACATACATCAAATGTATAGTTTAATAACAACCATAGATTTTTAATCTATCATCAATGAATATAAATTACAAATTAAAAAATAAAAATCAATTTGAATTAATTTGATTAACTTTAATTATGATTTCTAAATAAATTATAGAGCTATGATCAATTGTCATTGTTCTCTAAATTTGTTAAATAAAATAAATAACTTGTATTTTAACGTGATCTTCATGACATGACATGATTATGATAATTAATAAAAGGAGGTTTAATATAATGAAAAATAAGAATAAAAAAGGAAAACATTATTGTCACGCTTAATGAATGGATGGATGTTTTTTTTTTTTAAAAAAAAGTATTGTTAATATGTTTTGAAGAAGAAAAACAATTACCAATGACGCTATTTGATTCATTCATTTATTCAATTATTGCCTTCTTTTATCAGCTATTTGATCTCCATCAACTTCAACACACATCTCCAACAAAAATAGCATGTAAAATCCATGCAATCCCTATCGAGATAACTTGTAACAATGAGTAAAAAGACATGGAATATATTAAAAAAAAATACAAAAATCTTCAAATCTCTACAATCTAAAGGCCTTTATGAGTGCGGTTGCAGTAGCTATTTAAAGTGATTTTCGTGTTGAAATATATTAAAATAATGTTTTTTTATTTTTTAAAATTCATTTTTGACATCAGCATATCAAAATGATTTAAAAACACTAAAATATATTCATTTAAAATGAGTTTTTTTTCTAACTTTCGGCAAAACACCGATTGCAACGCAAAGCCCCTAAAGGTGCAAAAATGTCAGACTAAGGTGGCTGATCAGGTATCCCTTCCTTTTCAAGTCTTAACTGATATGAATAATATTAACTTATCCCAGCTTCAATTTTGCCTAATTTTCGCCATTTCAACATTATATGTTGTTTCTATTGTTTTCCTCTTCGCACCCTCCATGGTAACAGCCATTTAATGGTTAATATTGAGCAAAAAATCCTACAATTTCTGAACCTTCCCCAAGAAAACATCTTTGTTTCTCATAAAAAGATAAAATTCATAAATAAATACGAGTAGATAAAGATTTTGGAATTTAGAAGATAAAATTGACACAAAAGTAGTTTGAAAACAAAACGAGACTATTTATATAGTTGGGCCAAAAAGCTTTAACTTGGTTACTGGGCCCATCTCTAGCCATATGGCTTTCACAAGAACAATACAATCAAGAGAAACCATTTTTGCTTATGAAACCAAAATATCTGGTTTCTTAAAATCACACACTTCCTCGGTTCCGAAACATAAATGATTGCAGTTTCTGCTTCTGAAACATCACACACTGCAGCCATCTGTGAAGCTAATAAATAAAGCAACTTATGATCGCATTTACTTTTATTTGACAGGGAAAACATAGAACAGCACGATTTTCTAATTTTTTTCGATTGAAGCCATTTTGTTGGAACTCGTCAGTGATCTTTCATTCCAGAGGGAAGGATCATCATGATCCCCCAAATCAACGTGCCCTGAAGATATCCCTTTTCATCTTGCAATTGTCATTTTATTATTATAAACTGCCAAATCCCAGATGAACTAACTGTAGCCTTGGAGAAATTCATACCCGCAAGGCATATAAAATATTATCTACACCTCCCACAGACAACAATCCAAGACAAGAAATAAATAAATAAAAGGACAATCCAAGGTGCCTTTAATCTTCAAAAATGAAGACACCAATTTTCCATGAAAGGGGGGGAAATCCGCCATAATTATTCCTCTTTCAACCAACATCAGAAGTTTTATAAATAACATTAACTATTATAGACACACACTTTACGGGAATAGAGGGAAGAACTGCCCTGGATAGATGGAATGATTTTACAAAGATTTAATCGGGGCAAGCTTTATGAGAACTGAGTGTGAAAAGTCATGATGTCTATGCCCTGGATAGATGGAATGATTTTATGCAGCCATATCCTCAAATTAAGAACCCATTAAGCTGCTTTCCCCTTATTACTGTCTTCTTTCGAGACAGTTAAAATTCAGAGCTGAAGCAGAGTGACAATCAAGAAAGAGGAAGAGAAATAAGGAAAGGTGTGAAACTTATGAAAGGCTACACAATAACACCAAAAGAGACTGCATGCAGAGCAATCACTTGGAAAATAAACCAAATAAAATATTATGAAGTGAAGTGAACATTTTATGTTTATATTTGATTAATTAATTTAATTTGACAAAAAATCTCTATAAAAAAGCTAAATATGATAAGTCTTTTTAGATACATTTGTTGTCTAAGGGTGGAAAAGCTACCGAGAGGATTCTAATGTCACCTTGAAATCCATCATTTGTCCGTTAACACCATTGCGCGCCCCACTTAAAACGGTGTGGGAACAACCCACACGTCAACCATGTTCTGTTTTGTTTTACTAATATCTACATTTATTAAATCACTCTCTTTTCCTCAACCTGATTATAACAAAAAAACCTTTGGATACAAGTTTAATAAATTTTGTTTCCAGGGTTTTCAATAATTTGATCTTCACGAAAAGAACAAATTGTTCCACTAACTAGCTAATTATGGTGCATGCTTACTATCAACGAACAGTAAACATGTGCGAAATTAATAAATTATCTATATTCTTTAGGCAAAATTGAAATTCCCCCAATGAAAAGGCATTTTTCCCTTAGCAAAACTAATAGAGACTAAGTGTACAGCATATTCTTTACTTTTTTTGCTAGTTGCTTGGCACCTACATGGTTTTGAATTGAGTAGATCACACCTTCATCCATAGATATTTCCATGCTTTATAACAGCTTCAAATTCAAGTCCAATTCCTTGCCTATTAAACGAGAGGAAATTCTCATGGAACAGAGATTTGGCGATCGAGGAATGGCCGAGACGAAAGTAGATCTGAAAACCAACAGGACTGCTAGAAATCAACCACCATGTTTTATCATACTTTAGTATCATGAATGCGACCTACATTGATTAACATTAATACATAGAACCTTTTAATTAGGTGCGTAGTTGATGCATTGTATTCAACTTAGCATTTCCAACCATGCACGCCATCGTGGGACCTTTCCATTGCTCGCACAGCTTCTTCCTTGGTGATGATAATAATGCGAAAGGAGATATCGAACTGAGAAATGCAAGCTAGCAAATTTAAAAAGCAGGAGCATGGGTGGGTGGAAGCAATAAAAAGGGAAAAAAGAAGAAGCCCTATGGAAGGTGATCAAAGAGAGAGAAGAGGTAGTTGCACTTCATCACACCCTCTTTAACTCGTACGTACACTTTAATGCTGTATAATGGTCTCAGGCAAACATTCATTTCATAGGGAAAAACTATCTTCTGAACAAAATATATTGTAGTCTTCGCGCCTTGGTTTCTCATGCTTCCACGGAATCTTTTGAATTTGTCAAAACTGTACAATTGAAGATAATACCACCCCTTCTCTCCAGCTATTGCATGGAGATTTTCACAGTTCACCAGACAGAACTGATTCCAATGAAGTTTCGATGGCTTTTTCTTTGCACACCGAGACCAAGGTTAAGTGGATAATAGGAGCTGCCCAAAAAGGGCATAGAATAGAGACTTCCCTCCACGCTCAACAAATTAGTTAAGTGCTTGAATGAATGGTATAGGGATATTGTGGTGATTCAGGAGGAAGGCGACTACCCCCCAACCAGGGACTGCTCAATTGACTGCCAGCATACCATACATGTACAAACACAGAACATTTTTGTAATGGTTTTTTTTTTAAAATTTAATAGAATACTTAGTTATTATAAATGTAAAATATAATATTTGATGTGTGATACAGTCTCCCAAGGCTTGAGAAAGCGTGTTGGCCCGGCAAGACAGGCATCCTCATTTACAGAAACGGATGCATTTAAGTCAAAAACCGATGGTATTTCTAGGAATAATCAATCAAAAGAGAGTCCCCCCTCCCCAATTATCAAAACCAGGTCTGCTTGCACTAGTCTGTGACCAGATACATGATCGACATACAGCATTAATGTTACACTCAAGCCCAAAAAACAAACAAACAATAAACATTAATGTTCAAATGATGTCTATTTTTCCTCGCCCGAACAATGCATCGTCACGCCTGTTAAGACTGCTTTAATATTGAACGCCCAGGATGTATACTGGGTTTATAATGTTTATGGTACTCTTTTTCTTTAAAAAATTTTTTTGGTACATGGTTATTTTAATCATTAGCATCATGACACATTAATTGGATGATAGACGGTCAAAATTAGAATAATTTAATTGTGGTCTGTCAAAAAAACATAACCTACACCTATGCTAGGAGGAGCTTCCAGCACTCTTTTCCCCACCTCCATAAAATAATAGTATATTCATCGATTCCCATTTCTTCCATCTTTTTTTTTGCCTTTTGGGCTACTGAAACTGATGAATTTTGTTGACAATTAGATGATGTGGAAGAAAAAAATGAAGGTTGAGGCATGTGGCCTTGCTCTCCACTGTTAATGAGAAGGAAAATAAAAAAAGCTCCTTTTCATGAACAGAGAAAGAAAGGGTAATGCTATCGCATGGAGCTTACACAAACACTATTTAGCACTTTCTTCTGTGTATTTTATTATAGCAAAGACTTATATAAGTTCACTAAGGCTACAAGTCTAGGTTATACAATCAGTTTTGTAACTAATTCCACTTGTTCTTTGGATGTTTGAATGGAAATTCTAAAAGACGAACGAAGAATGAAGGTGCAAAACGAGAGCAGGAATTCAAATTTCATTGATGAGTTTTCAGGACATGTGTGGCAAAGTAGATGAATAAATTCAAAGCCTGGGAGTTTTAGCAGAAGAAAACACTGAAAAAGAAACAGGAGCATTTACACTAGCCTTTCCAGTTGCCCTCGATCATTCTCGCCATTGCTACACCACTGTCCCAACCTCATTAAAGATGAGTGAAAGGGCTAAAGCCAATGCTCTCTTCTCTCTCATATACTCTAATAATATTCAAAAGAAAACAAAAGTGAAGAACAAAAAGCTGAAAGCAGAAACCATCTTACATGCACACTTAAATTTCTAAACCTTATAGTAGCATACATAAGTACCACAACCTACCGCTCTTCCTAGTTGTGGAGAGGATTGGGACCTGTATGAATTATCCTTTTATCATCTTCGTATACTGCGCCTGGATCTCCTTTATCAATGTCCGAAGGCTGGTCTTGGCTTGGAGATGCATGAAACTGTGTCTCAAAAAACCTGGCTTTTCTTGGCAGAGACTTCACCAGTTCACCAGTTTCTTCATGACCAAAAGCTATAAACAAACCTAACTGGGTAATAATTAACAGAATCCAGAATAAAAAGATAATTGCAGCTTTAGCTCCAGAATATCTTCTACCGCTTGCTGCTTCTACGCCAACTTTACGATGAAATATCATATTGCCCTAAATAAGACCGTGTAGCAGATAGCAAGCGCCACTTAAACCACCCTCTAGCAGACCATAAAAAAGGCAAACTGGGATCTCTGAATTTACACGATAGAATGGAAAGCAGAGTGGTGAAGTCTGGGTAATTCTGTGAAATCTTTTTGGGAAGTTTGAAAGCTACCAAACAAGAGTATCTAGAGAGCAGTCAGTAGCTGGAGAGAGAGCCTTTTAACTTTGGGTGCTCCTTATCTTATGGGTCTGCTCACATGATCCTGACCCCTTGATTCCTGGAACCTTCTTATATTTTCTTATTTCACACAGTGAATCTTTGGATTTAGCACCTTCCACTCTCACGATCTCACACCATAGTGGCACTATTATACTACTTCTGCTTGATTTGTTTTCTCTTTTCTTTCAGGCATGATTTGTTGGTTTGTTTTTGTTTTTACTGTTTTATGTATTTCTTTTTTCCTATCATGTTGCTTGGAGAGGGTGTTGTGGGACTGTCCAGTATTAATAGCCGCTGTCTCCGGGGTTTCATTCAAATTTATATACTGAGAAAAAGGCATCGGTAAACAAAAACTTTGTGTTTTCACTGTTTTTTGCATCGCACCTGCCCGTCCAACTTGTGCTTGTCTTATTGTAGGTTTTTTCTTTTATTTTGTTAGTTTTAGTTTCTGGGATTTCCTTTGCTCATCAAACCGCAACACACTAATGGCATGTTTAGGAATTATTTCAAAAGTGAATTTTTAAGATAATTTAATTATTTTTTTAAAATTATTTTAATGTCCTGATGTGAAAAATAATTTTTAAAAATATTATTTTAATTCATCTTTAAATAAATTTTTTTTTTTTCAAATAACAATCACACCTATATTCTTAAATCACTTATTTGGTCATTAGTAGTCGGTTATCATCCTATAAATTTATAGATTTAGAGCACATTTAAGAATGTAATTAAGATTGTTTTTTAAAATATTTTTTGTTTAGTAATGTATCAAAATAATATATGTTTAATTTTTTTAAAAAATATTTTTGATATTAATACATCAAAATAATATGAAAACACTTACATAGAAACTCTATAGTAGTAGTCGAGGGAGTCTTAATTAAGAATCAATCTAAGTGTATTGAGGCAATGAAGCTCTATAGAAATTTGCAGTGACGTGAATAAAACATATCCTTGCAGGAGTGTCGCATATTACATTCTATACACTGCGCCAAACACAACTCTCAATAGCTCCTTGTAAACTTAGTTTAACTTGTATAATTAATTTCTTACATACCGTAGTTACTTGGTAGCTAGACTGACATGAAAGCTTGATGAATTAAGCTCCAGCTAGGATCTAGGCTAGATTTGAAGTTGAACAAATAAGAAATTTATTCAATCAAATCCAGTCAAAACCCAATCAGATCACATGGTACGTTGACCAAAAAAAATCAAATTGGCTATAGTAGAATGTGAAACTCATCGTTCTTTTATTAATTAAAACATTTTATCAATTCAACGGGATCATGCTACGTATGTCTTTTTTGAAAACCTAAAGGTTCTATGCACACCTCGCATTCACATGTACACACAATGAAAATACCAGCTGGACACTTCCGATACAATTAATAAGACAGCAAAAACAAAACAATTATCTAGTAAGTGATTCAATTATATGAATTTTGAATTAAGAGATTTATTTCTCCATGATCATTAATTTAAAAGCTCATGTGATAAATCAAGATACACTCATGCTAATAAAAAACAACAAAAACAGCAATTAAATTTCACAGTCGGTTATGTTACTGTATAACTTATCGGAATTCAGCCATTTTTTCGTCCATTTTTCTACGAGCAGAAATAATTTCTCTCCACGCTTTCTTCTGAGTGTAAACGTATTCCATGCCAAAAAATATGTATGGTGTCGTCCACTGCAAAGTTGAGTCTTACAGTACTACAATAATGAGCAATCGAAATCTCGTTTTGTTTAAATTGATTGCTTTAATATAATTCAATAGCTCAATGATCATACTGTATGTCTATCTTGTAATTAATTATACAACTTCAAAACACAATGGAAATTATTCTCATAAGAGAAAAACAGCTAGCTAGCAAGCCAAAAATATAAACCATGTTGTAATTAAAGCACTAGAGGGTACAAGAAAACGACCTATGGTACCTGACGTGGTTTTCGATCAGTATTTAATCAAGCTACGTATCAATGGCACTGTTACATCTTAGAATTACGGTGGATTGATTGCAAAAGACGACGCCCTGGAGAATTTTTTTTTTTTTTTATCAAACTGGCACTTAATTATGAAGCACTTAAATTAACATCACGTATCATGAACCCTAGGATTATCGCTGCAAATGCAGATGATGAACTCAGCTGAAGGAAATTTAGTTGAAACTCGACCTGGCACGTGTTTATTTTTAAAAGCATGTTACGGATCCTGTGTTTGTTTGATATTGTATTAGTTTATGTCTGTCAAATTGCTTTTTTTTTTTAAAAAAATATAAATTATTTTTAATTAATGTTAACAGCTCTAAAAAATATAAATAAATATTATCGTAATATATTTTAATTAAAAAAAATGCTCTACAACACATTACCAACTAGTTTAATCAAAGGATGAATAAAAATGAGTCTGTATTGAGCTTGATTCTCTTATCACGTGAACAAGTTTATGAATGAAAAAATAAATAAATTATACATGATAAAAATAGATACTAAATTCAGCCCAGTCTTATCATTGTCGCCGACAAGTTGCTGTGACATATGAAAAAACCACATTCAGACTTAAAACAGTCAAACAATTGTTTCCCCGAAATAATTAAATATATGGATTTATTTTTTCCTACATGCTATATATAACTGCTAGCATCTTTATAGCACAGGTCCTTTACATGAGTTGACTCGCAATTTCAATAAGCTAAACTAAATCTGGTTAATTGGCTTACAAATCGAATGGTTCATAATCATCTCAGCTTATTCGTACCTCTTTCGGAATAGCACTCAAACAGTTAGTCAAAAGTTTTCGAGTTTCAAGATTACAATCTGCAGCCATATTTGTCGTTTTTCCTCCTGCTGTGTTAATTTGAACCCCCCTTTTTTATAGTTTACTTGCATGTGTTCGAGTTTACTATGCGTGTGTTGGGTTCCTCGCATGAAATAAAAAATAAAAATACACACACTTCAGCTTTTAGACAAAACCTGCCTCCACTATGTGTTGAAGTTTGTGTTTCGAAAATCCTGGCTTCGGCCGGAAACTCTAGTGTTAATGTGAGTTCTTGTTTAGCAAAAATTAAGGTAATTATTGATATATTAATTAACAAAAAAAATAATAATATCTACTGATCACCATTCTGATGGAATTAACAGCTTACATAAATTTCAGTAGTTGGCAAACAATTATTGAATTAGATCCAAGTAAGAGATGGCCCTCAGAATTAAAACAGTCTGACAGTCAGTGGTCCTAAGGTTATATACTTCCAATACTCCCCGGTATATAAAAAAAAAAAATAAAAAGAAAATAAGTAGTGCATGCATACAAGAGTGCGGTGTGAGCGAAAGTATAGGAAGATCATCCTGTCTTGAGCTCGCGAGCCAAACCAGAAAATCAATCTATTAATAAAACTATTTGAAATTGTTGTGAAACATCTCCAGAAATCAACTTTTATTCACATGTAGAGCAAGAACAACGAAGAGGGAAAAATAAAACCTTACAAAAGACATTTGACAGTGAAGAATTCATCTGTATACAAATTATTTCGAAGAACAGAACTTTTCGAGAGCTCGCAGAAAATGCAAATTCGAGCCTCGCCCTCTCGAATGGTCGGCCATAATCATCTGAGGCTACAGCCTCAATCAAATGATCTGGGCCCCGAAGACGTGTGGATACAACAAGACTGTTCAGGGTTATGCAAAAAGGACTTTCTCTACGATGACCTTGGTGCAAAATTAAAGACATTGAAATTGCTGCCATGGTGCTGATAAAAACCCATTGAAGAATGGGAAATTGTTGGAAAATCGATGCAAAACCCATAAAAATGACAAATCGTGTTGATAAACGTTGTAAATCAATTTAACCGGTTTCACAACATCCGGTTCAGCCCACTATTTTTTAACCATAGATAAATTTGTTCGCCATATGTAGGACTAAAACATCATCTCGGCATGCCTGCCACTTCTCTCTCTCCAGTCTTTTTAGTAGTAATTTATTTCTACTTGTATAATATATATGTAAATGCAGCCAAATCAAGTTGTGACAACTCACACAGTCTTCGCACATATACTCCACCTGTTCATTTTAATTAATAATGGTGCATGCAGCCAAAACAAGCTGTGATCAGCAAAGTTATGGGAGAGAATTCAAAGAGCAAGTAGAAATTATATGGGAGTTTCGGCTGTTTGGGGTGCAGTACGTAAACTTTGTTTTCTAAAGAGTTTTTCATTTGAAAATGTATTAAATAATATTTTTTAATTTTTTTTCTGATATCGAAATATATAATGATAAATTAAAAAAAAAAATTCTCCCGAATTGATTTCGAAACTCACTCAAAAACATGCCAGGAACCCATCAGCAGAGCAGCTAAGAAAAGTACAGACGCGGCGCTCGAACTCCAACAAGTACTGACCAAATCCAACGAATAGCTTCGTAGGTTTGGAAAGATTGAATGGAAGAATGTGTTTTGCTGGTTTCAAAGGCAAGAGAAAGACGAAAACACCGGCTCCGTCCAGTACAACAATAACAGTCATTCTGATGATCATGAAAGCTTGAATAAGCTGACGAGAGAATCAGGTATTTTTGCTTCCTTTCGAGATATGTATACCTTTTGTTTTGGCCAGCTACGGTATATATATGCTTGTTATCTTGTTGATCTTTTAATTTTGTAAGAGAATAACAAAGAAAGAAAGCTAGAAATTTGTTTTTGCACCTTCTTCTGCTGTTTGACTCATCGTTGCTCCTCTTCGTTTAATATAAGAAACCGTACCCTACAATTACTCCTCTTGTCTGACTCTTTGATATGTCATTTTCTTTGTTTTGTTTCACTTGCCAACAGAGATGAGGAGGATAGTTCATGGACTTGATGATCAAACAAAGAACTCGGTAACTCATCATTCAAACTGCAGAGAGAGCATGTAGAGCTCTGTACTTCATCTTCGTCACATGTTTCCAATGGTTAGAGTAAAACACCCCAAATGTGATATAATTAAAGTACTCATTAAGATACAATTATTTGATCGTGAGGTCAAGAGACTAGCTAAAGAGCTTTGCCATGCTGTCAAAGGAAGAGGTTCAAAACCTGCATTCCTTGTTATCATGTTATAGATATGAACCTGGAGATAATTAGTGGTTAAGGAATTTTGGGTCAGCGTTAATGGTCGGTAGTAAGCGGAGCATGACTCTATCATTAAGCTAAAATCATTCTAAATTATTTTTTTTAAATGAAAAGTTATGAAAAGTATGACTTCTGGGTCTATTGATCAACGGTCAAGTTTTGTCCTCCAGTTCTCGGAAAAGCCGAACATGTTTATATCCGTGTATCTTACCTCGTGCTCTATGTCATGGGTCGAAGCGTGATCGGGGGTGTGTATATATACATATGAGTTAATCAAAATACGTGACGTAAACACACTAAAAATAAATTATTACCTGCAAGTCATGAGATTGTGAAATTATCTCCGTTTTTCTTGTCCAATCCAGACTTATTAATTCTGTTCGGTCAGAATATTCCATGCCATTAAATAAACTGAAATAAAACAGTGTCATTTTCATCTTAGATTTTAATTTCAATCTTTAGTCATGCGTCCAAAATCCAAAACGTTAGTAAAATTCCAAACTCAGATCTGTGAGTCTTTATTTGCGAATACCATAATAATAAATATTTTGTAACATCTCGGTTGAGGGACTCCTACTGTTATAGCAGGAAATTTTATTAGCTTTGGTTTTTTTATTTAATAGTAAGTCAATCTCATTACTCAACGCATCTCACATCAGCTTAGTAAAAAACAATTATATATATATATATATATATATAGTATTTCAAATAAAATGGTCGGAGCATTTATACAAAAAAACAAAAAGAGTACTTTCTTGCATAGAATTTGAAAATTGTTGATTACTCAAACAAGGAAAAATATGTTTGAATAAATGTTGACACAAACAAAATTTGAAAACCCAAATCATATTTTTCTAAAATATTGGATTGCAAGGCATTAGTCAAATAGCCAAGCTCAGTAGCTAACTCGTTGCCCAGAGAAGTTGAAGCAAAACATCAGCCATTGATAGCTTCCAGGTGACGGCGTTTAATCGACGAACAATCATGATAAGGAGGCAAGGAAAGAAATATATGCAACACTTGTATTTTACAAGGCAATGAAAAAAGATATGGCTAACAAAAAAATGGATACCCTGAATTTTCACAAATCTACACAGAACTCGTTCTGTTTCTAGGGTCTTACACGTGTATCAAACTTCAACAAATTTACAAGCAATGACAAAACCAGGGTAACAAAAGAATCGGGCTAGCCATTTTACAGCTTGTTAGCTGCAGCAGCTGCAGCAGCATGTATGAAAACAATGCTCAGTTAATCCCCAGGTTAATCCCCGCAGAGAAAGAATGTGATCTGCGTCCTCTGGCCTCATGTACAAAAAGTTGCAAGTTGCAGTTTCCCTGTATCAATTAGCGGGAAATAATCTGATGAATGTGAACTCAAATAAATCCTTGAAACTCCCAAAATTGAAGTGTATTCCCTCCCACCATGTGGGCAGGGGAAAAAAATGAAAGAATCACGAGATGCGAAAATTGGAGTCAGCGGCAAGATGTGTCCACGAAGTACTAGTAGAAGAAACAACCATCAAGATCTATCTCCAAGCAGATCACGTAGCTGAAGATGATCTTGAAACTTCTGTTCTGTTAACATGGCACATGCAATCTGGGCATGGGAAGGAATATATGGAGTCATTTGGCCTTTTGATTTCAAATCCTTTAGAATCACTGTGAGACCTCATATTCAGCATGTGTCGCTTGAAGCTCTTCCATCTGTGAAAAAGAGGAAATACAAAAAAAATCAATCCTTATTTCTGTTCAATGATGAGCATTCTCAACAACCAAACATGTCCAGTCCCCTTCAGTTCTTTCTCCAATCATTTTTATTTAACAGTAAAGCAATATGATGAGTTCATACTCGATTTTCAGATTATCAAAGAGCATTGCTAACTTTCGCTTGTCTGGCCTGATCGTCTTTGAGTGTCCACCATACAAGAATCTTCTATGGCCCATCAAAAAATGGGGGAAGTTACCACCTTGAGTTGTCACAAATACCTCACTGTGAAGACACACCGTGTAGTCTATTGCAGCCATCCGAGAAGAATAATTCTGGAAGCAGCAACTCAAGTCAGATCAATAACACTTAAGCAGTTCTGAAAAATGGATGAAAGCAAACCACAAGCCATACAGACCCTGAATGGATCGAGTTCCTCTTCCAATGCCAGCATGTCTTTAGTTAACAGATTCGGAAACATTTCCAACAGTGGGGCCATGTATTTTTCAGAATTGTAAATCTTTCCAGATGCCAAATAGATATACGTGTTTTTATCAAAACCCATGCCCCTAAGCATCAATCCAACCTGAGAAATTTAAGAAATACCAAGCTATGAGATGACAATACCACTTCCACAAACCTACAGGCAAGTATATAAGAGGCCATGCAGTTACATATTACATAAGCAGATGGTAACTTTATCAAAATATCATGCTGAGAAGTCTCAATTTCAGGTAAGAAAGTGATCGATTGTTTCATATGCATTCACTGGAGTTTCATGGTTGGATCATTACTTGCTTTCCTTTTGGGCATTAAATTCAAATTGATAGTGACAAAATAAAGTTTTGCATGATAGCTCTAAAGAGTGCTAAGTTATTGAGCCACAGTTTCTGAGGCCATAAACAATGCAGTTACTTGAAGACCTGTTTCCTAGGTTGTAAAATTGAATCCATTCACCAGTCATCTCAGAGCTAGAACAACGTACTTATACATCAACTTTATGACAAAGCACTGATGAAATATTTCCAGTTTACTTTAAAATGCCTCGATAAACATTCAATATAAAAATAGAAAAAAAGGAAATGATTAGCATTCAAAATAGTTTTCTACCTATCGAGCATAAGCATGTTACACCTAACTGACCATGAAGATCATGTAAAGAAAACACATGAAATTGAATTTTGAGTTTTGCTTTCCAGTGAAGCAACAGATATAAATATATATTATACCTCTAACGGAGTGAGGGGACACTTTCCATTGAGCCTAATTGCCCCAGGACGTATAGTTCGGCCAGGCTTTGTAAACTTTCCTTTCCAGCCTCTTTCCCTCGCAGCTTTCATGTCTTTAGCTTCTTGCTCTCCACCATCAAATACACAGCATGAAAAAGCAACCATGTCCTATAAATATGAATTTGAAACCAATTTTAAGATTTAACATTAAAAAAAAAAGCTGGCAGTAATAGTAACAAAATCTGGCATTGAAACACTGCTAATTTAATGACAACTGACCTCTTCAAAGCGAAGATGAACAGAAACATACTTTCCACCATGGCTCACACTGCGTTCTTTCATTCTTGCAACCAATGTTTCTCCCATAGTTAATATGGGATTTGAAAACCTTAAAGCTTCATAATTTGCCAAACATCTAAGCCGTTGAACAGCTGGAGGAACATCAAATGATAACCGATTTGCAAAAGGAGAAATCCTTATGACCCTGAGATAGCACAAAAAAATCAGTGCTTAAAATTAACAGTCACAAACATTGATTCAATCTATTGGGCAGTCAGTCAATAATAAGTGCAGTGGGACACATGAAACACCATCAGAATGTGCTGGTGCCATTCCAAAAAGATGGGATAGAACCACCAAAAAAACTGCAAAACAAGGGAGCCAATTTTTTTTCAATATCATTATATGATGTTCTTTTTGAATGCTTGTAGCCACAAAAAAAAAAAAAAAATAGGGAACCTACAACAATCTCAATTCATGAAGGATACTAAATTAAATTAAATTAAAATCCTAATTAACTACTACATAATAAATACTAATATTAATAAATTACTGCAAAACTAAATTGGTATCACTGCCTCCCTACACTTTGAACACTTTGCATCATATGTTGGTTACAATTACCTCTCAAGAAAAGCACTCATAAATAGGAGAATACATTAGTCAGATATAGAATGCTAATGTTTAACATCTATGCAGTGACGCAGACAATTTCAATGTTACATCTCTCTCACACAAAGTGACATAAATTGGTATAAAGCTATACAGAAAACAAGAAAGTGATCAACTAAATCACTACTGATTATCTCAGATTATTTTGACTTTGACAAACATGCATATATATATAGCAATATGTTCAGAACTTTTTTGTGTAACCACAACAGACTGTCCGAAACCACATTTCAAGGCATAAATGAGACGCTATGAGTTATCAGCACAAACCAAAACAGAGAATGAAATGAGGAATGGGACTGTGAGAATGACTTGATATTTAGATGAAACACAGAGCAGGCAAATTGAAATATGGAAAAATATGTTGTAATAGTTAACTTTATAGATTTACCACTCACCTTTCTTCTAATAACCTTGGTAGGACAACATCCCTGTAATACTGAACAGGTGCCCACGCTTTTACTCTAAAGTTATGGACATTTGTCATGTTGTTATCATAACGCTCCATAAGGTATCCAGGAATCTTATCAACCACCCTTACATTTTTTCCCAATGTACTGATAAAATAGTCCTCATCATAAATGTCTTTGAATTTACTGCAAAAGTAAAAGCCTGAATTAGCTGCTTTGATCTGTATGAAAACAAGTCTTTATCACCATTTACACGAATTATCTCATAAACTGTGAAAAGAAAATCATCTCACTTACAGACACTGTTGTGCTTTGTTCACAACAAAATCAATACGTAAGAAAATGAATAGAAATCATCAAATTGGTTGTCCAACTTCAACTTCTAAAGCACTCTTTTTTCTCAAATAGAAATATTAGATAATAAATAACTAGCAATCATGTCACTCATTCATGAGGTAGCTCAATGAAAAAGATGAATGACAGACAAAGGCATCTCCCAGACTAAATGTGCACCTTTCTGAAAGCACAACACACATTGAGAAATCAACCTAAATATTTCTAACAAACTATTGAGCTCCAAGAAGCATATTTTTCAATACACAAGGTAACATGCCATAGGGTGGGAAAATCTAACAACCTAAGACAAACCAGCTTGAGATCTCCCAAATACAGGAAGAAGCAAAACAAGCAACCAACCACAACGGAAATCAGTTCGCAAATCAATATCATCTATCATAATAAATCCATCCACCCTACCTATATGTAATTTCTTTTGATCATATTTAAACTAAACCATAGCACCTAATTTTCTGTTCAAGAAGCCCATTCTATTAAGCATTCAAGATACTGATATTTCACAAATTTGTGTGCTCGGTAGAATACCACTGAAAAGGCAAAAAGATAAAGGGCAAAGGAAGACGTGTATTTTCCCATCACCCTACAAAATATCCATAGCTCATAGCAGCAGACATATGCCAAGAAACCTAGTCCACGTGGAAGGAAAGAAAAGAAGTGGGAAGTAGAAAGCACATCAACCAGGATTAAGATATTACAAAAATGCATGTGGAAAAACATGGCAATTACCAGCGACCTAAATCAAAAAAATACGTTGGATAAAACCGGACATGTCTGATAAAGCTGCATCATATAGAAGTATCCACCATAGGACACAACTGCTAACTTAATCCAAGCCTAAAGTGCCAAAACTACAGCTAAAAGCAAATGAAGCAAACAGACAGGTTCAAAGTTTTGATGTTATCCATGCAACAGTTTGATCATCCAGTCAACCTTATGATTCTTTTCCAGGAAAATGAATGTGCATTTGATTTGTTTATCAATGAAAAATTTCTCCCAAAAACAAATCACCAAAGCTTCTTAGAAACCAAGTTCAAGTGATTTAAAATTGATTCTACCAAGGACAATTTTTATGCAAGTCTTCCAAATAGCGTACATAAGAGCTCTCAAAACATATAAAATTTTCAAACTCGAGAGTTAGTGCAGTAGAAACTCTATTGCAAAGTTAGTGTCCGAGTAAAAGTCCGGACACTAACTTTGTCTATTTCTGACAGCAGATCTACTAGAAACTCTAATGCAAAGTTACTGTCCGAATAAAAGTTTTCCAGCTCAGACAGGGAAAATGAAATAGTTTTATTTATTTATTTATAATATGCTTTGCATTGACAGGCATCAATTGAGAATGAGTTTTTGAAAGTTCATTCAATTTCAGAATGCATTAAAGCAGTAAGCTAGGCAGCTTCGTATGGTATTGACCAAATCAGGAAATCTGTGCATGTATGCAATGCAATAGTTAATTTAACAGAGGCCTCTTACAATAGTTAGGTCCACTTATAGTCATAAGAATATTCCAACATCATGAATAACCTTTTATCAGATTAAGCAGGTTGAAAAATGAAAATAAATCATCATCACATGGTAAAACATAAGATACTTCATTAGTTAAATTCAGAAATCAAACCAACACATTTTTATACTTTTTTTCTCTGCTATTGCATTATCAGGCATCTGGTCCAAAACATTACAATGAAGAGCAGGTGTTGACGAACCTAGGATCTCTCCAGATGCTATGATAATGAAAGTTAGGAATGAGTAAAGTTGCATTAAGATAGCCCGCCACAGCAACCGCATTGCATATCTACAAGGCTCCACAAAAAAATGCGTTCGGAATACAAAAACAAAAATCATGAACATATACAAATATGAAATAAGAAAAGCAAAGAATGAAACCAACCGAAGTCCTCTGCTGATTCAGGCCACCATTTGCCTCCACATAGATGTAACCATTTGATTCAGGTAAGCCTATCATGAAACAATCATAACACTGAAAATTGATAAACATAAAGACAAACATGACTAGGAACTCAGACAAGAGATCACGTAGGAAAAGGGAAAAAATGAAATGAAAAGGTAAACATGATTACAATGATATTGGCATCTATTAGTAGAGAGGAAAACATATTACATATCAGATGGCAGAAAGTTTATTTATTTATTTATAAAGACTGTAACAGGTTATTAAAGATCGGAGCACCAATATTAAAATGACAGAGCTGGTTTTCTGATGCTGCATAGCGGTTAGGGTGACCACAAGTGATGCAAGGCCAGATGCAGTGGAATTGTATGCAATGATGATGGCGAGCTAGAAATGGTGATAATGATGAATGTAGTGATGCAATATTATGCCAATTATAGACCATAAGGTAATGAGAAGATCATAAGTATAATCATATCACAACATAGCAGTGGTGAAAATTAGCGGTTTAATTGAAAAGGTGAGTGCTTTTGAACATGAAAAAGGTGGTGGGAATGGAATGGGATGAAAATAATACTTTGCATCAGGATTACACTGGCCAAAGATTAAGAATTATGCAGGCCTGAACAGAAACAAATGCAACGTACAACTGCATACAGTAAAGCTACTGTTCAAAACTAAGTGCAACAAAGCCTCATTGGCATTTAATTGGGTCTAACTAGGGAAGTCATGATTCTGCAACCAGGAAGATCAAAATCCAAGTATTTATTATGGAAGATATGCATAAAATAAAGCAATAAAAAATGACAATAGCATGAAGTATATCCTACATCACTACATTTCAAAAATCAGATGATTCAAGAGGTGTTAAAAAGAAAAAAGAAAAACATCTGAAGCAAAATAAATAGCAGGATGAAGCTCCTGGACATAACTCATACCATCAGAAGATTTGTTTATGCACGGCCTCCACGCACCATTTTTATACGAGTTTTTCCACACGGTTGATAGCTACAATGAATTCAGTCCATATCAACACAGAGTAATTGACACGCAAGTAAAAAATAAAGCGTAAGGATAGAAGGTGATGCAGACATTATACCCTAGATAAATCCACAACAGCAAGCCAGAGTCGAGCAGAAACCCAAGGAAAACATTTTGAACTATAATAATAAAATTCTTAGCAGCCAGGTCTAGACAATTTTAAAGAAATGGCTATAGAAACCAGAGATTGGAGGCAACAAAATCAGGTTTCCCCATTTAGCTAAATAGCATTATATATATATATACAGTGCAAGATCTCAAGTTTCCAAATCATGACATGATATGAAGAAAGACTGATAAAACGCACCGCATCAGCAGAGGAATTATCGGCATCCATTTCCGGTCGAAGCTTCTCGTAAATCTGAGGGCTCCGATAAACCGAGCCGGGAGCAGGCTTGTGGTCAATTATAGGGCCAACATCGAACGACATCGTCCCCATGTACAGTAGCATACCAGAAATATAAATGAGAGGAGCGAAAAGGAAAATCCCCTGACGGCGGAGGAGGACAGAGAGGAGGAACCAAGCGAAGCGGTGTGCGAGGGTGCGTCCAGGCGGGTAGGAGGAAGGAGTGAACCGGCCAGGCTTGGACCGGCCTCCCCCGCCACTGCCGTGACGGTACCTCGGTGAACGAAGAGGCGATTGAGGCGGTGAGGGTGTTGAGTGGCCGCTGCTAGGTATTCTATTGTACGCGTGCATTAGTGAAATTGTAGTAGTAATTCGATATGAATCTTCGCCGTTTTGATTACTTCTTCTTTACTACGACGTGTCGTCATGCATGCCTGTGTTTTTGTTCCGAGTGTCTCCCTCTCTCTACGGTTTCTTTCTTGATTTCTCCCCTCTCCCTCTCCCACCCTGTCTCCTGTTTGTGATGATATTATAAGGAGGAGAAAAGACAGAGAGTGAGCGGGAGCACGTGGTAGTGGAGAGCGAGAGAGACAGGTTGGAGTTTATGAGCAAGGAAGGTATATTTTTGGGGGGAATATCTTGATGGTGGGATTGGAGAATGACTTGCAAATGTTGTTCTCAATCATATGGTTTACGTTTTGCTCACTCTAAGATTCATAGATTAGATTGATGTTGCTTTCTGTCTTTTTATCATTTATTTTTTTATAAAAATTAAAATCATGGCCTTAAATTTTAAATCATTAGTGCAAATCCTTTCACATAAAACTGTGACAACATAGACGAGGTACAGCGAAAGATGAGCTCAAGGATGGTATTTTTTTTGGTTTTTTATGGTAATGTGTTTTTGGGTTCGTTTTTGTATATTTTAATTATTATTGTTTCACATCAATATGAATTAAATCGGTGCATTTACAGTAATTATTCGAAATCATTTTAAAATCTAAATTTCTGAATAACAAATATAATTTCTCTATTTAACCACCATGAGATTTTCTTTCAATGCTAACATCACGACTACCTATTTATTTGATCCGGGTTTCCATCTCATCATCTTCAATGTTTTTTTGTGAGATTAATTAATTCCATGGAAAAACTGTGGATTCTGTCAGGATTTACTGACAGCTTAGGAACAACTCGTTCTAGTTTTGCATCCACTTTCCCAGCGAAGCCACGACAAAAGGTGAAGGGATTGCTTGTGACCTGCGCTGGGTGCGTCAATCTATAAAATTAGGAATTACTTGTAGGGCACTTGTAGTGCAAGTAAACATATGCTGGCAATGCCCCTTATTTTACCAGGGAGCACGTGCCTAGACGAGGCACGTGGAGTGGCGTCAGTGCCTTGTTGCTGGCTGCCATTTTTCCTGCGTGCCTGGAGGGCAAAAGGAAAGCGCATACATCCTGTCTCTCTCTCTCGTCACAATTCACAACGTCCACTCTCCCTTCGAACATCTTCCCCTTGCTTTTTTTTGGAACTTGAATCTCAAGCTTTATCACGGTTCTCCTCGAGGCAATTCACAGCCCCCGCGATGTGATATCTGATAACTCAGTACCTGGTATGATAATTTTTAAATTAAAATACATTTTTTTTAGAATTTTTAATGTTAACACATTGAAATCATTGAAAATATATATTTATATATATATATATATATAAACATTAACTTGATATATTTTAATATAAAAATCAATTTGAAGACTAAAAACTCCTATAGTGCTAAACAACACTAAACCCGAAGAATACTTTGATAAAAAAAATATATAATCTTGAAATTCAGGAATTTATTCTTTTTATAGTATTAAATTTGAGTCTTATAGTTGCTAATATAATAATTATTAAAAATTAACATGATAATTAATTTTAGAACTTGTAGGATTAGTTAAAATACATCAAATTATTAAAAAATTTAATTTCCTTGGAGTGCTATTCGAAGCCTTGTCAGGAAAAGTTCGATCTCATCGTCTAATTCTAATCTGTTAATATCCTAAGTTCCTAACTATTAGAACATCAAGAAAACTTAACTATAGAACATTGAAAAAATACGACTACAGAAACATTCAAGTGGCTGCAATGTGTAAAATTCAATATTATTTTAATACATTTTTAAGAAAATAAAAATTTTAAAAACAATATTTATCATGCTTAATAATAGAAAATTAATTGCCCGGTCCAGGCACCTTGTCCTGGAAGACAGATAAAAGGATGCCAACTTTAAAGAGAGAGAGTAGATTTGAAGAAAACGACGACCTTAATTCCCAAATAAATGATGCCTTATATTATAATCATGTGAGCTGGAAAATAATGCAAGGATTTTTAAAACCGGCGGAAGCAGACTCATTTACGGGGTATTCAATATGTCCTAAGATTACGGTCAGGTTGCGTTTCTAAATAAATTTGATTTTTTTTACTTTTAAATTATATATTTATGAGTATTATTGGATGTACTTATATTGAAATAAAACTTCCCCTGGTGGTTTGTGATTGCTCTGTTTCATATATCTGTGGATATGAATTTTATAATAACAGGAAGAAATCATTAAATTCAAACTCAAATGCAAAATATAAAAATAGATGTATACAAAAATGTCACTGTTATAACCCGGATTTTTATTTTTTTAAAAATAAAGTACACGCGGCACGATTTTGAGAGGGCCAAATTGAATGCAGGACAAGGCAGCTGGGCTCTGAGTCCACCTGAACTCTATTCACTGGCCAGCTAAGGCAGGTGAGGTTGACTTCAAAAGATTGCGTCTACGAGCGGGCTAAGGAAAAAAAGTAGCTCTTCAAAGTTCAAACTTCAAACTCGGGGAGGGAAGGGGAAGAGATTGAAAATCAATTTTCATCACGAGTCTTCTTCTTGCGTAAACGAGAATCAGACTCGTCACCGAACGGCAGCGCAGCCCATTGAATTTGTCACCAAAAGGAGTACCCATCGTTCCGAATCAGGAAAAAGACTCGTGTCACGCTTACAGGGATTTTATAATCGATTAGCTAGCTTAGACGCTACCCCTTCTCACTCAATTGCTGTGGGGCCTACTGAGAAACTATTTTACCCCGTTGTCTTCCATCTCTCCTCGATCAAGGCCTCAGGTGGATTAGGTCTTCAACGGACCGGTGGATTCTTATTCAGATCTTTCCGGTAGTTTAAGATAAAATAATGATTAAGTGATCATATAAAAATTACTTAATTTCTCTTTAATTATCTTGGGAGTTTCTTATTGTTTAGCCGAGAAATCTCTAAGAATTCACTGCTGTTTTATGGAAAAGAAACATCAAATTTCGTAAGACTAAATTATTATACTTTAGTTCTTCCACCACACGAGTTACATCCACAAAGGTCGTCGCTGTCCACTGTTGTCAATGGTGTCTTGGAAACAATCAAGTGTAAAGCAACAATTTATTGACATTCAACATCCCAACCATTGCTAGTGTATGGAATCAATGGATAGATTATCCTGACCAGTCAAGGCAATGATGATTAAGGGAACTAAATACTTAAAAAAATGAATTGGATTTATTATTAAATTCAACAATTAACTTAAATTATTTCAAACAAATACAATATACTGCAATATAATTAAAATACTTGAGATAATGAAAATAACTTACAAACTCATTACTTTAGTCATTATAATATCATTAATGACTTGAACAATCAACCGATTTACATCGATCAAGTTGACCGGTTTCAACAAAGTTTCCGGGTTTTTATCATTGAGAAAAATATGATCATCCATTTCATTTAATTGCACCAACAGCCAATCAGTTTATGCATAATTCAAGATTTATTTATAATAATTTATGGTAAATTATAAATATCTATCTTAAATTTTAATCATAAATTATCTAATACATAATAAAATATGTGAATACATTTTAATTATGTTATCAAGTAAATTCAAAGGTTTACATTTGTCAAATTCTTAGAAATACCTATCCTATATTTTATTATAAATTATTTAATGAAGTAAAATATATAAATTTATTTTAATTGTACCATCAAATAAAATATAAAAAATAATGTTTTAGACCCAAAACATGTAGCTATATATTTTTTTACATTTAAACTTGTTGTCAACCAACATATTATACTTCTTTTTCATTAAAATATATAAGTCTCATTATACTTCTTTTTCATTAAAATAGAAAGATGAACAGCAATAACAACAACGCTCTTCATAAAATATCCCAGCCACACTCCATGGCCAAGCTAGCCATTTCCACAAGATATACACACAATATTGCACCGAAAATTCCAAAACTTAAATCAGCCATGTACTTGTTGGGAATAATTAAAACCAAAGGTAGTGGAAAAAACAGAGATAAACAATTGGCATCCTCGTATTCCAAAGTAGACTACCATCAATACAATTAAGATTTAAGAGCCCCAATTTGTTAACAGCTGCATCCATAAACACCAGGGCCTTAACCCCAGAGCCTCGATCATAACCCCAGAAAACAAAACAAAAAATACATTAAATGGACGACAATTAATCTTTAATCATGAAGAGTACCCAAGATATCCTCGTCCCTGTACAAAACATACCTGCAAGAGAAAGAAGAAAAAATACCACCAACACAAATCAACAACAGAAAATAAATAACCAAACCATAAAACGAAACTTTGAATCACTAGCACATACTCTTTTTCACCAAGCTTGACTTGGGTGCCTCCATATTCAGGCAAAAGTACTGTGTCACCTTCCTTCACAGCTGGAGGGATAGTGTTCCCTTCAGAGCTCCTCAGCCCAGGACCCACAGATATCACTTTCCCTGAGTTCAGCTGTTTTCATTCGAAACTTGTCACAACCACTCAGTTTAACTCTAATCTTAACTTAGCAGAGAAACACATTCATACAGAAATATAGGAGAGCCAAAAGTAAATGAATTACCTTAGTGGATGCCTCGGGGAGAAGAATACCAGCTGTGGTTTTGGAGGGAGGGATAATTTTCTCCACCAGGACGCGGTTAAGAGTGGGAATCAAGCGCCTTGCCATTCTTTTCTTCTGCTAAGAAACTCCGGCAAAATGAAAGTGTGGAGTTGCAGCTCTAGATCTCTCCTTTTAAAACAAGAGGTTGGATTGCCGTCGGGGAGGAAGGAATTGGGGATGAAATTTCTCTGGAGAGAAAAACAGAAGGTTCTAGATTTAGATCCTAGGGTTTTGTTAGGGGTTTACATGTGCTTGAAGGGCTACATGTAATTATGGGTATCCAGTTTCAAGATGGGCTGGGAGCAGGGATGAAGATGGGCTGGATCCTGGCCCGTTAAACCAATCCCAAATTCTACCCACTTAAAACTGTTGTGCCCTCTACTCGGCCCATCATAAATACGTTAAAGAATCACCCCCCAAATCCATACTCGGCCCGTACATGTCGAAGTCATAAAAGGCTCACCCTAGAGTCCCAATCCAGCTAGAAAATAGATTTTCACTAATTTTCACTTTTCACTCTTTACTTTTCGAAAAACTATTCCGGTCCTTCTTTTTAAATATTTGTCTTACAAATAAGTCATCAGTTTGAAGGTTTTCGGTCTTCGTATTCTTTTTAAGATACATGTCCGTTTCTAAGTCAAAAAAGGTTTTTGCATTTTGATTTTTTTTTTGTAATTTAAGAAATTGGATTTATATTTTATCACGTTCCGAACTACATGATGGATCATTTTCGTAAAATACAAAATATAATTTTGAAATCAACAGTTGGAGTATTTCACAAAATAAAATTCACCATATAAAATAACTAATGATTATAGAAAAAAGGTTATAATCGCCCACTAACTCACACCGATGAAATCCTAGTCTTTGATGCTCAATTGTTATAGATTTCGTAAACATGATATGGCATTCTCTGGAAGAAATCCCAGGAAAAAAAACACCTGTATTAAGTATTTGTCTGTCCTCACAGGCCGCATGTACAAGTATATCTTAAATTTGATACTTCTTCAAAATATTGTGGACTCGATGAAAATATTTTCCTCTGAGAAAAACAAAATCATGATTAAGGTTTTTATATCTTTCTTTGATTTAATTGAATAAAATGGTGGCTACTCCATCGTCCTATTATGTTCAATTGATATGGACGGGACTGATTTATTAATGGAATGGTGAATATAAGGACCATGTTAAGAAAAGAAAATGAATGGAGATCGATTTAAGAAAAAATTAAAAATATCGGGGGTGATCTCCACTATTAACAAGCTTTTAATTTCTGAAGTAATATTGAAATACGATGCTCGGATTCAGGGAGAGAGAGAGAGAGAAATAAGGAGATAAAAAAAACAAAAAAAGCGTGAGCGGCAGGATTCGAACCTGCGCGGGCAAAGCCCACATGATTTCTAGTCATGCCCGATAACCACTCCGGCACGCCCACCCGATGGCTTTGTGGTGGTAGTATATTTTATTTAATCTTTACATATGTGGGGTAAGATATTTAATGAAATTGTGGTGTTTTGGCAGGGACCCAGTGAATATATAAAGTGACGGATGAGGCGCCCAGCAGTGGCGGTAGCAAACAGTTCTTTTCAAATAAAAGCAACCGGTGGGAGATGGCAGAATCTTAATTTAAGTTGCCCAAAGTATAATAGTTGGGGGTGGGGGGGATAAATATTTACATTATTGATTTTAGAAAATATCAAAAGTTATTTAAAAAATTAAGATAACAAAATTAATCAAATCCATTCTTACTTTTAAGATTAAAAATAAAATTTAAATAGATCAAACTTCGTTCTTATACAATAACATAGCGTTTGTTCTTTTTACTTGTAGGGTTTGCATAAAAATAGAACACCGGGAGTGAAGTTTGGATTTATTTAAATTTTTAAAGTGAGAATGGACTTTTGTTTATACAATCAATTGCCTGCGTGGGTGAATATGGAGGCTGGCTAGTCCAAAGCCATCGTTGTTCCTTTACTAAAATATATAATTTTTAACTGAACTCACAATAAATCAAGTTATAAATACATGGAAACATTTTACCTTTACAACTAAATGATAAGGAATCTAATATTGTATTGTATCATATAGTTTTATAATTTAATAAATCATCAGTATCACTTTAATAAAAAGAGTTGAACAAAACTTAATGAAACACATATTTTTTGGGATACGAGTAAATTCAATCTGTTAAAAAATATATTTTATAAGTCTAGATAAGCGATTTAAACTTCAGCTATCTCAATCTCATACAAATAACCAAGCCAGACACAACTAACCAAGCCAGCTTAATTTAAGGAAGAGTAAACTACACGAAACTACAAATACAAGAAATGCAGTTGTAAAACAACCTAGGACATGTAACCAGCCTATACGGAAATAGCCTATAGTTGACTTTCAATACTTACTCTATCCAAGCAAGTACATAAATAAAATACAATACATAGACAGCAGACTTTCAAGTAAACCAGTTAGGGTTTCATAAATTGTACAGTATCACTATTATTAATCAATTAAGAGTAAAAAATAATATATATTTTTCTTGACCTTCCTAAAAAAACAGGTCACAACCGGACCTTCTTCTTGTTGATGCGGGGCCATGGAAACGAAAAGCTCTTTTCCCAAGGATCATGTGGATAAATTCGTGGAACAGGAATCCATGAATGAAAAATAAAGGCAACAAAGCACAATCTTTTATAAAATGCGATGGTCCAGTTCATATCTATAAAGTGGTATTTTCTTTAATTAGATATTGAAAACCTTTTGAAACAGCAGGGACAAGTCATATGCTTTCGGACGGAAAAGTTATGGATGATGGAAAATGAAGGGAAAAAAGAAAGGGAAAACAAAACGTGGTCCTTGCAATGTCAGCTAAATTTGTAAAAGTAGAACCAGGTGCGAAAGATCCTTTCAGTTAGGCAACAAATAACTGGTGGTGGTCGAGAAGAAAGAGAGGTCTTTCATGCCTTTGTATGAGCTCCAACAAGTTGGTGCAATGATGCATGGTCTGGAAATTTTCTTTATGGTTTCTGGATTACTGATAGAGCTGCAGCGATAATGGTGATGATCTACTCTGCTGAATCTTTCAAGTGGCGGTCCATTTCACAGACCTCACTGAATATTCATTTCCTTATAGGTCCCTCTCCCGACAATCGAGTGGTCGATATTTATTTGTTTTATTTTCGGTTAATGGGAGACTTCAATGATTTTTCACTCCTAGAACTGATCATTGCAAGAGGAAAGAGATTAGGGATTAATTGTTCAGAGAGTGGCAATACAGTAAATTGAAATTTTAAGTCTTCAACTGGGACCTCGGACTGCACGTATGCGGCTTGAATCTCTCACTTTCTTAAACTTCCTCGGTCGTCCCTGTAAGAAAACATTATCTTATTTTCAGTCACAGATGAGAGATTTCAACTATGATGTTTTGGGAAGAGCACGACACGATGGCCTGTCAAGTTACGAATCTACTGTCAAATTAAGATTTATTCTAAAGCTATCTGTGACTATAGCAATTATTCGATTTGATGATTATTATATTGGCCCCGTAAATTATTGACAAGTGTGTGACCCTGCATGGACCATATAGCTATATAAACACCATAATCATACAAATCCACGACCGTAACTATCTAGAGTGTTAGTGCACCGACCGTGATCCGATTTTAGGTTGGAATGTACTCAAAATAAATGGGCCATCGCCTGAGCTGCGTGCACGCATCATTCGGATAGATGTAAAACCAAAGAAGACAAATCACCTCAAACAAAGCTCATCATTAGTTACTCGTTTACTTGCACCTAAACTTTGTGTCTCACATTGTCATTCCATTCTACAACAAATGATTACTCCCTTTTCAATTCCCATCTCTTCTTCTATTCTATCTCTTTAAAACCTTATCATTCTCAAGTTCTAACATGTAAGGTTTTGTTTTTGTGGTTAAATTGTTTATATATATATATTTGAACTGTTTTAATGTAGTAATATTAAGAATAAGTTCTTAGATATATTATTTTAATATATTTATACATGGAAAAGTTTAAAAAATAAACACTAGAACAAGATTATATACTCGGCAGAAGTATGGGAAATTTGACGAGGATTTGGAGATCCAAAGCCGAACTTATCTCTTGTCACAGTTAGGGTTCAAAAGTGGCCAAGTCTATGAACTATGCAAATAATTGTGCTGGTTATAATTATACCTTGGAACTTAGTGTGGGATTTCCCGTCAAACCACCTTTTGGTGGGTTCATATTGCCACTTTTGAGATTTTTACATACTAGCTTATAATAATCAATATATCCCTTTGATATCAGCTTAATAACCTATTACTAGTGTTTTATTTTTGTCTGAATGTGTTATGGATATTGTTTTATGGTCCACAATATTTCTAAAAAAATGTCAAGTTAATATTTTTCAGCTTTTCAATAATTTTGATGCTCAAAATAATATATAAATAGCCACTTCCGCCTAAGATTTTTGCCTTCTGTTATCATCATTTGCATGTTGATTTTTTTTATTATTATTCCTGTAATCTTTTCAGCTTGGCCTTGGAATGATGGGATTTCTTTCATACTGTAGAGCACCTGCCTTGTACAGTGTTGTGTCATTACAGTTGCGGTGGCCGTGTAAGAAAATGCAGGGGCGGTGGCTACCAAGCCGTCCGGACAACAAAAGGGCCTCAAGGATTTTGCTGCTAAATTCCATTCGGACCACGAAGAGCAGCCAGTGTTCAGAGCAAACTTATCGTGTAAATCAAAAACTTAATACGACTAAAAAACTCTCATAAAACGCAAGAGTTTAAGCATGGATTGTCAATCAAGATTCGACGAGGTATTTAATTAGTTTCAATTCTCAGAACTTGTGCAAATATACATAGGGTTGGAAAATAAAGAAAAATAGAAACGGGTCATTTTTTTGTGCAATGTACAGCAACCTCTGTGGCCACTAAGTGGTGCACGATGCGCACAGTGTAAATATAGTTGTTAATTTTCAGATATAAAAATTGTGTAAAATAGGAATAAAATAGTTTTATATTTAGCTATTTTAGTCTTGTAATTTGTCTATAAAATCTCTCTCATATGTAAGAGTAAAGATACACTGAATACTCTCATTTTGGAAACCCATCTCTGCACTGTATTAAAGACTCGTAACGATCCTCATAAAACTCATAACCAGCTCATAGAGAAGCGCACCGTCTCTGAAAGGAAAATAAAACTGAAGTCATGGGAGGCAGCATATTCCTCGGAATATTCCAACTTCGGAAACCCACATTTGCCATATGGCCAATTCTGGGGCATGCAAGTCGATGCTGCCTTCAATGTTCATCGCTCCGTTCTTAGATTGCAAGCTCAAAATTTTAAAGGCGAGAAGAATAATAATTAATAACAATACAAAAAAAATCACATCCTGGCCGTATTCTCTTAAGAATACGGTCGTGTTTGCTAAATAAATCATCAAATTTAGATTGAATGGAGTGATTTATTAGTTTGTATTGGGGAAAAAAAGAAGTTCATCTTGCATTGAAACAAACACTTCATGCAAAGTGTTCATAAAAATGGGATATTAGCAGTGTATTAAATTAGTGAGCTACATGATTTATGGACCGTCTCTTGTGACCTATATGGCGGATTTCTTGATGGATTTTGTAAATAAAATTTATTTATCAAACATCAATTCCCTTCCAATACTTAATTGTTATTATCAAAGATTTATGTTTCATTCTATTTATTACACCATACGTTTTCCCTTCATTTTTGAGATACTGTTTGCCAATTAATTGATTTTTTAATCATTTTTGCTCCGTTCCAAAGTACTCCACACGTCATTTACAACGTCTTCCAGGCCTTGCAAATTATTGTTTTATTTTTTCTGACAATTTAATATGATAAAAATGAGAACACAGTTTGTGAAGATTGATTCGATATGATCAAGGTTATTTTGATGATCAAGGCCAATTGATTTACATATTAATAATCTGCACGCAAGAGAGGTATGTAGTTAGAAAAGATTGAAAAAAAATAAAGTTGTGAAGATTGGACAAGGACGGTTGATTTAAGCAAGTAAACTGGTATATATTCAAGACACGGATCTGGTATATAAAATGCACGGCTGGGATTCAAGTTTGGATCACAAAGTAAAGGAAGAAAAGATGGTGGAATCTGGCTTTAAAGATAAGATTCCAAAGCCTCTAGCTAGTACAGTGTGACTGATCAAACTTGTTGAACTCAAGCACATTGAATTTAAATGAAACGAGAATAAGCCTAGAACATACCTCAAATCGTAGCGATCCATAGTCTCTTTCATGACTGTAATCTAAACTTAATCATGGTAAAATTCCTTCAGAAATGTGTGTATATGATAGCTATACATGTGCCAATGGCTCGACTGCCTTCCATTCTTACAGCCAGAATGCTAATGAAAGGTTTTACCGGAACTTATTTAGCACCCTGTGATCAGTTTTCATCACTTCATTTCCTTTTATGAATGGAAAAACAGTTTCCCAATAATCAAAGAATGAACATATGCGGACCGTATCCAAGGGGTGTGGTGTGATGACAAATGACTTGTGATATGTACAACAGATCTCGAGTTAAGACGTGCACTCCTTGTAAGAACCTGGAATAACCAGGGTTTTACTCGCTCATCTGAGCCCACAAAATACGCTTTCCGCAGGAGTGAAGTTTTCTAGTATAAAAAAAATATCATATACGGACCGTTCATAGGGTTTTGAACAGTTTGAATGATAATTCTTGTTTATTTATTAAATTGTGATACAATCCTCCTGTTTTAACATGTAAATGATAAGGGGGCGTGTCTCTGCAAGAAGCAAAAAGAGTTAGCGGGCTCAATCAGAGAATGCTTGTCTGGTAAGGTTCTCATCAAGAACCGACCGCTGTCTCCTCTCCATAGCTTTTCTTGCTGTCTTGGAGACAGGTACTTTGTTTGGTAGCGGTCTAGAGAAACTCGATTGATAGGGTGCACACTCATATAAAAATAGAGGCATTGCTCAAACAAAGCCACATCAAGAAAACAAAAACCCTCTCCACGCCATGGAGCCTAACGCCAGCAATAACATGCAGCCTGATCATTGCCTGGAAATAGCACCCATGGGGGTGCACAAAGTTGTCCCACCACCCCATCGTAGCACCTTACAGAAGCTCAAGAGTAGACTTAAGGAAACCTTCTTCCCTGATGACCCTCTGCTCCAATTCAAAAGACAGACATTGGGCAAGAAATGGATACTCGCAGCTCAGTATTTCTTTCCCATTCTTCAATGGGGTCCTAAATACAGTTTCAAGCTTTTCAAATCTGATATTGTTTCCGGCCTTACCATTGCCAGCTTAGCCATTCCACAGGTCAGCAACCAAAAAAAATTTCTTCCTTAATCTTGAACAGGATTGTAATTATAAAACATCTTTATCCATCAAGTTGATCCTTCTGTGTAATCATCTTTTTAGGGCATAAGTTATGCTAAGCTTGCAAGTCTACCTCCCATAGTGGGTCTTTGTGAGTGAAATATACTTCTGATTGCTTTGTTTTTTTTCATCTTAATATTTTTATACAATACTGCCTGATTGAATTTTCTTTTTCTTGAAACAAAAATATGCAGATTCTAGCTTTGTTCCTCCTCTTGTGTATGCTGTTCTTGGAAGCTCCAGGGACCTCGCTGTAGGACCAGTTTCTATCGCTTCTCTTATACTGGGATCAATGCTTACGCAAGAAGTGTCTCCTGTCAATAACCCTCTCTTGTTTCTTCAACTAGCCTTTTCTTCGACCTTCTTTGCTGGCCTCTTCCAGGCTTCATTAGGATTTTTGAGGTAAGTTTACTTTCTTTCTCCCCCCTCCCCACTATTTTTCATCTGAAAGTGCTGATTTTGTGTTGATCTGAATGGTTGCAGGCTTGGCTTCATCATCGATTTTCTTTCCAAGGCAACTCTAATCGGATTCATGGCTGGAGCTGCTATCATAGTCTCTCTCCAACAGCTAAAAAGCCTCCTTGGAATCACTCATTTCACCAAAAAAATGGGACTCGTCCCTGTTTTGAGCTCTGTTTTCCACAATATCAATGAGGTAATTGGTTAGTTTACCCCTCGCCGAAAGACAAGCATATACATAATTAATTAAAGAAGTAGAACCCCTCCTAATTTATGCAAGGTGAGGTTCCCACCATACTACCCATCGAAATTATAATTATAGCCTAATTAATCCGCTTAAAAACAACCTTAGATGGGAGAGTTATTGTTCAAGCTGCTAAATTAGCTATAAAGCCTTTCCCTATTTCAGTTCTCCATTCAATATTTATCACTACATAAAGTTAGACCATGCCAGACAGTTCAATGGCTAGAACTTAATGATCATTTGAAGGTTTCAGATTCAAACTCTGAAAAGTATGGGAAGGACCATCCCCTTATGTAACCGAGGGCAATTTACGTTTAAATTAAAAAAAGCTACGAAAAGATGTCGAACTTGACAAAATCTCAGCTAATTATCTGATGCTCCTAGTACCATTCTACAAATCTGAGTGGATAATTCTGACCATATAGATGATGTTTGTGCAGTGGTCATGGCAAACTATACTGATGGGGTTTTGCTTCCTCGTGTTCCTTCTACTGACCAGACACGTCGTATGTCATTCCTTCCACTCTCCTAGTCTTGAAGTAACATATCATTAAGCGCATAGTATTTGTTTACTGTTAACAAGGACTTGAAACCACCATGAGAATCACTTTCTGTTACTATTTTTCAAAAAAACAAAATAAAATTTGCAGACGTTTTTATTGTCTATATTCCCTTTTTGGTAGAAAATTCCCTTTTTGGTAGAAAAGCATTCAGATACTCTTTGCCGTCATAGAGGTGGCGTAATTCCATTAAAAAATAAATGTAGAGGATGATCTCCGACGTGGATGAATGGATGGCATATCAAAACATTCATTCTCTTTGTTACAGCATATTGAAATTAATAGTGTTTGTTTTTGCCGTCAGAATTTTGTTTTTTTTGTATGATTTTGAATTGTTTTGATGTACTAATATAAAAAATAAATTTTAAAAAATAAATTTTAAAAAATAAATTTTTAAATAAAAAATATTTTAAAAATCAACTCCTACTAACGTTGCTTTAGCATTTTCAATGAACGGCAGTTAAACTCCTCGATTAATTAAGAAATGACAGCTGATATCATGTTTGACTTCTTACATTGTAACGTGTGCCACACAGAGCATCAGAAATCCAAAGCTGTTTTGGGTTTCAGCCGGAGCCCCTCTTTTGTCTGTGATCCTATCTACCATCCTGGTTTTTGCATTCAAGGCAGAGAATCATGGAATCAGTGTTGTAAGTCTTAGGTCCCACGTGAATATATTACCCCTTCATGGAACATGTTGCTTATCATCGGATCTTTTTTTTTTTTTTTTTTTTTAAGATTGGTAAGTTGCAAGAAGGGCTAAATCCTCCCTCGTGGAATATGTTGCATTTTCATGGAAGCAACCTTGGACTAGTTGTTAAAACTGGCCTTGTTACTGGCATTATTTCCCTCACTGTAAGTTTTTGTTTTACTTGTCTTGCAATTATTTTCCATACATTCAGTAGCATTTAGAAGGAATCTGTATTTTCTTTGAGCCGAAACTTCTTTCTGCCTGAGTAAACTTAATGAAATGTGTTGTTAATGGGAAGGAATCATGATCAGAATTCCTATGAGGATGACAGGTGTGTAACAGATTTTCATTGATTCAAGTATTATTTGCTGTAATAAAAGTCGAGTTTTGGGACATTAGATGAATGAAAATACGAGGTAGCAGATTGCGAACTTTTAGTATCATAACCACAGATCTACAACATGACCTTCAAATACTGTCTTGATCTTATGGCATCTGTTAGACAGAAGGGTTAGTGTGCTTCAACTTTGTTTCAAACAGGAAGGCATAGCGGTGGGAAGGACTTTTGCTGCTTTAAAGAACTACCAAGTTGATGGTAACAAGGAAATGATGGCAATCGGATTAATGAATGTAATTGGCTCCGCCACTTCCTGCTATGTGACAACAGGTCCTAACATATACTCTACCAGGCTTTCTTTTCTGCCATGCTGTTAAGTGCTTGAAACATATATAAGAAACGCTATATAGTATTCTTAACAAGACTTTGATTTACAGGCGCTTTCTCTCGGTCTGCCGTCAATCACAACGCAGGAGCGAAAACAGCAGTTTCTAACGTTGTAATGTCAGTGACAGTTATGGTGACACTCCTCTTCCTGATGCCTCTATTCCAATACACACCAAATGTTGTATTGGGCGCCATTATAGTAACAGCAGTAATTGGCCTCATCGACCTCCCAGCTGCCTGTCAGATATGGAAGATCGACAAATTTGATTTTGTAGTGATGCTATGTGCGTTCTTTGGTGTTGTTTTTATCTCTGTACAGAACGGTCTTGCCATTGCGGTGAGTTTTCAGCTTTGAGATAATGTTACTGGAACTAAACCTCTGTAGGCCTGAAAAGGTAAACAGGAACTACTTGTTAATCAGGATTTAACCTTTAAGCAGTTTGTAAGCATTAAGGGGAAAGCTTCTGTTCCTGTTCCTTCCATGTTTATTCATGATACCAAACAACCATGCTGCTGCTGATGAACAGGTAGCAATATCAATATTCAAGATCCTTCTTCAAGTTACAAGGCCAAAGACTATGATCTTGGGAAACATACCTGGGACGGATATATTCCGCAATCTTCATCATTACAAGGATGCTACGAGGATCCCTGGTTTCCTCATTTTAAGCATTGAAGCTCCAATCAACTTTGCTAACGCAACCTACCTCAAAGAAAGGTTGGTTTGTGCATTCAGTAGCTCATAAAGCGTACCTGCACTTCCCATCACTACTTAACAATTTCTTCTTTAATTGTTTTTTTTCTCTTTTTTGAGGGTATCTTTCCTTTAATATGTAATAGGATTCAGAGATGGATAAACGAATATGAAACCGAAGAAGACATAAAGCAACAGTCAAGCATTCATTTCCTGATCCTAGACCTGTCAGGTAAGTTCACTTCTGCCATTTTGCAGAAATTAGCCAGTTATCAAGAAACAGTAAATCTTGGTTTCTTATATTGGTCCAACTATAAGATTGTGTATTTGAGATTAGGGTAGCTGATTTTTTAGAGCTTATACTGGTGGAGTTGATAATAAACCATTTCGTGCTCTGGTTGACTACATTAAATCCAAATTGCAATGAAGCATGGCAGATGATGCACCATGTAAGAAAATCATAATAGAAATACTCCCTGTACTTTGTTTCAGCTGTCAGCGCCATCGACACAAGCGGAGTCTCACTCTTTAAGGATTTGAAGAAAGCAGTGGAGACAAAGGGAGCTGAGGCAAGCCCATGGCATCTAAATCGTCTTTTCTTTTCAATTGTCTTGCCTTTTAGTTGCTCCTGCGGATAATACGTTGTTTCATGATTGGCATTGCAGCTTGTGCTGGTGAATCCTGTGGGGGAAGTGTTGGAAAAACTGCTGAGGGCCGATGATGCCCGTGATATCACCGGGCCCGACACCCTTTATTTGACCGTTGGAGAAGCTGTGGCTGCACTCTCATCAACAATGAAGGGCCAATCGTCGAGCCATGTGTGATAATGAGAGAATTTGTCACTATTTATTTCTTATTCGGCATAGAAAAACATCAGCTGTATCAGCAGTGCAAGGATACGCATTTTACGTTGAGCAGCGTTAATGTGATCGCGTATGCTTGATATAGTATTTCCTAGGCATATCTTATATGCGAATGTGTCTTACACTGTAGTGATGCTTCAAAAGCTCAAGCATCCATAGCCTGCAAGCTAAAATATCTGGAACTCAAGTTTTGAAAACATTTGACACTGCATTCACACATCAGCTTGATCAGGCGGGTGTTTGCCAGAAACTAGGCAAACCAGCACGTGTATCATACTTTCAATGAGGATGGAAAAAGGAATACGGCTCAATACATGCTTTCAATTGAACTATACTGAAGAATTGGTTCCGAAAAAATCATAAGAAAAGTTGACTTTGAACTTTGAAGTCTTGCTCACCCCTTGATTTCTCCCTGTTCTTCTTTTTCTGAAAGAAGACAGGGACTTCTAAGAAAGTTTGTTGTATCTACAATGACTAGCTTAAGTTTATGTTGGTCGAAAAAAATGATTTTTTTAAAATGATTTTTTTTAAATTATTTTTTTTAGCTTTTTTTAGTTAATTTTTATGTGAGGATAATAAAATATTTTTTTTAAATAAAAAATATTATTTTAATGTATTTTTGAATAAAAAATACTTATATACAACAAATAACAACTAATATAATTTTAAATTCCAATCTAAATTATTTTTTATTATTTTATTACATTTTAAAATAAAAAAAAACAGCCTGTTATATTCTGGGTACTTGTTATTTTATTTAATTCACTAGGCCGGATCGTCTGATTCACAACCATGTTGCCGAAATTCCTTCCATAGAATTCCAATGGGAAAGAAGAAAGAGACGGACCCTCCAGCCCTGCAAAGATACGGCGTCCCTCTATATTCTGCTGCTTGGCTTCCGCCTCAATCCCGTCAAGAGGACCACGATTCCTCTAAACAACAGGAACAGGAACAGGAACAGGACAAGGTCAGGGAGGTGATCCCCCACGCCTCTGCTTCTTCCTATGAATACTATGTCGTTTTGGCCGGTGGCGGCGGTGAAGGCCGCAGCGGCATCCCTAACGCTGTCCTTCTCTCCCGTTTCGATTTCTCTTCCAATTCTCTCTCTCCTCAGCCCGTACGGTGATAAAAATTCGCATCTATTTATCATGTTTTAATCTTTTCAATCTTCGATAGTGTAAACGAAATTGGATCTGGTTTCAGGTAGCCAAGCTTAATCTTGGTTCTGATTTGCCCTATAGAATGGTGGTTCACCCCGGTGGAGACGGACTTATTTGTGCATTGCCGAATAGTTGCCGGTACTCTCTTTCTTTCTGTTTTAATTTCTGCTTTTGCTGTCGAAAAGAAAATGTTTAGTTGTAAGGTTGCCAATATAGTACATTCCTTCTTCTTCTTCTTTTTGTTATAGTTTAGGGATTTTGAGCTTATTGCTTCTTCTTCTTCTTTTATTATTAATGGCAATCTACCAGTGACACTGCCGATTTTCTGAGAGGCTACATTAAGTGCTAGGTTTCAAGAGATTTTCGTAAACCACCATCAGTATCCTCCATCCCTCCCACTTTGGTCCTTTGTCTATGATTTCCTGATGAGCTAGGACCTGTAATGGGGATGCTATGGAAAGTAGCAAAGATGGCACAAGGCAAACGTGAAGAAGATTCAATGTAATTTGAAGAGTGATTGTATTGAGGTTGGATCTACATGAAAGATGATGAGAGCTAGAAGCATTGGTACTTTATACAATTTCTTTTGAAATGCATCTAAAGGTGTGGAACATGTTATATATATTGATATGCCACATAACCTATCGTTCTTATGTGGATGTAATTTTGCAAACTGATGACTGCTTGAAATCAACCCTTCTAGTATACTTAATGCTACAGCTTCCCTAGCACTGTTTTTTGCTCGTTGATTTGAGGTCATAAAGTGTTTCATATGGGAAAAATCTAAGGCTGTTCACCTAGAGAAATGGGTAAAGACAAAAACCTCTTAGAAGTGGTTGGTTTGGGGGTTAATTTGCTTGTGTTTTTTAAGAAAGCTCTTCGTGGTATATCAGCATGAAAGTTCATGTCACAGCAAACATTCAATATGATGTGCAGATCAAAGAGAATGGATGTCTAAGAAAGCAAAGGGTCTGAATGGAATTGGTGCTTGGAAAGTTACAGAAAAAGTTAGAAATGATTCCTCTATTTTGTTGGGTTTGATGTGGGCTGTGGAAAGGAGGAATTATTTCTTGATCTGGAAGTAGTTATTTTTGTGTTAATCACCTCTTAATGCCAAAATTCTCGAGCACAAGGGGGATAAAAACAAAGATTTAATAAGCTCATGTTTGGAATGGGAATGCCATGGAATGCTGCTTCTGACAGTAGTTTACAAGATTGGGACATTGGATCCTTCTATGACCTTTTCGTTATCAATTTTCAATGCAAGGGCTAAGGTTATTCATTCATTTTTTTCATTGGAGGTTACTTGGGGTTTGTTAAAGCAGTTGATGAGACCATCAATCATTTACTGTTACATTATGTGTTGGTTGAGCGTTTATAGGTGCTCATTAGCAGCTGTAATTTTCTTGTGGGCTGTGTTATGGCTAAATGAAATTGCTGTGTTTTTAAATGCTTAGAGTGGGTAGTGTTTTTGTACTAGCATAAGTAGCATGCTGCTAGCTATCATTTATGTTTGTGAAGATGATAAAACAAATTAGTTTGTGAGAAGGATCTTCACTGATTGCTTTAAACAATTTTTAGAGATTATATATACTGGCAACCTAGCAATCCTTTTCCAGTCAAGAGCATTTCAAAATCTTAATTAATTATTTGTTTTGAATGCAGTGCAACTGGTGTTTGTGTTTATGTTACTCTCTGATTTTTTCAATACACATTACAGCCATTGTGCCTAACTCTTAAGAACTTTTCCACCCTTACTGGTACCAAAAAAAAGGATAATCAATTTACTACTATGATTTCCTTATGCAGATTTTTTGAATGGGATGAAATCAAGGACAATGAAGACCATAAATTGGGCCTTAAATTGTCTGAGAAAGTATTGACGCATTTGGAAGATGTTGGACAGCAATTGGCATTGGTCTTTAACAGTGACAGCTCTGTGCTTGCTGTTGGCGGAGAGGTAGAGAGATTCTGTTAACTTAATTGTAATCGCTGCATGACATTAAGTGAAAAGGCATTCTAAACACAAGGAAAACATGCTTAAAAGATATTGCCTTGTTTTTTTTTTTTTTTTTGTTCTCCTTTTCCTGTTTGGATTCTGCATATAGAAAGAAAAGGGTTAAAAGAATCCAACTCGTTTAAATCTCCAAACCAGTCCAGTAACATGAGAACCTGCTAATAACTCTTTATTCCTTGGTTTTTTCAAAAAGATAAAAGAGAGGGAAGGATGAAAACAGGGGTGCAAAACAAGTTATATAACTCTTTAAGTTAAAGGACAAGGAAAATGTACATTCTGTAGCAGAGATGCAACAGTCCTGGGCTGGTGGTCAGCACACATTTTAAGTGGCTCCCATACAGAACACCTGACTGCATGTTTATATGACCAATTGAAAGTTGCATGAAAGATGTAAGTTTCTGGGTCAAGTTTCTCTTCCTTATCTTTCACTGTTTTCTGATCGTTGCATTCCAGCTTCTGATTTTTTTATTATTTAAATATGAACTGTATGTAGGTATAGTTTATGAGGATTAAGTTATGATCCTCCACTCCATCTTCCAGTGTCAGATTTTAGGACCTGCCTCTTGGCCATTTACCTACAAATTGAAGTATTGAAATTTCCATAACTAGGCCTTTATTTTCAATTATAATGTATTGAAGAGAGAAGGGATCCCTTTTTTAAAGATAATATGCTATATTATGCTTTGATTTTGGTGCGGTACAGGATGGCAATTTAAGGGTTTTCAAGTGGCCTAGCATGGAAATTATTTTCAACGAGGCTCAAGCCCATGTGTCTTTGAAGGACCTGTGTTTCAGGTTGGCAATAATATTAGGAAGAGTTGGATGTTCTATTTCTGAAGTAGAGATGTTAGCGTGAAAAATTTACTTATTTTAATTAGCTTAATTGTGTTGCAGCCCTGATGGAAAATTTCTTGTTTCATTGGGAGGTCGTGGCCCTGGTAGAGTCTGGGATGTGACTTCATCAATGGCTGTTGCCTCTTTATCAAAGGAAAATGTAAGCTGTAAACAATGATTAGTTCTTCACTGAATTCTTTTTCTACTAGAAAACTGCATTATGACCCTCACTTAATGTCAAAGAGGTTAATACTTTGTGCTGGTATGTATTGTGGTTATTATTGAATTCATTTGGGTATCAACAAAAATCATATCGGTCAAATTAATAGAAAGTAGATTTCGGGGAATCCGTAACTCAATCAATCTAGGTTATTTATGGTCTTGCAATTCATGGCTGGCACTTCGAATATATATTATATTTCTATCAAATTTGAGATAATTAGATTTATTGTGTTGTACTTCCAGGATGAGATTTTTGCCTCCTGCAGATTTTCTCAAATTAGTGATCAGACTCAAGTTCTGTATATTGCGGCAATTACAGGTGAATATTCATAACAAAAGCCAAGTATTTTGTGCTCCCTTTGATATTTCTGTTCTATGTTAATTATCATAAATATTGTTTGACACAGACAAAGGTTCAAGTATCATGACATGGAACACAAGCTCATGGAAGAGAGTGAGCTCAAAGCATGTGTTCCGTGAACCAGTTTCTTCCTTTAATATCTCGCCTGATGGAAAGTTTCTTGCAATGTACAGAATCTTCACGGTTTCTTTGATGTCTTTGACCTCAATAGCAAGCACCTTAATGTTAAAATATATTCTAATATCCTGTGATTGATTGACAGAGGCACAGCTCAAGGAGACGTGCTGCTTATAAATTCAACCAATATGCGTGTTCAAACAATGATTAGGAAAGCACATCTTGGCATAGTAACAGCATTGACATTCTCTCATGATTCAAGGTTAGAAGACATCACTGTGTCTCCATATACACTTCGATCAACATTTTATTTGAGTCATTTTCATCTAGGGATGACAACTGGCAGTTGAGCATGTGTTTATTTGGAATACAGGGCTTTGGTGTCTGCATCTATGGACTCAAGTGCAAGGGTGACACTAGTTGATGACAAGAAATGTGGTACGTACATTTAGATTCAGATCTTTCTTCCTGGCATTGGTGACTCTGCAATGGCTGCCTTAGGGACCTGGTAACTAGCCAGAGACTAAGATCTCTCCAGGACTTTGATTTAGGGCAATCACAGTATGACTGCTCAAATAATATGGTAAAGTGAGTATTTGGTATGAGTGGACCGTGAACTCAGGAAGTAAAATGCTTGCTGCCAAATACTGGGACTTTTCTGTGATGACTTTTATGTGCCAGTATCATCGTGTCAAAACTCACTTTACATTATTCATGGTTGCAAGTTAGTGGTAATTCACCGAAAATTGACCCTATGCTTGGAGTATTTTACTATTAAGGATAGTTTAGAGAAAACTAGAATTGGACATGGAAAGAAAAGGGACTATGTTGAGAACAGAAGCAGTTAATGCTCCTAAGGTTTTTGAAAGTCAGGCATTCAATTGACCTTCGGTGGTAATTAGTTTGATATGTGAAGTGGGATTGATTATGCACAGAAATTTGTTGGTTTTAAAAAAGGTTGCATTGACGGAAAACCATTTAGGGTATTTCCATTGTTTCTGACTTGCTACTCGACTATTTTCACAACAAAAGACATACTAGTTCTCTCATTTCTTATCAAGGAGCTTTTTTTTTTCTTGTTTAGCTGCAGGAGGATCAAGCTTGCGGATCATTATATTCATCATTATAATGGCAATTGCTGTATATTTCTTGAAGAATGAAGGAGTTCTTCCGTTTCTTGGCTAGATGTTGCTAGCACTAAATGAATGTGAATTTTACCATTATATATGGAAAATAAGCTGTCACGTTGTAAAAGGATGGGCCATAGCCTATTATTACAGTACAATAATGTCAACACAGTTTTGGTTTTGGGAATGTAATCTTGTTACTTGTGATAGATGCCCTACACTTGAACTGTGGCACTAAATTACTTTTTGCTTGTGGTTGGCTTTTATCGTGATGATTATTCCCCAAATCTTGCAATGTTTCTACTAACTGAATTATTATATCGTCGTTATTTTTCTTATAACAAGTTGTTGTTGGTGATATATCTTCAAATTTTCTAAGGTAATCTCATGTTAATAATCACTGGGGATCTTTCATTAAAATTCCACTGAGACCATACTGGCAGAGAAACACATGAAGGTTTGGATAGTGAAACTGTTTTCGATTTGGTCTTTTGAATATTTTTTGTGTCGCTATTATTAGATAAACAGATGGTGAGATGTAGACATTTCCGCCATCACGTGGGCGATCCACATAAGGGATCGGGCGATGACCTTGTGGGAATCGCAGCAGTCAGCGGCATTTGGTGTTGACCCGTTGATGCACCATAGGAAGGCATTTGGTGTTGACCCGTTGTTGCATGTTGTCGTTTGTGCGCTTAGGGTTTCTCTACGGCCAAAGTTCCGTGCATCTGGGTCGAGACCTATTTATATTTTTCAGCCCAAATATCTATCTATTCAGGGATCTTCCGTAGGCCTCTGGGCTGTAATGATAATGACTTCGTCCCGTTATCGATTCAATTACCCCGTACTTTTTGATCGGGGAATCAAAAACCCTTTTTTTTTTTTAATTATTAACAAAAACTAAATCATGTCATTCTTTCTCAATGCATCTAATGTTCATCACTCTCATTTTATTATTCATGAAACGAGCCAACTTTCTTTTTTGTTCTCACAATTTTTTTAGTTATTTTTCTGTTATTTTTTTGTTTTTTTTTGTTTTTTAAATTTTGTGTTGTATTAACATGGTTTATGTTTTGAGATTTGTTTTGATTTAAATGAAAGTCTTAAGATACCATTTCGGTGCTAAATTAATGATCTCTTTAATTACGTGACATGTCATTAATGTTCAAATTTGAGTCAAAAAGAAAGTGGATTTTTTCTTCGAGACTGAATTGCTTTAACTTGCTAGCAACGATTAAAAAAAGAAAACAATTGGATCTACCTTCTAGCAAATTCAGCTTTGAACCTATCAAGATAATCCCTCCCATGCATATCCTATCACAAAAGTATGGAGACCGCCAAATGACTTTAGTAAGGGCATAATTAATTTAAAATCTTTATACTCTCTATTATTGAATCAGATCGTTCATTTTTCAGACTGACTTTCACACACTAATCCAATCCCATCAAAAAGCAAGCCATTCTCGCCAGTTAAGAGAAAGAAAGAAACCACCATCCACGAGATAAGATTGTGATCCGTATAGCTTTCACCTGGTATTTTTCTGTTATTGGCCGGGGTTTGCTTGTCCTTCAATATCATTTTTGTCGTGTATTTTTTGTTTGTTGTGAGAGAGTTTTCCATCTTCCTGTTTTAAAAAGCACATGCTTTAGAGAGAAACTACTAGTCCTTTGTTGATTTTTGCATCATTTTATGTTAATTATTTGCAACCCTTTTCATGCATACCGCATGATTCTTGAATCAAATAATTGACAAGACAAGAAATGGCATAGCAGCAGCACATAATTAAGATGAATTTCCAAAAAAAAAGTAGAAAAAAATAGATCCTGAACGCTTACCCATATGCATGAGGTTTAAGACTAGTTGAACTATTTGGCAACCGATGCGTTTCATCTTCTATTCATCAGCTGTCCTATATCTGAAGGATCAAGTTTCAAAATATATCGGGGCTGGGAAGGATTGTGTAATTGTTTAAATTGAGTTGCAAAATAAAGTCTTGTACGGAATTTGTGGACCAAAAAAAAAGGACAGAATGAAATGTAGCTAAAATACAATGAGGACTCATGTTGGTCATTCTCATTTCAACCTACTTTAAGTATTTACAAAATGGAGCAGATGAGCGACAGGCTCCAAGTTTGTTGAAAAGAAAGCAATATGCTTCGATTTGGAGGTAAAAATTTTGCGACTCAAAGTGATCCCAGACTCCGGAGAAACATGCAATTGTTGTTAGAAGTTTCTGTTAGCCCATCATTGCTGACAATTACTTCAATGCGATGAGACTTTGTTACCTTTAAAACTTACACGTGTCTAGAAGTGTCATTGGTGTTTCCTTTGGTAAAGCGAATAACCAACAAGGGCAGACATCAGAAAAGTCCATAGTACCTGCACATTGAGCGTAAATTCATAAGCGGCTTATCAAGCGGAACATGAATACTGCAAAGTTGGAACAGTATTACATTTCTTTTTTACCAAATGACACAAGGATCATCCAGTTTCAATTCCAAAGGTGCTAAACCGCTGGAACAATATCGGGATTTCTCTCTCGAAAAAAAAAAAACAGAAACAGCTGCTATTGATCGAAAGAAAGAGGGACCATCAGCTCAAATGTTTGATCCCATTGTTGCAACAAATGGTAAAAGATTTGGAGATGATCACATGGTTCACAAATGTCATTTTCAAAAATCAATTTCACTGGAAAAGCAGGCATTTTAAGTTCCAAAAAGAGTTCAAACTTGAGTAATAATCCAGATCGAAACAGACAGATTACTGAAGGAATTGTAAGTACCGTGTTGATAGTATGCCATCTTTCCAGCCTTTTGATTCTAAACTGCATATCCTCAATTATTCCTTCCAAAGGAGCAGCCTCCCTGCTTGGAGAGGATTCTGAAGCTGAGCTGCTTCCCTGTAAGTTTGGCAATGGTAATATAAAAACAGTAAAATCATCAGCCGCTCAACCTTGAATACATATCAGAAGTTCATTTCTCAAAATAATGGTCAGCTCTTTTAGACTTGACGGAAAATGATGATCAATGAAAGTGGAATAAGGTCTCTCATTTAAGCGGCTTGTTAAGTGGAAAGATGTCTTGACCCTCTTACATGCTACCTATTTCAACATATAAAATTGGACAAGACTGGTCTTACACTAACTTTCCCTCAGCTAAAATCAAATTTCACTATCAGAGGGCTGCTATCCCATTCAATCAATAGTAAAATACCTGCGATTGTATAAATTCAACAAGTTCCTGCAACCTTGCAGCTTGTTGCGCATGAATTCCACTGTAACTTCTTTCCATTGCAGGTAATCTTTCCAAAATGATCTGCAGATAACTCTGAAGTACAACAAAAGAGCCAGCCCAAACAATGAGAGACCACAGTAGCCCAGAGCTAAAGGTAAAACTATAGAACTGAAGGTAAAACCTTAGTTGTATATGAACCATCCAGTTTAAGTGTCGAACCAGCAGCTGCCACAGCTTCCTTATTAACCCCCTTGATCTGTAAGAACGGACCAGGGGTGTCTTGCAGATGATCGACCTCGATAAGAATCTACATATCAGAATAAAATGAAACCCATTCAGAAAGCCTCATCTGTGACAGGCCTTGTGTATGAGAAACAGAACACAAGTAACACGAAATACATGAAAACCTGGCATCATCAAGCATTAGTGCATAACATTATGAAACTAATTATCAGGCACTGGCATCCAAAACTGTTGTAGTTAATTTACTTTATCAATATCTATGGTTTGGAATTCATATGAAATTTCCCTTAAAATAATTTCAAAGTAATCCAAAACTCAAAGAAATTATGTTCGACAACTTTAATTAAGGAAAAACAGAAGAGATGCCTTGCACAATTTTGAAGTTTGGATGTATAAAGTACAAGAGCTTATAAGTATAATGAAGAAAAAAAATTCCAGGGATACTTGCCTTTCCATCCTTGTAGATATATGCAGATGCTTCAATGTAAGCTACCGCTTGATACCTGACATCACATGATAACAGAAAACATTTCAATAACTTGTATAAGAATCCACCAGTTCTTCAGCTGTAAAGCATCACAAAGAAGAACAGTATAATGCTTAATCGAAGTAGAAAATGTTACATTTAGACCAACAAAAGCAACAAAACTAAATGATAACTTTGTATTTTCCAAAATAATGACATACTAAACCGCTAAGACAATAGGTTTGTGTTTGTTTCCAGCAGTTCAATTTATATAACTGATTAAGAGAAACAGACTGCTCTTCCCTGATATCCAGAAGATGGAAGGATTGCTCACATGCTATGATACAAACACACAAGGATGGACCAGATTAATATACTTGGGAAAGATTTTGAGCATGTCAACTCTCCAAATACAAAGACAACAGGACTCGACAGGGTATAAACACATACTAAACAATTTATTTTTTGTCTTAATTGGGAAATGAAAATGTGAAGATAAGTTGAAAAGATAAGCAAAATCATGGGTGATCTTACCCAAGGTTTAGAAGTCCAGCAACTGTGCTGATGCTGATATCAAAATCCACTTTTGGTTGAATTATAAAATTCCCTTCTCTTATAGGCTGATGTTGAAAACATGTAAAATAAAAGTCAAGCATTCATTAGAATATCGAAAATAGCAAATACATTATAATTTACAAGGAAGCATACCATATAACTAATGCATTATATACAAACCTCCCGTATCAACAATGCAAATCTACCCTCACAAATTCTGACTCGTATGCAATCACCATCTGCCAACTGTCCATTAGTAGGAAGTCCAGGGAGCCTTAAATATATATCAATGAAATTCTGAACAGAACTGCACAACTTCACAGGATCTAGGATTTTCAAAATATCTTGATAAGCCACCTGTTAAACATCACATACAAAAAAGTAAGTCAGATGCAAACCATCGTACATAAATCTTCAACAGAATTATCAAAGCCCACTTGCCTGCTTATTACTCTTCAAGACAAACAAAGAACTCTCAGGGGAAATAACAGGGTCAAAGTCATTCCGAATTTTGAGCTGTAACAATATAAGAATATTAAAATCCCGCAAAGTTACACTAGCAAATATAATATCAGTCCTCGGGAATGCACCGTAACAGAAAATCAGTATTTTGAAGACAGTAGTGTTGTTTACATATCATTCATAGCTACAGTTTGTGTGTTTCCAACATAAAAGACGTAGACAATTTAGTGTGAAATTACACCAGCATAAATGTGAGGTCAAGAATGGTATTCATCTCCAGAAAGATCTGAAACAAAGGCATTTCAGAGATTCTATCCAATCCATTTTGACATAAAGACATTGATGAATTTGATCCAAGGTTGATTAAAGAATACATGATTAATGGCTTTCATCTTTTATGAGACAACCAAAGTGACCTTAATCTTGTTTCTAGGCCAGTCAAGAGACCTTGCCTTTTTTACTAAATGTTGTAGATATTTCTAAAATATTTCAAGAGGCATCTCAATACAAGAAGGGTTGTGTTAGTACATGTGTCTCTGCTTGGGGGAAGATAAAACTATTGCCATGACCAACATTTAAAACATGGCAAACATTGAAATATTTTTCATAATAAAACTTAAAGAGCAAAAAAATGATCAGACAATTGGAGTCTACTAACATGAGCATGAACAAGATGCGGTTCAATATGCTGCTGGAAAATTGGAAACACTGTCATCATGATCTCATTTTGGGACATAAAACACCCCCCTCTACTTTTATCTCTTTGAACTTGAGAAATAAGATGTGAGTGAACACCACCAACCTGTTTTCACAAAATGATGAAGTTACATCACAACTAAACAAACTCATCATCAATTGAACACTTCTATAGAAATCAGAACACCCACACACACGGTCTCTCTGAAAATAAAAGCTTAAAAGAGGGAGTGCAAAGTCATCTTACAACAGCAACCCACAAGTCAAGTGATATTCGGATTTCAGGATGCAGAGCATACACCCCTTCAAAAATGATCTGGCAAAAGCAAGTATGATTTAAAAAGTCAACTAGCATAACATTAACTTAAATCAAAACTACTGGCAAATGATTTCATAAGTGGAAATTATTAAAGAATCATCTTATCTAAAAGCTCAAGCTGTTAGGTAAGGTTCCAGAATATGATTTATATTATTCTCTAACACACACCCTCAAGTGAAAGCCCTATGGGCTTGAAATTTGCACAGGCCCACATTATCTTGTGCTTGATTTTTATCACATAGAGTAGGGGTGGTGAGATTCGCACTCGTGACCGCTGGGTCAACAAGGCTCTGATACCATATTAAAGAACCATCTCATCTAAAAGCTCAAGTTGTTAGGTGAGGTTCTAGAATATGATTTATATTATTCTCTAACAGAAATATCCACTGCTATGATCATATAAAGCAGTAAAGATGCATTGCATTAACATTTTTTCTCTAATTAGCCTACATGAACATGAATAAAACTTATAGCCAGTGGACCAATTCTACCATACAGATAGAACAACCTGCATATAATGTAAAATTGAAAAGTATTAATTTTGTCAAAAGTTTGTTTGGCACATCTTCAAGTTCCATTTCCACTAAATTCTAACTCCGCTAAGCATTTATCTAAAATACTCCTTAACAAATGTAGCGTTCAATACAAGCATATAGCACCAAACTTAAATATCATTAATGGGGGCAGGAACGACAGACCCAGCGTTTAGAGTTCATTTAGGTCAATGAGAAGCAGTACAAGTTCAAATTCTGCAAGGTTCACCACTTGTTTGTTTGAAATATGCCTTGTCTTAAAACAAGCCTTAGCGTTTGTGGGAAGAAATTTAACCAAGGGTGCTCATACTATTTTTAGAAGGCTCACGATGTGAAGTCTCCATACAGGATTCGATGATGTAAGACATAATTTGCAAGTTATTAGCAATTTTTTCAAACTGGTTTAAATAGCTTTTGGACGCTTCACCTCTTTCCACTTCCTTCTGTTTTGCCTACTCTTTTCCTTATCTTATCCCTGTCTCATTCAGATTGAGAGACCAATGTTGTCCACTGTCACTCATACTTCCCCTCAATCCCCTCTTTGTTGTTATTGACATTATTATCATTATTCTAGCTTTCGGGGCACAAGGAGAAACTATTATTAGAAAGAAAAAATTCTACAGCACAAAATTGAGAACAATACATCCTCCCAGAAAGGGAAAACAAACAGCAATCTTGATATAAACATAGAAGCTGTCCAATCATTTAGTATTTTCACTAGAGAAACACGCCTAAAAGCAGCTGCCAGATGACACCACAAAGAGGCCAAGGAAACTATCTTATCCCACAACAACACTCCAAACATGAAGTGATTATTAAAACTCCTTGCATTTCTCTCCATCCAAATACACCAAAAAACTGCACAGACAGCACATCTCTGTAAACCTTGCAATGTTTCTCCCTTCCAAACTCATCAAAGAGACTGGCAAAAATTATTTATTCTCCTCGGTATGGCCTAAGACCAAATGCAAATTACCACGTACTCCAAACTGTAGAACAATGAAGAAATACCTGAATCTGTGATTCTCCATTATGATGAAACGTAAAATATTTACAAGGAGATAAGACCTTTCGAGGCCCTCCAATTATCAATAGCTTAAAGGACACTTTGCACCCATGGAAAGTTTTCATTATTTTGTACTTTGAAAAGGTTAGCACCCTAGCACCTGCAAATACAAGACTCCAGTAGAGATAAATTGCCCTTTCAAAAATGCCTATTTCCATAATAACATGAATCACAAAGCCACACTGAAAGGATAACTTGTCTTCACAGAGAATCTAGTGCATCTCTCGCTTCCCATAAGCTAATCTTATCACAGTAAGATGCCTGAATCAAAGAGTGAGGTTTCTAAATGAAACAATACTCTAAAACTTAAGCATGCAAGCATAGTACTATATATCGTAGCCAACCTCTGCCTCCCCATTGTCACGCTGGGCTTTCTGTCAGAATGTTATTAGAGGATATCATTTCTTTTTTATTTTGAAAGGTTAATAAAGAAAGCCAGAGAAAAGTTATCATGTAATATATCACTGAAAAAAAAAACTCGACAGCAATTTCCAGGAGCAATATAAGTAAAGTGTAATAACAAACCACGCCACAGTCTTCAGAAACTTCAAGTTCCTTGAATCCTCTACGAACACCAGTCTCCAAATCAAACATGGGTACTTTTGTTCTTTTACCATTCCTTATGTCACCAATATTCTGAAAAGGAATTATGAGAACAGTAATTGTATGGCAAATGCAAATATTTTTTCCAGGAACTTAAAAGACAAACCAAATGAAATAAATTTGACTTCTCTTCAAAGCAATTGTCTGAAAGCAGAATTGGTCACACTATTTATAAGCCATAATTACAAAAGAACAAAGAATATGTATCTTCATCATATTGTCAAGCAAAAATGAAAAGGTACTAAATTCAAATATTGTTTGACAGCCTAAGTGAATTTGGTGAAATAATTGCACTTCAGAGAAAATCTCCCAAATTTCAAGTGAAGGTTGCATGTCAAAGCAGGGAAATTATGTAGCCTGTTGAAGCCTTTACATTAAAAGAAGAAAGACTTGATAAATAAAAAAAGAACAAGCAGTTTGTTACATGCATGGAAGGATGTACAAATAAGTATATGCAGAGTTGCTCTAATGAAGGACTTAAAATATGGCAAAGGGCCAGCTAAGGCTTGGGAAATTGGGGAATATCCTTGAAAATAAAAACTCCAGAAGAATGAGGAATCTGCCAATAGTCTTCTACAAAAAATTAGCAGTTAGTAAACAATAAGGTATTCCTTAAAAGTCCCCTTCTTTTCCCCAAGTCAAACCATTTAGAGGAAAAGAAAAGGACAGTAGTATGAGAAAACAGAATTACTTACAAATCAAAAGGAGTTCTAATAAATGATAAATGCTAGCATGATAAGGGAGGTCAGGAAATATGAAATAATAAAGTGAGATCAGGGATACAAATTTATTATCCAAGTATAACAGAATTTAAAGAATTCTCACATGTCATGCTTAGATGATGGATATGGATGCTGGTGTATAGATATCTACTAACCACTCAAAGTATGAAACAAAAGCTTGATCAAACAAATTTATATTTTACTCAAATCATGTGCTCTAACTAACATTTCCATGTAATCTTACGAGACCAGACAGAACAAATAATAGCATTATTAATGTACAAAAGATCACTATAAGATTAATAATGTTAATGTAATCCTACCTTTGAAAGCAAAGACAGATCAAGAGAGCTAAAGTCATCATACTTAAAATCCTTCACTAGTTCAGATTTAAAATAGTTTTCAAGGGAAACTACTTCACACCCAACAATGTTAGCCATTTTGTGTGCCAAACTTGTTTTTCCAGATCCACTTGGGCCTCCTGCAACAACAGTGAGAAAGTATTTTAAAAATAGCAATATTTATGAAAAACAAAGTACATTACTAAAAGCAAAAACCATAAAGTTGCAAGAAATTAATTCCTCTTTTTGATTGTCATACTTGCAAATTCTAAATTTAGGATATAGGTACACGGTCTAAAAATTTTCAAATTTCACCTACACTTATTCTTATATATTCTATATATAATAATCTTCTTTTTTTCATCTGAAATATGACAAATAATATTAAATTAATTATTATAACTACATATTTTGTTGATTATGTGGCCTGCCCAATAAATAACAAGTGTATAACCTCATATATACACTATTCTCAGTTTCATAATTGTCAAGGTCCAAAATTAACATTATGAGAGAGAAAGAAAAGGCCCAAAGACAACCAAAGATCCAATAAGGAAAAATGTAACAATCACAACAAAAAAAATATTGATTGTGATTTTTGGGATCAAGTACGGATTGTTTAGGCTAACATGAGTCAGGACGATGTTGAGTCTAATCTAATGTTAAGACCAAGATGCTTGGAGTCAAGTGGAGACAAGACTCAAGAGTTATGGGTAAATATCAATGTGATTGATAACCAAATTAGGAATGAGTGAAGGATAGGATTGTACAATACAATCTTGGATAAGAATTAGTTTCACTAATTCCAGTATAGGATTGAGACAAGTGCATTTTTTGAAAGAAACAAAATTGCCCTACCAAACAAGTTTATTATTTAAAAAGAATGAAAAAAACAAAACAAAAAGAAAACAGAAATGATATCAAAAGGCTCCTGAGGAAACTTGTAATTTTATAATAAGATGGACTAGAACAGCACATAATGTTGTCCTTAAGTTCAGTTGCTTTCTCAGCATCATCACCCATTTGCTATTACTTCATTTGTAAAATGAAAAAATAATTGATCACATACCAATTTCCTATAGGCAAAGCTATTTAAACTATCAATTCTAACAACATTAATCTGTACTAGTGGCTGCTGCATGACATCCCAATGAACACCTTACAAAGGGTATCAAGAATCACACATTCACCAAAACTGTTACATATATCATCAAAGCAAGATCTGTTTTTCATAGTCAATTACCAATATATAGGCCCAACAACTCAATGCTGGTATAGATTATAATCTCCTCCACTATCCAACCTGTAAGATAATAAAAGCTAGCATATGACTGGATAATGTATGATTGAGCTCTCCAAATTTTACCATCTCAGTCTTAGCATCTAGGGAATAGTAGGTTCACCAAGCTGAATACCGTTTCCATCTCTCCTAGAACTAATTAAAGTAAACAATGTTAAACGAGAAATATGTATGATCTTTCACATTGATATTGTATTAAAGTTCTTTATTTCATATATGAATATGCATTTTCAATTAAGGTCTCTGTCAAACCAAATTAATTACCTATATATACTATGCTTACTTGCCTATATATACTATGCTCAAGCTTTTGAGACCATTAACATGAGGAGATTTAATTGTGCACATCAGCCATATGAAAATTATCAAGAATTTGCACCACCAACTGAACTACTTTCAAAAACACTCCATAGCTAAAAAGCACGAAAATTATTTTCCCAAATGTGGGTGTGCACGCACACTTGTGTGTGTGTGTGTGTGAGGGAGGGAGGGAGGGAGGGAGGGAGAGAGAGAGAGAGTTTTAACATTCAAAGCATATATTACCAATTCCAACAATGACAGGGGAGCCTTTATTCTCCAACAAGGCCTGAAAAATATGTAATATTGCACAAAATCACCACGCTGGTTATACTGGTAAGCTTCTTAGACTTGAAGTATAATTTCACCAACACACTTTTAATTTTTTTTAACTTGTTACCTGTATTGCTTGAACAGCAAGAAGCAATCCTCTATCCAAGTCATATGAATCAGGCAGAGGAGCAAGCTTCATGTTATCCCTACAAGTGGAAGAATCTGTGGTTGTTTCATGAGAGAATTCTGAACAAGAGATGTAATGATAACACTCCCAACAATATAATCCATCGCCAAGAACATTTAAAAAACATCCGTAACAGATCTTCCAGATATAGGACACTTACCTATGACAGAACTCCTGTGTGACGTATCAGACGATGTAAAATGCCATGTTTCTACCATAGGCTCCATTTTAGATTTTGTAGGAGACCGAGTCCATGGCTGAGATAAATCCTCAAGCCGGTTAACAAGGTTTGGGGTGGTACGGATTGGTCTTGGGGCAACAATAGTCTTTTCTTGATTGATTGCCGTAGAAGTGTTGGGTAAAAGTGGTGGAGTATTAAGACGTGGTACACCTGCAAGTGGAGTTAGCTCATTGTAGAAGGTTGTAACTTTTGATTTTTATCAGACAAAGCAACGAAAATTCAGAGTCAGATTGATCATTATCATGCCAGTTCAAACCTTTTCTCTCAAGTATCAATTCAAGATATGACTTTGTGATCCAAGGTCCATTAACACCAATCCTTATTGCCTCTGCTCCAACGGTCTACATAGGAGAAGAATGCCAAGATAAAATGTAAGCTTTGGCCAACAATTCTCAAGTGCAAGTCCAAGGACCAGTCTAATTCTGGTATTGAGCCAAAAGTAGCACATAAAAGATAAGCTACTTGCTGCAAGAATGGAAAGCGCACAAACTACCATACATATCATATAGATTGAAGAAAAAAATGTAACAAAAAGCAGATGATACTATTTAGTGAAAACTCAAGTTGAGTTATGGAACATGTCAGAGTAATGAATGAAGATACAGCAGCCTGTTCAGTTATATGCCAATCCTGTACACTACATAACAAAATAAGAAATCCCCATCATGATTATTAGGTAAATTCTACTAAAATCTGGCACATCAGAAGATTCATGAATTCACATACCCCCCCCCCCCCCCCTTTCCCAATGCAAAACACTCACAATGGAGAATTTTCCTTCATTCAATTACCTAAAACAAACAGAAAACCCCAATGCTTCATGTGCTGAAAGTTATCAAGAAGTTATTTGCATAGCTTTTTTTGTGAAAAAAAAATTCTGGACAAGATCACGTTCCATACCTATTTGTGAAACATTTCAAGGGCATTTGGGAAAATCACTGACTTGGCAGGATTGGAGCTCTCTTATTATTCATTGTGTTTTTACCTTCACTTTCTTTCTATCACTTACTGGTGGATATGTTACTCACTTTTGTAGATTCTAATCTTTTTAATAAAAACTATTTACCCAAAAAACATGCGCATGTGAATGTGATTGTGTGGGTGGATAGTGATGGTGATGAAGGGTATAGAACAATTGTATTCTACAAATTATCCAATGCCTTACTCAATTGCTCACCCAAATATAAGAACAGAAAACAGATAAATGAGTTATAAAGCCTCCTTCAAGTTATCTTAATAAGAAAGATGGATCCATACTTTCCTATCCATGCCCCTCAGCACAACGAATGTCTCACTAAGAGTATCAATGGTCTCTAATGACATTGAAAGATTGCCATTGCTAACAGATGAAGATGCCCGTTTATAACTCACTACAACAGTGTACCCCAAAGCCAGCAACCCTCCGAGTGTCATTCTTCCAACCTGTCTCAACATTGAATGATTAAATAGGTGAGCAAAAACACCAAAGCTTAAGAATTCTGAAATATTACAGTCTGATTTTTAAGTGAATTGACCGTGCATTTCAAGTGCTAACTAATGCTATCTTATAAAAACAAAACCCTATGAAACAAAGGGGAATCTACAGATTCCCAGCAGCATTAAAAAAACATGCTTTTGAGAACTCTAAGCTACCAGTTTCAATAATGATATGGTAACAGGTAAGGAAGCCTATGTGTCTTGTACTTAAGGACCATATACTCAAATACAATTGTCCAAATAGTATGGATCCTGTGCTGAAGCTTCCAGAAGACATCAAAATGTCCTTGTAATCCTTGGATTTTTTTCCTCTTATATGTTTATTTTGAGTTTATGTTCATTGATTGATGAAAAGGACGCCTGAATAGTGTACCCAGCCATTTGTAGTTTTGAGGAACAGTGATTATTTCACACAAATCTTTTCACCTTCCCAAAGATCACACAAGGTACCTAAGGTCCATGGATTCCCTTCTACTTTAAGATTATTCAAATTAGTGCTTGTTTGGGAGTGTGATTGAGGTTGCTTTTTTAAGTGCTTTTCGTTTAGAAATGCATCAAAATAATGTTTTTTTTTTTTTTTTTTTCAAAAGCACTTTTGAAACGCAATGTCAAACAGGGCTTACAACATTTTTAGAAAGTTGTAGAGCTTAAGTTTAAGATTTATATTTAGGGAGAGAAAGAGCAATTAAATTCAGTAAATTGCACTTGCATTCATTTCTATGTGACAAGTAGAGCTGTAAATTTATTCCTCTGCATTAGCCACAGGTGTTCATTTCTATTTAGAAAGTGATATTATAAAATTCCTCAATCATGTTTACAATTACATGTGAAACACAATATATTGCAGCATATACTACCAATCGAAAACAGTTTTTATATAACGACCTTTGCATTTTCAATCCAGGTTTATGCTAGAATTGCAGACTAGAAAGTTCCTTACCTCAAACTCAGCTTTTGGCCTGATAATAAAATGTTTGTCAACAATTCTCTGGTCCCCGAGTGACAAATAATATTTGATACCAGACTGTCGCACCTTGATCCAATCATTTGTCCGTGCTTCTTCACTTGCTGAAGGAGGCCTAAGGTACATCTCAATAAAACTGCAACCACCATAGAGTTCCAATCAGAATTATTGGCTATACAAACTCAGGAATAATCCACATGGTTTTGGACTGATATTATGACAAGAAACAGCAAGAGAAGTGAGAATCACTAACTTATCTGTATGTGCTGTTCCATGGAAAGCATAAGCGGAATGTCCATCTGGGGACTGTAATGACAGTTTAGCATTTAAGTAACATTCATCAAAAGGGTGCAAATGACGAATAATAAGTTACTAGTGAATAATGAACTGCAAATTTAAAAAGAAACAGAGGGAAAAGTGAAGTCCATGAGCAATAACAAGAAGTGCAACATAATGTAGTTCCAGACACCCATCAATGTTAGGAAACAGCATTTTGCCATGGTCTGTGCATCATATGCAAATTTTCTTTGCCATTAAAACAAAATTTGAACATTACATAAAGTCTTCAGCCTTCAATAGAATTTCACAACTATGTCATTCACATAGTGAGCATGAAGGACATCGTTGGTTCTCAACTATTTAACATTGCAATGAACTATGGAAAGATGAGTATACCTCACTTCTGCATTTTAGCTTGTAGATTGCTTCTCTAAATGATGAGACAAAGCTGTTGTTTATCCTGATCTGCAGGATAAAACCACAGGATAAAAACGCAATTTCAAAAATTGTAGAAGTTAAGGAAAAGAACCCCGACCTGAGCATGGTGAAGGTCTGGTTCAATGTGTTTCCTAAACATTGGAAAGATGCTGTCAATAAGGTAATCCAATGAACAAGAATCCCCAATGTCGTATCGAACTTTAGAAAGAAGACTGAAGTGAACTCCACCAACCTGATCCACCAACCACATTTAGAAATCATCACAATCGAAGCTGGACAAAAAATGATAGCTTTCAGCTCTTTATCCAAATTAAGATATAACTTCAGAGTATAAGTTACCACAGCAACCCGAATATCCAGTAAAGAGCGCAGACTTGCATGCAGAGCATATGTACCATCAACTATCACCTAAGAACAAAAAAAAAATGAACACCGCAGAAGAGAAGAGAAGAGAAGGTTAATCATAGTAACAGTTGATTCCAGTGGCCCACCACTCCGGATGATATGCTCTTTATTCCTGTGGAACCAATACGTCTCTTCTGCTGGTAATCAAACACTGGTATCAAAGTATCTTTTCCTTTCATCAAATCCTATTGCCAACACAAACAAATGTGTAAACATATAGACAAAACCAACTTGATGCAGAATGCATTGGCATAGATTTAAGTGAAGTGATACGTGCTTGCTTATTTTGTAAGGAAAATATTCTGGCATGTGACCAGAATAGGTTTCTAAAGTATTACAATTATGTATTTCGAAGAACTGGAAAACCAGTCAACTTCAAATTATAGAATCCTCACATGCAAAATCCAATCCAATCAAGTAGCAAAATAATTTGAGAAGGAAATGCAAACCTCAAGATTTTTTACTAGTGCGTCGAAGTCAATTGAATCCAAATCACTCGCGTCATCAACTCCAGCTCGATAATTCTCCATCGATATAACAACACAGCCAATTACAGACGCCACCTTCTCTGCTAAGCTTCACAGATCATCAATCAACAAAGAAAGTATCAGAGAGATTGCACAAGTAAAAATAAAAGAAAATAAGAGATTGTTTTGTATTGTACAGTATACATACCTCGTTTTGCCTGAACCGCTAGGACCACCAATGCCAACAGTAACAAGACCTTCCTTTTTCTCTCTGAGCTCTTGAAGAGATTTTACCAATAAATAATATCCATGATCAAAAGACTGCATCAATCCACTCCAGCAATTAATATTAATCTGATTTTAAAAAAAAAAAAGTAAATTTTTGGAAATTGGAAGAGAAGAAAGGCATACCACATGAAGAGGAAGAGATTGGAGGATGGAGGAGGAGGAGGACGGAGAAGAGGTAGAAGGTTGCTGCTGGAAGTAATCGCGACCTCCTTCTTGGAATACTCGTTGAACAACCTCGTCTTCCATTTGTCAACAACCGCTCCAATCCTCTTTCTCTCTCTCGAGCCAGAGGAATCTAGTGCTGTGTTGCAATTAAAGAGGAGAGAAAGAGAGACAGTTTTATTATTAATATTATTATTGCTTTTTATTATTCTGGTGGTGCCTTTATTTTGCTTGCCTGCTTGTGTAAGCTCCCGCTTGTTTCTCTTCCCTTGTACGCTTTTCTCTCTCTTTCTTCCTTTGCTTTTCTTTTTCTTTTTCTTTTTCTTTTTCTTCACTATAGTCTCTACTTTGGTTTTGTTAATTAATGTCCGCCTCGTGAATTTTTTTTTTTTAAATAAGAAAACAGTCTTATTTTAAAAAAAAATCCGTGATGTTATAATTTGAAACAAATTTAAGTATATCTGTTAGTTAGTTTGTTTTTTAAAGTATTTTTTATTTTTTAAAAATTATTTTTGATATTAGAATATAAAAATAATTTAAAAATACTAAAAAAATAATTTTAAATATAAAATAAAAATAATTATTTTTTTCAAAAATGTTTTTTAACGCAGGGACTTAACATTTCAAACTGTCCCATGATTACCCATGATTATGAAAAACAATTCATATATTGATAGCCTAGCTCTTTAGCTGAAAGGATGTTGTGCTTTCTTTCAAGGTAAGACTCTAAAAGCAAAACGAGGATTGTTATAGTAAATCATTTGAATTTGATTTTTATTTATAAAGAAGTTTTAGTTAATTTTGAAATTTATGCCTGCTGTCTTGCACTTAAAAAAATCTGATAACTTTTTTATATAAAAAAGACTAGATTGTTTAGCTTAAAAATATAAATAGAAATAGATTTTGCCTTTTGTTTGCTTTCTTCATTCATTAGTTAAGAAAAGAGTGGGAAATAATTCATATTAAAAACCTCAAAAAAGAAACGTGGTTATAAAACAGCAACCATATGACCGCACCACAGGCCCATGGGTATGGGTCAGATGAAACGATGGGCCAACGGGATAAGGTTGACGGGCCTGAGACCAGTAAGTCACAGTAACGTGAAGGAATAATTGGAGAGGAAAGAAGAAGAAAAATGAAACAAGTTACAACTTTACTTGGCCCCTTTTTTAAAAAATAATAATAATAAATAAATAAATAAATACATCGAACTAGAAGATGATAATTTGACCCAATTTTAAAAGACACAAATAAAGGTGACTCATTCGTTACTTTATCTAAAACATAAAATAATTATAATTACACCAAGATAAAATAGGGATCGTGTTTGAAATCGGCTTGTGGAGTAATGCGTGTTCTGATCTAGGTCTGTTTCTGGGTTTTTTCTAGCTGCCATGTATTTCAATTTCTAAGTTTATTTTTTTATCTTCCTATTGTCGAATAAACGCTCCATTTGTTTTTCCTCTTGTCCTTTCTGTTTTCCCCTTTTTGTGGCTGTTTACATGCCATTAAAGATTGCATGGTTGTGTGCTTTCTATTGCTACTTGTTTGTTGCGAAACATTGCTGTTCTTTGAAGAAAAAAAAAGCATAAAATAAAATACTGAAAGATGCAATTAAAAAATAAATTTAATTAAGAAAACAATAAAAAAAATAGGATCAAGTCTAACAAATAAAAAATTAATAGAAAATGAAACTGAAAAGGATCTAATTTTATGAATTATTTAAAAAATACAATAAAAAAATCAAATCTTAAATAAAACTGATGGGTTGCCTTGAAATTTTATGAGGCTAAGCATGAAAATTGAAAAGTAAAGAAAAAGACAAAGAAAAAGGTGTTTAATGCCAAAAAAGAGATTCATCGGACACATGGGGAGATGTCGTGAAGATTCAGACATCATCGTGCCTCTGTCGATTGACCTGAACAACTTGTGAAAATTTTATTACTGTAGGAATGGTGGGTTGAAGTTGTTTTTTGAAGAAAAAAATGTTTAAAAATATATAAAAATAATATTATTTTTATTTTTTTTAAAATATTTTTGGCATTATATATTTTAAAAACACTAAAAAAATCTAAATTAAATTAAAAATTAAAAAATCTTTTTTTTTTCAAACACAATGTAAAATATAACATTAATGTTTAACCACTAAATAATGCCGCATATGTTATACCAATAGCGTACACAAAACCAAGAGCATTGGCATGAACCATAGTTGTCAATACTGTTCCGGTCGTCGTTCCGGTTTTTCGATTGGAATGGAACGTTCCGGCGTGCCGTTTCGGTATCGTACTGTTCATATATAATTAATTAATTAATTATACATATATATATATATATATATATATGAAAATAAAATAAAATATTAACTTAACAAGTATAATTAAAATTTGAATTCTTTTTTATTTAAAATATTTTGGTGTTTTTAAATTATTTTGATGTTTAAATGTCAAAAATAATTTTTTTTAAAAAAATAGATTTTGAGCTTGGAACGAAACCGAGGCGTTCTGACCGGAATTTGGCCGGATTTTCCGGAATTAAAACCGAGACAAAAACGACGTCGCTTTGTCTCTGTTTGTTGAATGGAACGGAACGTTCCGGCCATTCCGGACGGAACGGAACATAATTAACAGCTATGTGAACAACGTTAACTTTTTAAAATTAAATAATATTTTATATATATCAAAATACTAAATAGCTAAGATTTCTAGATACAAGTTAAAAAAATAACTTAAATTAAATGACAATATAATTAGTTTACTGTGCTATAAAAAAATGTCAAAATATCTCATGCTCACTAGCATAAATTTCTTTATGAAAGGTATTCTAGTATTTTTATCATGCAAAAACAACAAAAATACCCAGGCTATTTTGTTGAAGAGGTGAAGATCTGAAGATCTTGATTTTACTGTTTCAATTTACAATGTTAATGATTTTTTTCAAAGTTTTTTTATTCAAAATATATCAAAATAATTTTATTTTTATTTTAAAATTTTATTTTTAATATCAACATATTAATATAATTTAAAAAACAAGATTGTACAGAAAACAAAACATTTACTTTTAGCTGCAATAAAAATTACTACAGTAATAGTCCTGCGTGGTTTATTTTAATTTATTTATTTTTTCCTTTTCACCCACGATGATGATAACGATAAATGGGCATCCTGGCAGAAAAATGCTGCTGCCACTTGTATTAGGTGGTAGTAGTGATATTTGTGATTCTCTCTCTACTGAAAGTCAACGCCTTCTCTCTCCCACTACCTTTTGCTTTGCGTTTTGTCAATTAGTGCTTTTTCGCGAGTTTCATCTCCGCGTGTTCATTCATTGACCTCATCGTCCCCTCTATCTATTTGCTATCGTGCGCCACCATCGCCTCTGTGAGTTTCCACAAAGAGTGGCAGCCCGCACAGTAATCATCATGAGCCCCCGATCATTTTTCTTCTTTTTATTTATTTTGGAGTTTGGATGGTAAAGACAAGACCGACGTATTTCTCTCTCTTTATTTTTATTTTTATTTTTATAATTTAGTAGCTTTTTACTATTAAACAAGTCTTAAGGACACACGTGCACATAAAATGAATAATGGCTAGTTCAAGAACAGATTTCTTTATCGAGTCTTTTTCCAGATAAGTCTTAAAATCCAAAATGCAATAGAATTATTTGCAAATTTTAATAGTTTTATTCCTCTAATATAGAAATCAACTTCAATCATAATCCAAGCAATTAGTGTTTTAAATTCTAAAAAACATTTATTTGATGTTTTGTTCTTAGATAAAACAATAAAAAAAAATAGAAAAGTGGAGGGTGAAACATGCTACTAGTAATTTAAACGTAAAAAAGAATTTAACTATCGTGCATTTATCAACACAACCATTCCCATAATAGCTAAAAATCTTTGAGTCATAAATTAAAGTTACAAGCTAATAAATAAAAAATAATGTTATATTGCTACTAAAGAAAAAAAAATGCTATATAAATTTAATGGCAGAATCATTTCGAAGACAGACGTCAGCGAATCAAAGTGCGACCTCACCATAAGGAATATGAGATCAGGGGCACTCATGAACAGGAGAACTGGCATGAAGCTGACTTAAATAATGAATTAAAGATGGCCCTACCAGAAAGAACCTGGGTGGGGAGAAGGGGGGGGTGCGCAGGATAAAATGGAAGAGTGGACAAAATCTCAAACTTCTCGCAATCAGCCTGTCTGTAATTTTTTTTTTATATAATTTTTTTTATTAAAAAAAAGAGTCAGCCACTTTTCATGGTCAGGTTCACTTTTTCCCACAAAACCCACCTGTTTCTTTCTTTCAAGTTTCAACCTTTCTGAAAAATCTCTCTCAAAGAAAGCGTTTAATTTCTGATTGCCTGAGTGTTTCTCTTATACAGTTAATAGTAACTATCATCAATCACAAAAGAAAACGAAAGGCAAGACGAGGCAGGCAGAGAATGGATGGTCTGCCACCCGGATATCGCCCCAACGTTGGTGTCTGTCTCATCAACTCTGATAACCTGGTCTGCTCATCACCTCGTTTTTCTTTTCTTTCTTCTCTCTGTATTGAATTAGCTGATTGCTTATGCAGCTGTCGTTTAATTAATTGATGAAATTTCTAGACTGCAAAATTCACCTGTTACTTGACTTTGCAGTTTGCCCCGCCCCCTTTTTTTTTTCTTTGAAATCTGTCATGATATTTCTGCACTTCTTAAAATCATATTTAATGAGAAGACATGATTATATTCCCTGCAGGTTTTTGTGGCATCAAGATTAAATGTTCCGGGAGCATGGCAGATGCCTCAGGTAATGCCACATTGGATTTGATCTTTCTGGAACAGTAATTAATTCCTAGCAAATGTGCTGAAATTGTTCAGATTCTTATTATTTCTGTCTTCTCTTGAGCTTATCATCTAGTGCATAGAACAATAATCCTGTGATCCCAGTTCATCTCTAGTATTGAGTAATCTTAGTTTTCAATGCAATTACTGAGGTGATTTTTCGGACCGGTCAAAATTTTGGCTTACATTCGGACAAGATTTCGATTATTCTCAATGCGATGAACTTCGCTGCCGGGCAAGTAGTGGACATCTGTTCCGCGTTTTTACTTGCATTGGCATTTGATACCAAAACCAGACATTTGATAAATGTACTGAATATAATTATGATGATATAGGATACCCCTATTTGCAGGAAGCTTCCTAGAGTTTTAGATAATGAGTAGTCTGCTAGTTAAGGGGGTTCGCCTTGGGTTATTCATGGGATGCACTTAGACCAACCTTTGCAGATGTCTGATAAGAAATCTTTTATCAGTTATCTCTGAATTTACACTAGTTCTTGTTCGACCATAGTTTCCACCCTTCAGCAAGCTTATGTGTTTCATCTTTGTGATTTCCCATGGTAGGGTGGCATTGAAGATGGTGAGGAGCCTAAGTCTGCAGCCATCAGGGAACTACTGGAAGAAACCGGGGTAGTCTCTGCTGAAATTATTGCCGAGGTTGGGTATCAACTTTGCTAACCAAATGACTCTAGTATAAACAATCTCTCAAGTATATCCTTTGAGCAACTAATTGATTTCATGTTGACTACAGTGTAAATAAACAATCTCTCAAGTACTCTTACGAATGCATCCTTTAAGATATAATCTTGAATTGATGGTCGATCCGTTTCAATTTTGCTGGCTCTGTATTCACAGGTTCCAAATTGGTTGACTTATGACTTCCCCCCTGCCGTGAAAACCAAAGTGAATCGTCTTTGGGGAGGTGAATGGCACGGACAGGCACAAAAGTGGTAAGCCCCTCTCTCTCTCTCTGATCGAGTACACAATCTGATAGTGAGAAAGAAGATAACATTAGGTTTAAATTGGAGAGATTAACTGTGCAGTATCTAATATGATCGCGCTATTAGAATTTTCGTGAATAGCTGTTAAAATGCAACAAAATTTCAGGACCTTTCATCTATGACATTTTCATCTCAATTTTCTGATCCTAAATCCAATCCCTTGCAGTATTATAAATCCTCAAATCTGTGTCACAGTATTTGAGTCGATTTTTAAATGAACTTGAACCTTGATATGCATTTCTTGTTATCTGATGGCTATACAAATATGAGCTAGATTAGCGTCAATTTCATAGACTTTTAAACATTTGTGATGACTGAGAATGTCATTTGATCTTGTGAATCTAATGCGGCAAGAAAACTCAGTTATTTCTTTCTTATGATCACACACGTTGTGTTGTTAAGCTAATTGCGACAAAATGTATTTGTGATTATGAATTAATGACGTTTCAAAATAATTGGAAGGATATAGTACGAGATCAATGGAGTGTTCTATCCTGCTGCTTCTGTATATGATTTCAGGGTTTTTGGATGACAGGTTTCTTATGAGATTAACCAAAGACGAGAGTGAGATCAATTTAGCAAGTGGTGAAGCAGATCCTGAATTTGCAGAGTGGAAATGGACAAGTCCTGAAGAAGTTATCGAGCAGGTATGGTGCAGAGAAGAGCAAAGATTTATAACATTATATTATGTCCATTTGAGTCCTCATTCCTTACTGAGATAAGCGAGCGGTTGTTCACAGGCAGTGGACTACAAGAGGCCAACTTATGAAGAAGTCATGAGGACATTCAGGCCTTACTTGAATGAAAATGGAATAGCTGCTAAATGTAAATCCTCGAAGTGGTAAAAGGTGTGCGCGTGCTTCTGTAGATCTCTCTCCATGAAATCTGGACCCTGTAGGACTTTGTTCTCTGTAAATGGATGTGGCAGTTGAGGATTTCAAAATTTGATGGTTGCTTAACTGTAATAAAACTCCTTGTTCAGTCAATTCTCTCGAGTTTGTGCAAGTTGCTCGTCAGCTGAAGAATTGACTTGCATAATCTTTCTAAATTGCAAAACAACGTCGTATAATCAGAAGAAAAATACTAGTTGTGGTTGTATTGGATAGCTTAGATGTGTGTCTGGTGATGTGATTTAAAATGTATTTTCATAGTATTATTTATTTAAGAAATGTCAAATTAATTTATTTTCTTGTGATTTTATCAGGACAGCTAAAATCTCTTAGCAAAAAATTATTTAAAAAGTATCTGACTGGCAATGACAAACGTCTCCCAACTCTGATGAATCATGCTCTGGACAAAGCAAATTAAAGTTTTGTTTCTGTTATCCTGTTACTTTAGTCCCTGGTGAAAGAAAAAAAATAACAATTTGTCAGTTTTTCAACCTGTGCTCCAGTATAGGTTTTTTTCAAAGCTTTTCTAGTAAATTATCATATTGGTGGGCTAAGCGGTTCTGTGCGTGCTGGATTAAAAAAAATATAACAACTAAAAGATAATTATGTTTTCAAAGAAATAAGAAATAATAATAACCAGGTTAAATATTAATTATTTTAATAGCATGAAAAAATAAGTAGGCAACAATAACTAAGAAACAAAAAAAAAAAATTCCTTGACAAAACTATGTTAACACGTGAAACTTATGGACTAATATATGAGATTGAGATAATCTTGCAGAAAATAATATCGTCAAATTATAAATACAAATTTAAGTTAACCCGATCAAATCTTTCTAAAATATATATAAGCTAAAAAAATAAAAGATCCCTGGTGATTCAAGTTATTCTCAAGATCAATGAAAAGTTACACATAGGAAACAAATAAATAAGAAAAAACAAAGATCAATCTTCAATTAAATAAATATCAGATGATAAAACTAAAAAAAAAAAAAAACATGATCTAACAAGATATCATTGAGCAAGCACCTTGTGGTTATATTTAATATAATTTATTTTAAAAAATAAAATATATTTTGAAAAAGCTAAATTTGACAAATAAAGAAAACTCATGACTCATAAAAATTTATATCTATACTCGATTAAAAAGCTCAATGTCCAACTAATTTTATGTTGAATAATGAAATAAAAAAATATCAAAGTAAAAATATAACAATTAAAAGAAAAATGGTTGAATTTGATAGGGAAAAAAATCAAGGGAGATGAAATTGCAAGAAAATAATAATTTAAAACTATTTCAAATAAAACAAATAGCAATCAAAGAATAAAGATCAAATTTGAAAGATAAAAAAATTAAAGGGGTGGAATTGAAAAAAAAAAAACCTAATTTATAAACTAATTTAAATAAAACAAATAGCAACAGAAAAAACAAGAAGCATTAAAATAATAAAAATAAATCGAAGAGTTCCTTTAAACTTTTTAAGAGGCCGACATGAAATCAGAGAAAAGGTAAAGGAATGAAAATGTTAAAGGCAAAAAGTGTTTGGCACCCCAGCACGCCTCAGCCAAAAAATGAGGAGGGGGGGGGGATTCATTGACCCATGCAACACACACGTCAATAATTTTTCTTAACATATTATTATTTTTAAAATTAAAAAGCAAAAATACCCAAACACCTCTAAATACAAGCCGAATAAAAAATAAACTTTCAAGAGATTTTAATTTATTTCACCCCGTATAAAAACTAAAAATACAAAAACACCCATGTACAACTATTTTTTTAAAAAAATAGTCTCTAGAGTAATGTACCCATTCAAGTGTTTATAAAAAGAAAGGGACCTTTTTAACCCCATGCCAGTGCCAGTGCCTGTTGTACATGGGTTAATTATATATGAACAGTATAATCTCGAGATGGCATGCCGAAACGCTTCAAAACCGAAATATTCCGTTTTAATAGAAAAACCAGAACGATGACCGGAACAGTATTAACAACCTTGAGTTGAATCCCGATAAAAGACTACATTACTCATAATAACTAGTTATTTGATTTATTTCAGGAATGAAAAAAAAAAATTACAATGAACGAGAAAGTGTTTTTCCTATGCTTTTTAGATTTTCTTATAATTTTTTATTGTCTATCCTGCAATACCTTGGAATTCTCTCATGCCATGTGAGTCTCTTTATTCCCTTACAAAATTTATGTAGTTAAAAATGTTGTTTGTATGGAAAAACATTATTATAATATTTTTTAAGTATTTTTTCATGATTTGCATGTATGAATATGAGAAATTTTAAAAAAAAAAATACATCATTTTAATACATGCTAAATACGTAGAAGTCCTTCTCAAATGCACACATATTAGCTATACAATTAAAAGAGCTAAGGGACGACTCCTTTATGGTTTATATATCGTCTACCTAACTAAACGAGCTGGAGGCAACTATTTCATTATCTAGACACTCAAAAGCAGGGTTATTGATCCCGCCCCGGGTGCCGTTCCGGTTTTGTGTTTGGAACGGAACGTTCCGGTTTCGGTACCGTTCCGGGTACCGTTCCGGTTTTGTACTGTTCATTTTTATTTAATTATATATATGAAAAAAATAAAATATTAATTTAACAAGTATAATTTAAATTCAAGATAAATGAAATTTAAATTATACAATACAAACATAATCTCAAAATTAGAAACATCTTTGAAATTCCAACAATAAAATTATTTTTTAAAAAATAAAAAATAAAAAATGAATTTAATTATAATTAAAAGATCCAGAATATTTGAAATTTAAGCTACTTATTGTATGTTTTTCAAGTAATTCTATGTTTTTTTATGGTTGTTGTATTTGAATTTGAATTTTAAAATTAATTAATGTTACTTATTGTTTTTAATGTTAGAAAAACTTAAAAAAAACAAAATAAACACATTAAGAAATAATCAATAAGTTCAAACATAATTAATTAAAATATATTCCATTACAAATAATTCAATCAAATTAATTACAAATTAATACCCCTATTTTTTATGTTAACTATTATTATATAACAATTAATTATTAATTAATTATTAATTATTATATAATAATTAGTATAAAAACCAATAAAAGTATAAAACCCTACCCATCAAACCCTACCCATCATTTCTTCTTCTCTAGCCGCCGCCCAACTCTTCCTCCTCTCTTCTCTTCCTCTTCCTCTTCTCTTCCTCTTCCTCGTCCTCATCTTGGGGAGAGCATCTACGAGAACAGACCCACAGAGCATCTACGAGAACATCCTTTCTTCCGTCTCTTTCCTCAACTCCTTTTTCTTGTTTTGGAACTGCTTTCGCTTCCTCGGCTTCATGGCTTCTTTCATCCTTTTTTCATCAGCTTAAGTTCTTCCTCTTCCTCGTCGTTTTTTATGTGTTTTGTAAGGGGACATGAAACGGCGTCGTTTTGATGAACCCGGAACGGAACACCCGGAACGGAACCGGGGCGTTCCGGCCGGAATTCGCCCGGATTTTCCGGGACAGGCCGGGATTCTACCCGGGACAAAAACGTCGCCGTTTTGTCCCGGATTAGGTATTGGAACGGGGCGTTCCGGCCGTTCCGGCCGGAACGGGACGGGATCAATAACCTTGCTCAAAAGAGCTATTTCTCTCTCTTAAAAACACTCATTTCTTCTTCTTCTCTTGATTGAATTACTTTTGTTCTATTCTTTCAATTTTTTTTTAATTACTTTTCTTAATTTGTTTCGGTTTGCAATTATCACATTTCAAACAAATCTTATAGTTAGTCTATTTTTAATTTTATAAATATTTATTTTTTGTCATCTTATCATCAAGTAAAACAAAAAATATATATTTTAAATTAAATTATTAAACTCAATAAAATTCATAATTTGAATTGTGAATTCAACTATTAATTGTGGGCTTGTAAAATATAGTATTTTATAAATGAAACTTCAAATGGACTGGCCTGGAGATTGCTCTCTCCTTAGTCTCACCAGAGGGATCATATTTATCCAGCATCGCTCTATATATCTACTATTTGACTCACGTCAAATAATTTTTTTTAAATTATTTTTATGTTAAATGTTTTTTTAGCTAACGTGTTTTATCATTTTTTTTGTATGGTCTTTTATTAAAGTTTTTGGGATTTTTTTTATTTTTCAATTATTAATAATAATAATTTTAGTTTTTTTTCTTGTTTTCCTCTTTTGTTAATATTTTCGAGTTTTTTTTCTCGGGATAATTTAATATTTTTTTATTGTTTTAGCAATAATAATAATAATATTTTTATATGTTAAATTTTCAATGTTGTTGTTGTTGTTGTTGTTAAAATAAGATGTATTGATTTATTTTTTTATATCAAACATTGTATATATAAATATTTTATTTTATTTTTTTACTTATTAACTATTTCAATCTTAATAACTATAAAAATTATTTAATTTAGCCCGCAACATAGTAGTGCGGATAATTTAATTAGTATATCTTATTTGTGCACTTGCCGAAAGATCAAAGATGAGGATTGAAAGATTTATTTATTCTCCTTTCCCTGTGTGAAACTGTGGCCCGTAGGTAGGTGGAGAAAAGAATAGATTGGAAGATGAACTGGCTCCATTGATTGCTCAATCCAATCTCCAATCTGTAACCATCGCATTAAAATATGTTGACGTAACCCTACAGTTCAAATAAAATCGCAGACCTTTTGCGAATCTATCCCCTCCCGCCACATTATTTTCGTGATAAATGATATTGGGATTAAAATTATTTTTGAAAATATTTTTTATTTTAAAAAATATTTTTGTTTTTTTTTTTAAATATTTTTAATATTAATACCGTGAAAATAATTTAAAAATATAAGAAAATTAATTTAATTTAATTTAAAATAAAATAATTTAAAAAAAAAAAACACTATTGAAATGTGGTAAAAAAAAAAGAGTAACAAAAGGTGATTGAAATTAAAGTTGAAAACTTTTTTTTATTATTATCATAAAAATTTGATTCTTTCGTCTTGTTTTCTTCAATGATATCTATTTATCTTCGGCCATTCCAATGAAAGAGGAGAATCGTGTATTTTGAACGGGCCGACAGGCACCGACACCGTCCCTTTACCAGCTGCTACTCAGCCTATCTTTATTTCCATTTGTTTTTAAAGAGTTGTTTCTGACTTGTTTGTTCTCTCGATTGTTCAAACCACTCGCATCATCCCCCCTCCCCCGGAGGGTCTGTAAGAAATTAACCTAGTGGGCCATGCTCGTCTTATGAACCATGAATTTGAGTTTTCGATAGCGATAATGGGGCTGAATTAGCCGTGAGGAATTCACTTGTGACTCGCCCTGCCCTAAAAGGTCGTGGGTGAGGGAGGATCCCTTGTCATTAAGAAAATAAGGTAGGAAAAACTCAATACAGCACGTAAGCCATTTATATTTTGGCTATGGATTTCATTGATTTTTTTGTCTGTTAACAGGTGTGTAATTGTCGCAGAGATACCTGAGTTTGGTGTTAACGTTACTGCCTTTGGTTCTAATATGCGAAAAGGAAATTTATAAACAATAGTGAGAGAGGAGGGTGTTTTGGGAAATATTCTAAAAATTATTTAAAAAAGAAATTGATTTTTTTGCTTCAAAACTTTTTTTAGTGTTTTTAAATCATTTTAATGCACTAATATGAAAAATAATTTTTTAATATATTTTATAAAACAACCATAACAACGCCATAACCTCAAAAATATCCAATACTTAGGCCTATATATATATATATATACATATATATATATACATATACATATATATATATATATATATATATATGGTTAGGATTCCAATTAACACACTCACCACTGAATTTTCAGAGAAAAAAGGAGATACTTCCATTATTATTACCGCTACAAATTATTATAGACACAATAAATATGAGGACGGTCCAAATAAAACCAAGCAACCCTCCAGAAGAGTGGAGGTAGGGGCATGTCCTTTCAATTCAAGATTTGTGATGATTTAGAATACATCCATCCCGAGGAGGTCCAATCACCTTCACACCTTCATGGAACGCTAGCCCTCACTGCCAGCAACCTGTTTGTGATTCTGTCTGCTAAAATACTCAAAAATAGTTTAAAGATCCGTGAACGCAGGGGTAAGGTACGCATTTCGAGGAACTCAAGTCTTTACTCTTTTCTCTGTTTTGTTTCTTTCTTGCAATTAATACTCATCCGTATTGTATAATTGAGTGTCTGCTTGGGAGAGCTGTTGTGTTAGTTTTTTAAAGTGATCTTCATACTGAAATATATTAAAATAATTTTTTTTTTATTTTTTAAAAATCATTTTTGATATCAGCACATCAAAATGATCTAAAAATACCAAAATATATTCATTTAAAATGAAAAAAAATGTTTTTTTTTTAAACAGCGTTTGAAACTCCGTCTCAAACAGGCACTTAAAAGAACACCTCAAGGAGCTCTCATTAAATATATAGTTTTGAGAATTATAATTTTATTAATATCTTGACCTTTTCGTTTTTGTATAATTTAAAAGAACACCTAAAATTGAGAACCCCCCCCCCCCCCCCATGTAATTTAATTTAATTTAATTTATCCTATTATATTCTTGTCTTGACTGGTTAAAGTAAAACTAAAACTTTTCCGAGAATTTATACTTTCTGACCGCACTTTAGTCTCCCATCACTCGGCCTGTCCTACAAAATTTAAGTACGAGCACAGACGGTTGCTTGTGTTACAAAGAACAGAATCTTGGTTTTTATTAAAACCCCATTCATGTCCTCGCTTCCTTCTCTCCATATCTCCCTCACCGTTGAGCAATAAAGGTAGCACGCCTACTGTTTCTCTGTCATGGTTTTCTTTTTTGTTCTTTCGTAGGTTTATATTTGTGATTTCTGATATTAATTGCTGGTCCTGTTGAATTTTGTTTTGGTTGTTCAGATCATGCTTGACAGAGAGTTTTTCACTGAGTATGGAGAGGCAAGCCAATATGAAATTCAAGAAGTAGTCGGAAAAGGAAGTTATGGCGTTGTTGCATCCGCCATAGATACTCACTTTGGAGAGAGAGTCGCTATCAAGAAGATGAACAACATCTTCGAGCATGTCTCCGATGCTACACGAATTCTACGTGAGATCAAGCTGCTCAGGCTGCTTAAACACCCTGACATCGTAGAAATCAAACATATTATGCTCCCTCCTTCTCCAAGAGAGTTTAAAGATATTTATGTGGTGTTTGAGTTGATGGAATCTGACCTTCATCAAGTTATCAAGCTAAATGACGACCTCACTCCTGAACACCACCAGTTTTTCCTGTACCAGCTTCTTCGAGCTCTCAAATATATACATACAGGTTCTGGAACTAAAGGGACCGCCTTCTAGTTTAATTTTTGGTTTTGATTAGATGGACATGAACATCTTGAGTTGCTCTACAGCCAAACATGTTTTTTGTTGCTGAAAAATGTTGTTTTTTTGGCAGGAAATGTGTTTCATCGAGATTTGAAGCCCAGAAATATTCTTGTCAATGCTGATTGTAAATTAAAGCTTTGTGATTTTGGGCTGGCTCGTGTGTCATTTAGTAATGCTCCTTCTGCTATTTTTTGGACTGTATGTGTCTTCTTGAAGCACGGTCGTAACTTTCAGTGTTTGATTGTGTTATATATGTAATTGTAATGTTATAGAGGATTATAACGTTAGTTAGATTATATTAATTATATATGGTGTCTGTGTTGGCTTATAAACATTTTTTTTGTGCGTTTTATCAAGGATTATGTGGCTACTCGATGGTATCGTGCCCCTGAACTCTGCGGCTCCTTTTCATCCAAGGCATGCAAATAATATAGTTTTACCTTTTCTTATTCCGTTTATTATGTATAAATGATTTGAAGGAAAAAAGAAAATCGATTGCCTGTATGTGTTATTGTGGAAGCCATCTCTTAACTTTTGCTTAGTCTACTTTTTGACTTTTCTTCTTTTAAGCCAGCTTAGTATTTTGGATGTGACAGACTTGCATTTTCACTTTACTAATTTTCTGAGGATAATTTGTGGATTTTGACGTATGTCTGTCAATAAATTGGTTTTAATTCGAATCCCATCTATCTTTAATGTTATTAAATGGATGTAGTAGAGAAACATTTGATCTAGAAGTTCGAACTGCAAAAGCTGCAACCCTCCAACATCATCTATTATATTGATGCGCACCTTGTTATTCGTGAAATGTGATTTTTGCTAACAAAATCGTGTCCGACAAACGTATGCTTTTCCGAAGCTTTAGTTTGACATGACAGATCGATCAACTGTGGTGGTGCATTCGTTTTCATCAGCTATCCTGTATTTCCTAATGCTCAATTATGTTTCACGCACCAAACTACCAATTTTTAATGGTTTAGTGTCTTTTGGATGAACTGGCCTAAATTGCATTGCTCAGACCATTTTTCAGTTGGAATTCAAGATTTTGTTTGACCCTTTTTCTTAAAATTTGTGTTCTGCAGTACACTCCTGCTATTGATATTTGGAGCATAGGCTGTATATTTGCAGAATTGTTGACTGGGAAACCCTTGTTTCCTGGAAAAAATGTGGTGCATCAATTGGAACTCATAACTGATTTGCTTGGCACTCCTTCGGCTGAATCCATCGCACGAGTTTGTTGCCTTTCTCAATCAATTTATTTTGCTATCTTAGAAACTTCAGCCTTTCCTAAATCTGATTGTTCCTCTTTTCTCACCACTTCATTTTTGTGCTACATGCAGATTGGTAATGAAAAAGCTAGGAAGTATTTGAGTAGCATGAGGAAAAAGCAGCCGATTCCTTTCTCAAAAAATTTTCCAGATTTGGACCGATCAGCTCTGCGTATACTCGAGCGGTTGCTGGCATTTGATCCTAAAGATCGCCCATCTGCTGAAGAGATAAGATTTAGTAAAATGATAGTTTAACATTATTTTTTAAATCACTCCTTCTATCTGTGATGTTTTATCTAGATTCACACAGTTTCCTTCCTGATACTAGTTTCTGTCTTCTCTCCAGGCTTTAGCTGATCCATATTTTGTCGGGCTAGCAGACAAGGAGGAAGAACCTTCAAGGAAACGCATTTCAAAACTTGAGTTCGAGTTTGAAAGGAGGAAATTGACAAGAAATGATGTAAGAGATCTAATTTACAGAGAGGTATGATCATAATGGTGATTGCTTCAGTGATGCTACTCAGCTTCTTTTGGTGGCAGCCTACTTAGTTGTTAATTGTGATCTATCCTACTTTCTATGAAACAGATTTTGGAGTATCATCCAGAGATGCTGAAAGAGTACCTTCGGGGCACAGATCAGACTCACTTTGTTTATCCAAGGTCAGGAACTAGAATGTTATTACAATGGAATGATATAAAAAAGGAAATTGCGTATGCATAAGACAATAGAACGCCTATTTAGTCTCAATTATGCATGCGCGGTGATAATAATCTCATTTGGATTTCATTGTCCAGTGGAGTGGATCGCTTTAAGGAACAATTTGCTTACCTTGAGGAAGGAGATGGTACAACTGGCGGAAACAGCCCTCACCACAGGAAGCATGCGACCTCCTTGCCCAGGTAAGGTGGTGCAGTGGAGGAAACCTGTCCCCGCCCGCCCCCACCCACAACATTGGTCAAACGATTTCTATTGATTTGTGCCCCTTCGTTTTTCTACAGGGAGCGAGTCTGCACAGCTGATGAAACTGGCTACGCATTAAAGCGCAACGCGTCTTCTCTTTCTCGCGCAACTGTACAGAGCCCCCAAAAGTCGCAAGCTACAGAAGAACTGCAATCTGCGAACCGCAATGCTGTTGCTGTGCAGACCAGTTCCTCTAAGCCCAAGTGTGGCGCCCGTACTCTGTTGAAAAGTGACAGCATTTGTGCTTCAACGTGTGTGGGACTACTTGGAAATGATCGCCAGGTACACGCTCTCTGATCAATATCGGGACTCTACTTGCACGCCTTGGAGGGTACCTACACGAGGATATATGGTTCGGAAAACATGAATTTATTTAGCTAACAAACTGCTATGTTCCAGATGATGTATTGCTGTAAACACTTTTACTGCTTGCTTTCTGTAATAACATTTACGAGCTACAAGCACCGGGAAAGCAAGCTTCAAAAAGTGGGGCGCGAAGAATGGACCGCCACATGTCATGCATCTCTAGTTAATTGTTACCAACTGTGCAGGTGAAATTAAATAGCTGGTCATTGGTTTATTTTAGAATTAAGTTAGAAATTTCAAGTGCTGGATGTTCTGCTTCTTTATCAGATTAAACTGCAAATAAGATCGATGCATGCCCCCTGTTCATTGATGGAAGTTTGTTTACTGCTATCATGTGCTAGTGATTGGCACAGCACGGCGTTGTTTTTTATTGAACTTTTGGCTGTTATTCATGGAAACAATGCAAGAAGTAAATACAATTACTGGCATGGGAATTGGGCAAGGCCATATATGAGGATTGATTTTGGCAAACCTAAAATTGCTGTGAGAATAATGTACCGTGTTTCAGAGGGTGTTTAATTGAAGTTTGAGAGTAGAAAGATCAATTCATTTCTAGTGATTGCAATATCAATGCGATCTGTCATTCTTCCAGATATATCTAGCTGAAAAAAGGAGTAGAAGACAGCACTGACATCCGAATACATACCAATGAGTGCCAGATGGCTAGCTCTAGATGAAAAGACCAGATGGAGCCTCTATTCGAAATTTAACAAAATGCCACCTGATTCGGAATGTGAAATAATAAATAAAACATGGACCACTCAAGCAACTCTTCAGTTGCACCATTTAACATAAATAAATAAATGATTTTTTATATATCCTGGCATCCCATGACAGAAATTCCAATGGTCGTTCACTCATTTTGGTAGCAGTGTAGAGTTTCCAACTCTAGCCACTTCCATCAAATTGTCCATGAGAAAGAAGATGTGCCATATATTGCTGCAAGGGCATAAATACATATGCATCGAGTTAGGGCACAGGAACATCGGTTCACCAAAAAAAAAAAAACAGAGAGAGAGAGGTATCAGGCTTCGGTAAATGAATACTCAGCGAGCTTAATTCCAGTTTCTCATAATTGGTAGCTCCAGACACACGCAAACACATGTATAGAGAGAGAGAGAGGGATAGAGCACCTTAACCCTCCCACAGCATTTCACATGCCAAATTTGCAAGATTAATTCACTCACACTCGCCCTCGTGCAACCTAAAGGCTAAATCAAGACAGCCGATGGAGAAAAGAAATTCTGTTCAATAGTGTTGCATTCTTTATCTTTATCACCTCTTAATGGGCAAGAGACTTAAATGGATTACAACCATGATATATAAGTAGATTCTTGGGGTTTTATCATCTTGATACATATTGTCCTGCTTTCCTGACCACTAAATGAAGTGTCATTATCAAGAATGCCATACTGAATTCACTAATCCATTAAGAATTGCTGATATTAGAATATGCGGTCATGATTATCCAAAAGACATGTGCAGTGTATAGTAGATGAGGCTCTACATTGGCCCTTTCTGCACTATCTGATTCCAAAAACAAAGACTTCTAATATGATACAGTATCCTTGTAGAATAAATCTCAACAATCTTATCAGCCACAAACATTTGCACGGTCATGGTGTGCATTCTTTTGCGTGGTATTTGAAGGAGGAATTGAAAAGAGTCCACATCACACAACTTATATTACACATTTGTTCTAGGATTTGGAAAAATGACAATCTAAGATTTTCAAAATTAATGCATATTGATGAGACTCCAATCTTGCAATGGTCGTTCATGATGATTAATTTGCAGAAACTGTACAATATATGTGCAAATTTATAAGGAATTCAAATCTCAAACACTACTGAATATACAAATGAAGGGAAATAGATTCAATTACTAGCATCATGAAACTTACTGCATGATAAGCATATGGTGATTTCCCCTGACGTTCAAAGTGCTTGGCCATGATGGAGAACTCAATTGGACCCCACTCCTCCGCTTCAAAGCAATTGCTAAGTGCAGCTTTATATAACTACATCAACAAAAATCAAACAGCATTTTAAAGATTCTTACATCTGAATCAAGCATAAATGCCCATGCAGAACAGCTTGACAGCAAATGTTGATCACAGACCTTAGTGGCGTCGGTTAAAAGCTCAGTTCCAGCAGGATAAGCTGCATAGAATTGGTCGCCTCTAGAATATCCAGCTCTAGTTCTACAACACCCAAAAACCACCAGAAGAAACAGCATTAGGATCAAGGTCCTGATATATGTGTGGGTGTGCGAGTGTTGCTTGCCCTAGATTGCCAAGCTCTAGTCTCTACTCTAGCACCAAAATGAGTTTGAAATATAAAGGGCCGGCTATAGAATTTTCAGTATTGCAATTACTAAAGCAAGAAACGCAGCAAACAGAAAGACCAAAAACCATAACTATAAACCCATCGAAGAAAGTAGCAAGACAAGAAACCCAATAATTAAAATTCAATACAACAATCCACCAGATAAAAGAACCAGAAAACATTAGTGGAATCAAAACATGACATTTAAGACTTGAGTGAGAGAGTAATTGACTCACGTATTGGTTGTATAGCCATAACTCATGACGGCAACAAAGCAATAGAAACCAGTATAAGAAACGACTCTGCGAAGCTTTTGAATCTTTATTATTTCTTTGAATCCATCATAGAGCATCATCATCATCGGTTGTACTGGAAGGTGAAATTGAGACACGAAGTGTAGTTAAGGAATAACCGATTGAAACATTTAATCGAACACCTCGCAGGCAAGGTCTGACACGATTGTTAGTGGACTTGGGACTTACGAGTTACCAGAAACGATAGGCAGCTTCAATCAGTGTCAGTTGAACGATGTTCGTAGAAGTAATGTGATGCAGTGCTTGTTCATGGTATTTGACACTCTCTAGCAGATAGTACCAATTTTCTTCTTCCTTTGTTTCCGTGTTTGCAACAGACGTTCAACGCTCTTCGTAGTAGCCAGCTAGCTATTTCAACTGCACTCTTCCGCTTGGATAATTTTCTCTCTTTTTTAAAATAATAAAAAAAAAGCTTTTCCAGTGCATATATATATATATATATATATATATATATATATATATATATATATATATATATATATATATATATATATATAAATTAAAAAAATGATATTTACATTTAATTAAATAAATAAAGAATCATATATTCCAATGAATATAAAAAAATATAGTTAACAATAATTTAAGACAAAACTGGAAAAAAATCTAAAAATAAATATAATTTAATATATATGATCTTACAACATGAATCGTGTACTTGATAATTTTGTTTATTAAAATTATTTTCTTACTTAATGAAAATGAAATGATAATAAAAGTATATAAACAAGTATTGAAAGTGATTAAATAGAAGAAGAAAAATATATTATCAAGTATTGAAAAAAAAATATTATCATCTTAGGTGAAAATTAAGTAAAAACTAAATTATATTTAATCAAGTTGAAAAATTAAGAGATATCATACAAATCATGTCACGTTAAAAAAACACTATCATAAAAAATATGTTAAACCATAAATATATATATATATATATATATATATATATATATATATATATATATATATATATATATATATATTACCTAACATCTAATTGCCGGGCAAAATATTGTGGACTCTCTCTTAAATCACTGTGGATTGCGGCAGTGTGCACCTGTTTTTAGCCTTTGAATTCTCGGCAAATTGTGCGGGTTAAATGGGGTCATTTTTGGCTTTTCCTGTTTTTGTCCTTTTTTTATTATTTTAATCAGTCATGAACAATGTATTAATGTTTTTGACCCTAAAGCCGGACAAAATAGAGTTATGTGCTCAGGGTTAAGGGTGTAATTGCACGCGTACGGACCGGTCCGGTTCGCCCGATCCGCCGCAACTTTTTTTTTTTAAACGGCTAAATACGGAAATAGCCTCCAATAAGACAAAATCACTGACTTAGACGCAAGGGTGGAACGGTAATTGACCTATTTTTTATTATTTTTCTCGGAATACTGTCGGCGCGTGTTGTCCACACAACCGACGGTATTCCGACTCACGCCCTGTTAAAGTGGCGCGTGCAGGCTGATAGCGTCACCGGAAATGGGCTACCAGCGTCTCAATCGATGCGCCTCCGCGTGGTCTTCCTCCCGGTGCGGCGCGTTGCATCATCCGATGTCCGTGTACGCGTCGATGGCCGGTTAAAGCCGTTTGTTCCGTTTTCTCTCTCTCCTGCACACAAATGTACAGTTGAGGCCCCTAGGGTTGTTGACTTTTCACTTCGGTCCCTGGACTTTTAATTTTCTGTTTGGTACAGAAGAGACCCCTAGTTTGGACTTTCATTTCGGTCCCTGACTTTTTAATTGAGTCCTTCGATTGAAATTAATGAAATGTTAATGTTTCACTTCGGTCCTCCTTCTTTTAATTTCCGGATTGAGTAAAAAAACCTTAATATATTCGGTACGGAAGTTGTGATTTTTTCAATTTTGTCCTTGGATTAAAATTGATTATATAATTGATTTTCATTTTGGCCCTTATACTTTTAATTTTAGATTTTAATCCCTATATTTTATTTTTTAATTTGATCTTTTGTTAAAGTTTTTTGGGTTTTTTAAATCTTTTATTTTTTTTCTTTCATTATTAGCACAAATATAAATACAACAACAACAACAACAACAACAACAACAACAACAACAATAATAATAATAATAATAATAATAATAAAAAAAATTGTTTTTCTTGCTTACTTTTTTGTTAATTTTTTTTTGGTTTTTTCCCTCTGGATAATTTGATAATTTTTATTGCCTTGGCAGTAATAACAATGATAATTTTAATTTTTATTTGTTTTTTTTCCCTTCTATTAGAGTTTTTAGGATTTTTGTGGTCCTTCATTTATTTATTTGTTCTTTAATAATAATAATGATAATAATAAGATTTAATTATTTTTCTTGCTTACTCTGTTGTTAATGTTTTTGAGGGTTTTTTTCCTCAGAATAATTTGATAATTTTTATTGTGTTAACAATGATAATAATGATAATTTTTAGTTTTCATGGTTTTTTTAGTCTTTCATTTATTTTATCTTTTTCATTATTAACACAATAATAATAATAATAATAATAATAATAATAATAATAATAATTTAATTGTTTTTCTTTCTTACTCTTTTGTTCATGTTTTTTACTTTCTTCTTTCTAGGGATAATTTTATAATTTTTATTGTTTTAACAGTGATAACAACGATAGTTTTTATTTTTCTTTTTATTTTATTCTTTTGTTTGATCTTTTCTTCAAGTTTTTTGGAATTTTTTTCTATTCCATTTTTTCCCTTTCATTATTAACACAAAAAAAATTAAAATAATAATAATAATTATTATTATTATTATTATTATTATTATAATTATAATAATTTAATTGTTTTTCTTGCTTACTCTTTTGTTAATGTTTTTGAGGGTTTTTTCCCCTCATAACAATTTAATAATTTTTATTGTGTTCACAATGATAACAATGATAATTTTTAGTTTTCATTGTAGTTTTTTTGTTTGATATTTTTTTATAGCTTTTACAATTTTTTTAATCTTTCATTCATTCATTTATTCTTTCATGATAATAATGATAATAATAATAATAATAATAATAATAATTTAATTGTTTTTCTTGCTTGCTATTTTGTTCATGCTTTTTATTTTTTTTCCTCGGTATAATTTGATAATTTTTATTGTTTTGATAGTAACAACAATAATAATTTTAGATATTAAAACTATGATGTTGCTATTGTTATAATATTTGAAATTAATGTTGCTTCCTTTTCCCTATTATTTTTTTCATTATTATTATTTTTATTTGCTCTTTGTATTAAATGATTTTTATAATTTTACTATCTACACAATAATGACGATGATTTTAACTATTACTTTTTTATTTTTTTCTATAAAAATATTTTGCTTTTTTTTAATATTGGCTCGCGCTCTTTTTTGATCTTTTATGACACAATACCTACATTCTAAAAGATGTATTCTATGCTTGCGCAACAAACTATACTTAAAAATTTATACATTTTGTCTCCTAATTTTATAACTTTTATGTAGTTATATCATATAAATTTATCGCTGTAAATTTATTTATGTTAAATTATATACACAAGAATGCTTGTGGCACCGCGCGGACAATATAGATAGTGTGTGTGTGTGTGTGTATATATATATATATATATATAAGCCTACATTGACTGACAAGGTTAAAAAGAAAAAGAAAATAAAAAATCTCAGGCACCATGCTTATACTCAGTCAATTGAGCCTTTAAGTCCAGGTTAATGGTTCTGGACTAAATATTTTTTTTTTAAAAAAAGGTAAAAACATACCATTCCAAGCAGGAGATAGAATAAAAAAACACACACAAAAACCCTCTCATTGAAAAAACATGCCAACACAAAAATTATTCATTGTCGTAATTAGAATTAATATCAACCAAGATCAATCTTTATCATCAGAATTCAACTATTATTTTCTACTCTTTAAAATTATTAACTTAAAAATAAGTAAAATAAGACTAAAACTATATTTTTGAACATTCGACGAACCCGGTAATATATAACTTGGAAAGTACGAGGATAAAATTAAACTTTTCATTGTATTTTTTATACCCGTTTCACCTTAGTCCTCTCTATTTTAATTTCTCCCGTGCTCAGCAAACTTAAACCAAGTAGGCTTCAATTTGCCTCTAAAATAAACACAACCGGACAAAAAAAAACGAGTACCAAAATAAAAATAAAATAAAATTGTAACGACAAGCTGAGAGTGAAATGTGAAAGCATAGACAGTAACATTGATCAAATGGTTGCTGAACTTAGAAAATAGAGGCTGCAGGCGCACTTGATTGCGATGAAGTCCTTAGAATAATCTGCGAATTACATGATAGAAGATTCCATGCACAGAAATGTACAAGGATAAGATCCATAGAGAAAATACAAGGAAAAACATGTTTTTAAATTATTTTTATCGGCTAAATGTACAAGTTATCGATCCACTTTACTATTACAAAACAAATAAAGAGCGTGGTGTTTTTACTATGGAGCCTCTCACATTGCACTGTGGATTCGAGTAGTGCACGCCCGATTTTGGCCTTCGTTCGCGCGGCAACAGGCGCTGGTCAGTCGGGGATAATTTCGGTTTTTCTTTTTGATTTTTTTTTTAAATATTCATTTGTGAACAGTGTATTGATGATTTCATCCCCTGTAATAGGACAAAAACAGGCTTCCGGCTGAGGGGCACCGGCGTAATTGCGCGCGGCCGGACCGGCCCGGTCCGGTCCGCCGCAACTTTTTAATTTTTCGCCGCAACTTTTTAATTTTTTAATATTTTCTGAAATGGCTAAATACGATTATAGCCCATAATAAGACAAAAACCATGAATTGGGTGCAGGGGTGGAACGGTAATTGGCCCTATTTTTCGAATTTTTTAATCGGTGTCTGCCAGGGCGTGAGGCGCACGCGCTAGGCGGTTTTTCGCCTCACGCCCTGTTGAGGTGGCGCGTGCGGACTCCTCCGGTGGCCGGAAATTGTGTACCTGAGGCCAGAACGATGCGCCGCCGCGTGGTCTTCCTCCCGTGGTGGTGCATGTAACCACCAAATATCTGTGGACGCGGCGGGGGCCGGTTAAAGCCGCCGGCCACGTTTCTCTCTCTCCTTCACGTCAATGTACAGGAGAGTCCCCCATGTTGCGTTACTTTTCACCTCGGTCCCTGTAGTTTTAATTTCGTTTTTGGTCCTCATTTTTTTTATATAAGTTTTGATTTTGTTCGATTGGGTCCTCCAATTTTAATTGATTGAATGTGAAAGTTTCACTTCGGTCCTTCTACTTTCAATTTCTGGGTTGGCTGTATATAACTCAATCAATTCGGTACAAAAGTTCCGATTTTTGCAATTTTGTCCTCTGATTTCAATTGACAATAAATGTAATTTGCATTTCAGCCCTTTGACTTTTAATTTTTTAATTTAATCCCTTTATATTTGATTTTCATTTCAGCCCTTACACTTTTATTTTTTTAATCCCTACTTTTGTCCATGTATATATAAGTGTATTTAACACAACAACAACAACAACAATAATAATAATAATAATAACAATAATAATAATAATAATCATGATTTAATTATTTTTCATTCTTACTCTTTTGTTTTTTTTTTTCCCTCCCGATAATTTGATAATTTTTTTTTTTTGCCAGTAATAGCAATGATAAATTTTTTTTATTTAGTTTTTATCTTTTGTTAAAGTTTTCTGGGATACTTTTAGTCTTTCATTTATTTTTGTTTCTTTCATTATTAACATAATAATAATAATTATAATAAGAATAATAATAATAGTGATTATTATTAATATTATAATAATAGTGATTATGTATTCTATTATTATAATAATAGTGATTCTTTATTCTTTCATAATAATAATAATAATAATAATAATAATAATTTTTAATTGGTTTTTCTTGCTTAGTGTTTTGTTCATGCTTTTTATTTTTTTCCCTCGGTATAATTTAATAATTTTTGTTGTTTTTATTCTAGCGGCAATAATAATTTTAGATATTAAGACTCCGATGTTGCTATTGTGATAATATTTTAAATTAATATTGCTTCCTTTTCCCTTTTTTTTTATTTGCTATTTCTATTAATTGATTTTTATAATTTTATTATCTGCACAATAATGATTTCAGTAATTTATTTTTTTTCTTATTCAAATATTTTCCTGTTTTTTCTAATGTTAGTGCGCGCTCTTTTGTGATCGTTTATGACGCAATACCTATATTCTAAAAAATGTAATCTATGCTTACGTGACAAGCTCAACTCAAAATTTTAAACATTTTATCTTTTAATCTATAATTTTTATTTACTTATGTCATATAAATTTATCGTTGTAGATTTAATTATGTTAAATTATATACAAAAAAATACCCGCGGCAACGCGCGGGCAATTAGCTAGTATATATAAAAGGCGTGGGTGTTTCACTGTACACCCACGCACTGTGCACACAGACTCAGTGCACTGTGGATTGCAACAGTTTTTTTTTTTTTTTTTTTGCTTCTTTTTTTTATTACGTTTTTTTCCTGCTTTTTTTTTTTGTTTTTATTTTATTATTACGCTCCTCTTTTTTTTTCGTTTCTCCTTTTTTTTTCTTCTTTTTTTTCCTAATTATTCTTTTTCTTCTTTTTTTTCCTTTGTTTTTTGCTTCTTCTTTTTTTGCTTTTTTTTTTTGTATTTTTTCCTTATTATATTTTTTTTGTATTTTTTCCTTATTATATTTTTTTTTCCTTTTTCTACTTATATTGGTTTTTTGTTTTTTCATAATCGGGGTGTCCGAGCTCGCTTAAATACACCACGATTAATCTTCATATCCAAATTTTTTTGATAACCAGGGTGTCCAGGCCAACTTATGCATACCACGACAATCCCCGGACCCATATTTTTTTTCTAAAGTGCTTTCCTGCTGGTATATTTTTTTTTCTTTTTTTTATACTTTTGTTTTATTCACTTATACATTTTTTTTTATAACCGGGATCTCCGACCAGCTTAAGCACACCACGACTAATTCTTGGGCCGAAATTTTTAAAAAACAATATGGATTGCTACAGTGCTTTCACGTTTATACTTTTTTTTTGTTTTCTTTCGCTTATATATTTTTTTGTAACCATGGTCTCTCAGCCAACTTAAGCTATTTTTTTCACTTATACATTTTTTTCACTTATATATTTTTTTCCAATTATATACAGATTTATTATTTTGTCTAAATTTATGCTATGATAAAAAAAAATCATACATAATAAATATTTTTTTACGTTGAAAAAAATGTGATTCCGCCCGCGACGAGCCGCGGGTGCCATAGCTAGATGTTTTCTTTTATTTTCATTTGTTCTTTGGATTAGATGATTTTTATAATTTTATTATTTGCGCAATAATAATGATAATTTTAGTGATTATTTTTTTATAAAAATCTTTTGATTTTTTTTAAAAGATTTTCCTTAAATTTTAATTTATATCGGTGATCATTTTAAAAGTAATATTACTCTTTTTTTTCCCTTTATTCATTTTTTTTGTTTTCTATTTCTTTATTTGTTCTTTAGATTATATGATTTTATTATTTATGCAATAATAATGATAATTTTAGTTATTATTTTTTAATTGTTGTTTTATAAAAATATTTTGCTTATTTTATTTTATTTTTCATGGCAATTTAATTATTCTAATTGTTTTGGCAGTAATGTTAGTAATAATTTTAGCTTTTATAGCAATGATAATGGCAATAACGTCAGGATGAATTTTCAATCTATGTTTTCGTCTTTTTGTTGATAGAAAATTAACAACTTATTTTTTTATTTTATTATTGTAGGTATTTTCACAATTTATATTTTATTTTTGTTTGATTTAAATTGAATTATAAAATGAACTAATCTTAATACAGTGAACTTAATAATTCAGATATCCGAGTTTTCCTGCTTTTTTAATGATGATGATAAATTTATGCTGGTTATTTCGTTTGAAACTAATAAACAGATAAATTTATATCGATTTTAAATTCATATATTTTATAGAAAACTTGCACTTGACATGAATTCTGCACAGATTTATTATTTTAGCTAAATTTATATTATAATAAAAAAATACACATAATTAATATTTTTTATATTAAAAAAAATATTGTGCCACCCGCGGCGAAGCGCGGGGGCATTGTCTAGTATATATAAAACCCGTAGGTTTTTTATTGTGTACCAGTGCACTGTGCACACAGACACAGTGCACTGTGGATTGAAATAGTAGGTTTTTTTTATTTTTTATTATTTTTTGCTTTTTTTACCTTTTTTTTTCTACTTACGTTTTTTTTCTGCTTTTTTTTCGTTTCTTCTTTTTTTTTTTTGCTTTTTTTTGTATTTTTTACTTATTATTTTTTTTCATTTTTTCTTATTACATTTTTTTTCTACTTATATATTTTTTTGGTTTTTTGTTTTTTAATAATCGGGGTGTCCTAGCTCGCTTAAATGCACCATGATTAATCTCCATATCCAAATTTTTTTGATAAGCAGGGTGTCCAGGCCAACTTATGCATACCACGACAATCCCCGGACCCATATTTTTTTTTTCTAAAATGCTTTCCTGCTGGTACATTTTTTTTTCTTTTTTTATAATTTTTTTATTCACTTATACATTTCTTTTATAACCGGGATCTCCGACCAGCTTAAGCACACCACGACTAATTCTTGGGCCGAATTTTTTAAAAAACAATATGGATTGCTACAATGCTTTCACGCTTATATATTTTTTTTGTTTTCTTTTGCTTATACATTTTTTTGTAGCCATGGTCTCTCAGCCAACTTAAGCTCTTTTTTTCACTTATATATTTTTTTTTACTTATATTTTTTTTTACAACCACGATCTCCTGGCCAGCTCAAGTGCACCACCACTACTCCTCGGACCAAATCTGTTTTTTGATAATCGGGGGTGTCCAGGCCAGCGTGGACACACCATGACTAATCTCTGAACCAATTTATTATTATTTTTTTATTTTTTTTCCTTATACGTTTTTTTGTTCACTAATCTCCGAACCAATAGTAATGATAATTTTAATGATTATTTTTTTATAAAAATCTTTTGATTTTTTTTAAAGATTTTCCTGAAATTTTAATTTATATCGGTGATCATTTTAAAAGTAATATTACTCTATTTTCCCTTTATTCGTTTTTTTTTTGTTTTATGTTTCTTTATTTGTTCTTTAGATTATATGATTTTTATGATTTTATTATTTATGCAATAATAATGATAATTTTAGTTATTGTTTTTTTATTGTTTTTTTATAAAAATCTTTTGCTTTTTTTTTCATGGAAATTTAATTATTTTAATTGTTTTGGCAGTAATGTTAGTAATAATTTTAGCTTTAATAGCAATGATAATGGCAATAACATTAGGATGAATTTTCAATCTATGTTTTCATCTTTTTGTTGATAGAAAATTAACAATTTATTTTTTTATGTGATTATTGTATGTATTTTAACAATTTATATTTTATTTTTGTTTAATTTAAATTGAATTATAAAATGAACTAATGTTAATACAGTGAACTTAATAATTCAGATATCCGAGTTTTCTTGCTTTTTTAATGATGATGATAAATTTATGCTGGTTATTTCGTTTGAAACTACTAAACAGATAAATTTATATCGATTTTAAATTCATATATTTTATAAAAAACTTGCACTTGACATGCATTCTGCACAGATTTATTATTTTAGCTAAATTTATATTATAATAAAAAATACACACAATTAATATTTTTTACATTGAAAAAATATTGTGCCGCCCGTGGCGAAGCGCGGGGGCATTGTCTAGTAACTAATAAAAATTGATGTAATTAAATAAACTTTGACAGGTGTCTTTTAAGGACAATCCGTAAAACGTTTTATAAAGACACAAAATATATTAAAAAAATAGAAAACAAGCCATTAGCACGAATATGAAAAATAGTATTTTTGCTTTTAGAGCTTTTATAATACATTTACTGGATTAAAGGACACTGGCAAGCGGCTGAAAACCTCACGAGCAGCATCTCTTACTGTTTTATTTATTTATTTATTCAAATTCGGACAGGTAAGTTAGATATATTGACGGGGTAGCATGATTGAAAAAGAAAATGACAAAAGATTAATCTGTACGTGTCCAAAAAACATGACTTTTATAAACTACTGTTATTCATATAATTGAGGCTTCTTTTTTAAATATTAAATGGATAAAAGAGATGAGAAGGTACAGGGAAAAAAATAGTGGAGACACTCATCAAAAACTTTGATTATGACCTAATTAATATTATATAAAGTTTTTTATAGGATGAATTTTAATTACATCAATAAAAATTATTAATGTGAATTATATTTGTTGTCACTTGTTTTTAGTGACTCATCGTTGACTATCTTTTTTTAGTGTTTTTAAAATTTTTAATTACATCTAGTAATTGCCACTAATATTTTTTTAAAATTTAATAATAAAAAAACACTATTATTTTTTAATTTATTTTTTTAAAAAAAAAAGTTAAAAAAAAAAAGAAAATCGCTGCTGAAAATGCCGGACTGTTCTTATGATATTATTGTCATCGTACTTCCTCCACACGGCACCCAAGAATTATTTGTCACCACATGCATTGAAGTCACCATATTAGAATATTTTAGAATAGTGTAATGTGTATAGTATAAAAGAATATTCTAGAATAGTGTAATGTGTATAAATAGAGAAGTGCACACATAACAAATGTGTATAGTATAAAAGAATATTCTAAAATAGTATAATGTGTATAGTATAAAAGAATATTCTAAAATAGTGTAATGTGTATAGTATAAAAGATTATTCTAAAATAATGTAATGTGTATAAATAGAGAAGTGCACACATAATAAATGTATGCAAAAAACAGAATATCAATACAACAGTTATTCAAATTTCAGTATCCCTCTCTTTTCTCTCTTCTCCCTCTTCCCTTCTCTAAACTAATTCTTCTTTCAATTCTGCAAACTCTCTCAATCCTAACATAACAAACCCTAAACAACAAAAGATCAACAATTCTCCGGCAACTCCTTCACTGATGGAGTCAACAACAGTCATCTTCCTCTGCCTCCTTTTCCTCTTCCTCCACCATCCTTCAGCAACATCATCAACAACTACCTCTATTTTTCCAAACGAGGCTCTCCCCACAAAATCAGGTTATCTCCCAGTCAAACCCAAAACCAACTCAGCTATTTTCTACACGTTTTATGAGGCTCAAAAACCAACTTCACCTCTTTCCCAAACCCCACTTCTCATTTGGCTCCAAGGTGGCCCTGGCTGCTCCTCCATGCTTGGAAACTTCCTTGAACTTGGCCCCTATCGCGTTGTCGATTCGCAAGACAACGAACACCCTGCTCTTCAGCCCAATTCTGGCTCCTGGAACCGCATTTTTGGCCTCATTTTCATCGATAACCCAATAGGAACCGGGTTTAGTATCGCTTCTAGCCCTGAAGAGATACCAAGAGATCAACACACTGTTGCTGAGCATCTCTTCGCCGCGATCTCTGAGTTTATTAAACTAGACCCAGTGTTCAAGACTCGCCCGATTTATATAACCGGAGAGAGTTATGCAGGAAAGTATGTTCCTGCAATTGGGTATTACATTTTGAAGAAGAATACGAAGCTGCCTGTGGCGAAACAAGTGAATCTGAAAGGTGTTGCTATAGGTAATGGGTTAACGGATCCGGGGACACAAGTCAAAACTCATGCCCTGAATGCTTACTTTTCTGGATTGATCAATGAGAGACAGAAGGGTGAATTGGAAGAAGCTCAAAGGGAGGCTGTCAAGTTAGTTAAAAGAGGAAATTGGAGTGAGGCAACAGATGCAAGAAGTAGGGTCTTGGATTTGTTGGGAAACATGACAGGACTGGCCACTTTGTATGATTTCACTAGGAAAGTGCCTTACGAAACAGAATTGGTAACTAAGTTGATGCAACTAGCCGAAGTGAAGAGTGCATTGAAGGCAAATGAATCTATAGTTTTTGAGGATTGTAGCGACACAGTGGGGGAAGCATTGCATGGAGATGTAATGAAGAGCGTCAAGTATATGGTGGAATTCTTGGTTGAGAAGACTAACGTGTTGTTGTATCAAGGGCATTTTGATTTGAGAGATGGAGTGGTTTCAACAGAGGCTTGGGTTAAGACAATGAAATGGGAAGGGATAGGGAAGTATTTGATGGCTGAGAGGAAGGTGTGGAAAGTAAATGGTGTGCTTGCTGGGTATGTGCAGAAGTGGAGGAGTTTTAGCAATGCTGTGGTGTTAGGGGCTGGGCATCTCGTTCCTACTGACCAAGCAGTGAATTCTCAGGCTATGATTGAGGATTGGGTCCTGGAAATGGGGGTCTTTGCTAATGTTTAAGGGGAGTATTCCGTGTCAGATTTCAGAGGGGCACTCTGAAATCAGTAGCTGCTGTTGCAAGGAGAGGATTTATTTGCTGGATCTTGTTTTTATTTGAAATAACATGTTCAGGGGAGATAGAACTGATGTAAAATTTTATCCAATTTCCTCTACCATCCACAGATGCTGTAGCGTGGCAGATTGTCATCAGTCATACTTCACCTTTTACCATATGAAATTTCAAGGTTCCTGGGAAATTCACCATACTTGTGTAGCTGGTATGGTATCTCCATGGCATCGCTCAGTAGCATATTTATTTTGAAAACCACTCAATTTTTTTAGTTTTACTGCCAAGATCCATCTACCGAATATTTTTAACCTCAAGACTATTTTGCAACTCCATTTATAGACTTCAAATCATATATTCCAATGATATTTACATTTAATTAAATAAATAAAGAATCATATATTCCAATGATATTTACATTTAATTAAATAAATAAAGAATCATATATTCCAATGAAGGGAAATAGAATAAATATATAATTTAATATATATGATCTTACAACATGAATCGTGTACTTGATAATTTTGTTTATTAAAATTATTTTTTTACTTAATGAAAATGAAATTATAATAAAAGTATATAAACAAGTATTGAAAGTGATTAAATAGAAAAAAAATATATATTATCAAGTATTGAAAAAAAAATATTATCATCTTAGGTGAAAATTAAGTAAAAACTAAATTATATTTAATCAAGTTGAAAAATTAAGATATATATATATATATATATATATAAATAAATCTTTGATCTTGAAACATGGGTCATATGCTCAATTCTATGTGATAAATTTATTTATTATATATATATATATATAAATAAATCTTTGATCTTGAAACATGGGTCATATGCTCAATTCTATGTGATAAATTTATTTATTAAAACTAATATATTTATTTAATAAAATGGTAAGAAAAAAAACTTTAGAAAAGTGATTGAGAAAATCAAATAATTCTTTTTAAAATAGAGTTACACAAAAGCAAATGCCTCCCAATATATATATTTTTTTAAATCGTACAAATCATGTCACGTTAATAAAACACATCATAAAAAATATGTTAAGAGCATCTCCAGCGGGGAGTGCCATTTTGGAGAGGTAAATCTCCAAAATGGCACTTTGAATAATGTAAAAATGACATTTTTGTTGATGTGTGCTCTAGTGGTAAAAGCCATTTTAGAGAGCCATTTATTTTTATATTATTTTAAATATAGTGTAATTATTTTGTATGTAGTTTAATTATGTAATTAATTATACAATTAATAAGAGTAAATTATATAATTAAATAATTGCTTTTAAAAAACCCTCCAATAATATAATTATTAATTTTATATATAATTTTTTACTCTCTTGTTAAAGTATTTTTAAGTAAAAATAAAAAATAATTATTTTTGATATAATCACATTATTTTCTAATATATATATATATATATATATATATATATAAAAGGTGGTCCCAAGTTGGGGCCACCTTTTTAGCTTGCTCTCCTGAGCTGCTACCACTACAAATGGCATCCCCGTTGCAGTGTAAACAGTATAGATAAAATAGCTAAATAATCATTTTTTTTATTTTTGCATGCGGGGATAGCATCCTGCTGTAGATGCTCTATATATATATATATATATATATATATATATATATATATATATATATATATATATATATATATATATATATATATATATATATATATATATATATATATATTATAAAAAGAAAAATAAAATAAAAATCTCAGGCACCATGCTTATACTTAGCACCCGTTTGGAAACGTGGTGCGTTCCATGTTTGCCAAATGGGATGGGGTTTTGGTGTTTGGTTTTGACCAAACATCGTTTTATTTCAGTGGATCCCACCCCATTTTTACACCCAAACAACGTTTTTTGAAAAGCATCTGGGGGGTGCTTTTCAAACGTCGTTTGTGCGAGATTGAATCGCCGTTTTCATGCAAACATGTGAAAATGAAAAATTTACATGCAAAACCCTGTGCATGGCTCTCTCTCTCTCTCTCTCTCTCTCTCTCTCTCTGCCCAAAACAGACCGAGAACTTCCATCATTTACTCCGGCCACCACAGGCCACCATTTACAATGAAAACACCACAGGAAGAACCACCTCGGCCTCCTCTACCCGTCGGTATCCTCCTTTTAAGCTCTCGTCGTGGTCGGTGAACAGTACCGCCACCTTCCAAGGCTGTTTCCGGCCATCACAGGCCACCATTTCAGACGCCACCACCACAGGAAGAACCACCTCGGCCTCCTCTACCCGTCGGTATCCTCCGTTGAAGCTCTCGTCGTGGTCGGTCGGAAGCCACTATTTCACGTGCAGGTGCGCTGCACTGTCGAAGAAGACGTGCACAGTGCAGCGCACCGTTTCGTGAAATTGGGCTGGGTTGGGCTGCTCTCGGCCCAGCCCAAGCTGGGCCGGCCCATTTAGCTGGGTGAGACCCAATCCGAATTTAAAAAAATATATATTTTTAAAAAAATGTGTAGATACAGATCAGTCTGAATGGAAGGAAAATATATGTTCGTGATGAAATTGCAAATAGTTTGATGGGAGAATAAAAAATAACATTTGTTTTTTCATGAATTATTAATTTCATAATATTATTATCATTATTAAATTTACAATATTTAAAAAAATTATATATATATATACCCTTTTAAGTAATTTTACAAGTTAAAAGTAGTTTGTAAAGTTTGGAAACCAAACACCAAAACTCCTTTTTCTTCAACCTTCAACTCAACCACAGTTTTAACCAAACACTTAACTGTTTTTTTTGAACCACAGTTAAAAACTCCATTTTTAAAACTCCATTTTTTCAACAACAACCGCAACCGCTACCGCTATACCAGACAGGCCCTTAGTCAATCGAGCCTTTAAGTCCAGGCTAACGGTTCTGGACTAACTATTTTTTTTAAGAAAAAGGTAAAAATATACCATTCCAAGCAGGAGATAGGATAAAAAAAAAACACACAAAAACCCTCTCATTGAAAAAACATGCCAACACAAAATTATTCATTGTCGTAATAGAATTAATATCAACCAAGATCAATCTTTATCATCAGAATTCAACTATTTTTTCTACTCTTTAAAATTACTAACTTAAAAATAAGTAAAATACGACTAAAACTATATTTTTGAACATTCGACGAACCCGGTAGTTTATAAATTGGAAAGTACGAGGATAAAATTAAACTTTTCATTGTATTTTTTAAATTGCCATCCATTTTTTATACCAGTTTCACTTTAGTCCCCTTTAGTTTAATTTCTCCCGTGCTCAGCAAACTTAAATTAAGTAGGCTTCAATTTGCCTCTAAAATAAACACGACCGGACAAAAAAAAACGAGTACCAAAATAAAAATAAAATAAAATTGTAACGACGAGCTGAGAGTGAAATGTGAAAGCATAGACAGTAATATTGATAAAATGGGCGTTGAACTTAGAAAATAGAGGCTGCAGACGCACTTGATTGCGATAAATTCCTTAGAATAATCTGCGAATTACATGATAGAAGATTCTATGCGCAGAAATGTACAAGGATAAGATCCATAGAGAAAATAAAAGGAAAAACATGTTTTTAAATTATTTTTATCGGCTAAATGTACAAATTATTGATCCACTTAACTAATAAAAATTGATGCAATTAAATAAACTTTGACAGGTGTCTTTTAAGGACATAATCCGTAAAACTTTTTATAAAGACAAAATATATTAAAAAAAATAGAAAACAAGCCATTAGCACGAATATGAAAAATAGTATTTTTGCTTTTAGAGCTTTTATAATACATTTACTGGATTAACAATTAAGCTCCCGTTTGGTTTTGTGGCTGTGTCCACGTTTCAAAAAAAGTCAGTGCCAAATGTTTTTTCAGTGTTTGGTAATGTGTTTAAATCGCATGAACAATGACTAGGCCCCGCTAAATTTGTGTTTCTACCCGTGGTTTTAAAGCAGCAGGTTTTTTCAACTTTTTTTCAACCCTCTCTTTTCAACATCTCAGGCATCTCTTTTCAACATCTCGGGCATCGAATATTCACAGAGCATCCCTCTGCAAACTGCTAGATTCCTCATCGATTTTTCATGCATCCCAGATTGCAAACTGCTGGAATCTCTCATCGAGTTTTCATGCTTTATGTCTCGAGCCTGCAAATTGCTCAGTTTTTTTGTCTTCTCCAGCCTGCAATTTGGGTTCGCTGAGGGATTTGGCCAGCGAACCCATCTCCCTTAAATCCTCAGTGTTCCCAACAAGAACCATCTCCATTGCACAAGCATCTTTTCTCTTCTCCCTTGCGAACCGGCCAGAGAACCCATCTCCACAAATCCCTCATCGTCGCGCAACCACCTCCCATCTCCCCTCTTCTCCCTTGCGCAACCACCTCCCATCGCCAGAGAACCCATCTCCCTTGCTTTATTCGAAGGAGATCGCAACATGACGTTGATTTTGTTCAATATGATTGTAATCCCCAATATGTACTAGATGATGTTTTTCCAGATATTATAGCGTGAGATAATAGTCAGGGATTGCAAATGCCTTCACGTATAGATAATGTTCGTGATAGCATTGCAAATAGTTTGATGAACAAATAATAAATAAGTGTCAACTTGACTTGATCTATTCCTTCCATTACAAAAATATGATTATTAATACAAAATAAATATACAGAGAGAGTTCTATAAATATGTGTATATATGTAAAAAGCTACATGCAAAACTTGGTTACCAAACACACAAAACTGTTTTTTTTCAACCGCAGACTCAATCACTGTTTTTAACCAAACACTCACTGCTTATTTTGAACCGCAGAAAAAACGTTTTTTTTTAAACTGTTTTTTTTCAACCTCAACCATAACAACAACCGCAATACCAAACAGGCCCTAAAAGGACAATGGCAAGCGGCTGAAAACCTCACGAGCAGCATCTCTTACTGTTTTATTTATTTATTTATTCAAATTCGCACAGGTAAGTTAGATATATTTGACGGGATAGCATGATTGAAAAAGAAAATGACAAAAGATTAATCTGTACGTGTCCAAAAAACATGACTTTTATAAACTACTGTTATTCATATAATTGAGGCTTCTTTTTTAAATATTAAATGGATAAAAGAGATGAGAAGGTACAGGGAAAAAAATAGTGGAGACACTCATCAAAAACTTTGATTATGACCTAATTAATATTATATAAAGTTTTTTATAGGATGAATTTTAATTACATCAATAAAAATTATTAATGTGAATTATATTTGTTGTCACTTGTTTTTAGTGACTCATCGTTGACTATCTTTTTTTAGTGTTTTTAAAATTTATTAATTACATCGAGTAACTGCCACTACTATTTAAAAAAAAAAAGGTTAAAAAAATGAAAATCGCTGCTGAAAATGCCGGACTGTTCTTATGATATTATTGTCATCGTACTTCCTCCACACGGCACCCAAGTATTATTTGTCACCACATGCATTGAAGTCACCAGATCAGACAACAGCTCCATTAACTAGTAGTGCACTATAACAAACCCCAAACAACAAAAGATCAACAATTATCCGGCAACTCCATCACTGATGGAGTCAACAACAGTCATCTTCCTCTGCCTCCTTTTCCTCTTCCTCCACCATCCTTCAGCAACATCATCAACAACTACCTCTATTTTTCCAAACGAGGCTCTCCCCACAAAATCAGGTTATCTCCCAGTCAAACCCAAAACCAACTCAGCTATTTTCTACACGTTTTATGAGGCTCAAAAACCAACTTCACCTCTTTCCCAAACCCCACTTCTCATTTGGCTCCAAGGTGGCCCTGGCTGCTCCTCCATGACTGGAAACTTCCTTGAACTTGGCCCCTATCGCGTTGTCGATTCGCAAGACAACCAACACCCTGCTCTTCAGCCCAATTCTGGCTCCTGGAACCGCATTTTTGGCCTCATTTTCATCGATAACCCAATAGGAACCGGGTTTAGTATCGCTTCTAGCCCTGAAGAGATACCAAGAGATCAACACACTGTTGCTGAGCATCTCTTCGCCGCGATCTCTGAGTTTATTAAACTAGACCCAGTGTTCAAGACTCGCCCGATTTATATAACCGGAGAGAGTTATGCAGGAAAGTATGTTCCTGCAATTGGGTATTACATTTTGAAGAAGAATACGAAGCTGCCTGTGGCGAAACAAGTGAATCTGAAAGGTGTTGCTATAGGTAATGGGTTAACGGATCCGGGGACACAAGTCAAAACTCATGCCCTGAATGCTTACTTTTCTGGACTGATCAATGAGAGACAGAAGGGTGAATTGGAAGAAGCTCAAAGGGAGGCTGTCAAGCTAGTTAAAATAGGAAATTGGAGTGAGGCAACAGATGCAAGAAGTAGGGTCTTGGGTTTGTTGCGAAACATGACAGGACTGGCCACTTTGTATGATTTCACTAGGAAAGTGCCTTACGAAACAGAATTGGTAACTAAGTTGATGCAACTAGCCGAAGTGAAGAGTGCATTGAAGGCAAATGAATCTATAGTTTTTGAGGGTTGTAGCGACACGGTGGGGGAAGCATTGCATGGAGATGTAATGAAGAGCGTCAAGTATATGGTGGAATTCTTGGTTGAGAAGACTAACGTGTTGTTGTATCAAGGGCATTTTGATTTGAGAGATGGAGTGGTTTCAACAGAGGCTTGGGTTAAGACAATGAAATGGGAAGGAATAGGGAAGTATTTGATGGCTGAGAGGAAGGTGTGGAAAGTAAATGGCGTGCTTGCTGGGTATGTGCAGAAGTGGAGGAGTTTTAGCAATGCTGTGGTGTTAGGGGCTGGGCATCTCGTTCCTACTGACCAAGCAGTGAACTCTCAGGCTATGATTGAGGATTGGGTCCTGGAAAGGGGGGTCTTTGCTAATGATTAAGGGGAGTATTCCGTGTCAGATTTCAGAGGGGCACTCTGAAATCAGTAGCTGCTGTTGCAAGGAGAGGATTTCGTGTCTGACATTGCAATGAACAGATCCCACGCTTCGTTTTCATCTATCAGGAACCATCCAAATGATGTTTTAATTGAACAACATGGTAGGATTGTATCTGCTGGATCTTGTTTTTATTTGAAATAACATGTTCAGGGGAGATAGAACTGATGTAAAATTTTATCCAATTTCCTCTACCATCCACAGATGCTGTCGCGTGGCAGATTGTCATCAGTCATACTTCACCTTTTACCATTTGAAATTTCAAGGTTCCTGGGAAATTCACCATACTTGTGTAACCGGTATGGTATTCTCATTAATTCACCATACCATCCAACATATATTATCAAGTATTGAAAAACAAATTATCATCTTAGGTGAAAATTAAGTAAAAACTAAATTATATTTAATCAAGTTGAAAAATTAAGATATATATATATATATATATATATATATATATATATATATATATATATATATATATATATAAAAATAAATCTTTGATCTTGAAACATGGGTCATATGCTCAATTCTATGTGATAAATTTATTTATTAAAACTAATATATTTATTTAATAAAATGGTAAGAAAAAAACTTTAGAAAAGTGAATGAGAAAATCAAATAATTCTTTTTAAAATAGAGTTACACAAAAACAAATGCCTCTCAATATAAAAAAAAATGTTCAAATCGTACAAATCATGTCACATTAAAAAAACACATCATAAAAAATATGTTAAACCATAATATATATAATATAAGCCTAATTACAAGGTTAAAAAGAAAAAGAAAATAAAAAATCTCAGGCACCATGCTTATACTTAGTCAATTGAGCTTTTAAGAGGGTGTGTTGGGAGTGTGGTGCAAATAGAGATAGCAAAAAAGTTGAAAGTATGAATCCTTGGTTAATTGTAAGAAACTAAGTTTCGGCCATAAGGCCAACTTTTTGTTTATTGTAAAAACCAAGTTTCATGGAAAGCAGTAAATTGTTGTTTTCCATGCGTTATAATTGGTTGGGGAGGGCTATATTTATATATATATTATTTATTATATTTTCTTATAAAAATATATTTTTAATATTAAAATAATATAAAAATTAATTACAATAAATAAATATATTAGAAGAATATCACAATATAATTTTTTTTCTCGAAATTCTAATTTTGTTTTAGATGATATTTTACTATATGTTATTTCGGAATCGCAGAGGCCTTCACGTATGTATTTAGTTCGTGATGAAATTACAAGAAGTTTGATAGAAGAATAAAAACAAGTGTCTAATTTACTTGAATTATTAATTACATTTTATTATTATAATTATTAAATATTTAAAAAACAACACACACACACTTTAAAGTAATTTCACAAGTTGACAGCAATATAAAAAACATGTTAACCAAACACACGAAACTACTTTTTATCAACCTCAAACTCAACCATAGTTTTAACAAAACACTTCAAAACTTATTTTGAACTGCAGCTAAAGTGTTTTTCATGAAACTGTTTTTTTAAAACCTCAACTACAAAAATAAAAGCAATACCAAACACACCCCAAGTCCAGGTTAACTAACTATTTTTTTATTTTAAAAAAGGTAAAAACATACAATTCCAAGCTAGAGATAGGATGAAAACACATACACAAAAAACCCTCTCATTGATAAAAACCATGCCAACACAAAAATTATTCATTGTCGTAATTAGAATTAATATCAACCAAGATCAATCTTTATCATCAGAATTCAACTATTATTTTCTACTCTTTAAAATTATTAACTTAAAAATAAGTAAAATAAGACCAAAACTATATATTTGAACATTCGAGGAACCCAGTAATTTATAACTTGGAAAGTATGAGGATAAAATTAAACTTTTCATTGTAATTTTTAAATTGCCACCCATTTTTTATACCCGTTTCACCTTAGTCCTCTTTATTTTAATTTCTCCCGTGCTCAGCAAACCTAAACTAAGTAGGCTTCAATTTGCCTCTAAAATAAACACGACCGGACAAAAAAAAACGAGTACCAAAATAAAAATAAAATAAAATTGTAACGATGAGCTGAGAGTGAAATGTGAAAGCATAGACAGTAATATTGATAAAATGGGTGCTGAACTTAGAAAATAGAGGCTGCAGACGCACTTTGATTGCGATAAATTCCTTAGAATAATCTGCGAATTACATGATAGAAGATTATATGCACAGAAATGTACAAGGATAAGATCCATAGAGAAAATACAAGGAAAAACATGTTTTTAAATAATTTTTATTGGCTAAATGTACAAGTTATCGATCCACTTAACTAAAAATTATTAATGTGAATTATATTTGTTGTCACTTGTTTTTAATGACTCATCGTTGACTATCTTTTTTTAGTGTTTTTAAAATTTTTAATTACATCGAGTAAGTGCCACTAATTTTTTTAAAAAATTTAATAATAAAAAAACACTATTATTTTTTAATTTATTTTTTAAAAAAAAAGTTAAAAAAATGAAAATCGCTGCTGAAAATCCCGGACTGTTCTTATGATATTATTGTCATCGTACTTCCTCCACACGGCACCAAAGAATTATTTGTCACCACATGCATTGAAATCACCAGATCAGACAACAGCTCCATTAACTAGTAGTGCACTATAACAAACCCTAAACAACAAAAGATCAACAATTATCCGGCAACTCCATCACTGATGGAGTCAACAACAGTCATCTTCCTCTGCCTCCTTTTCCTCTTCCTCCACCACCCTTCAGCAACATCATCAACAACTACCTCTATTTTTCCAAACGAGGCTCTCCCCACAAAATCAGGTTATCTCCCAGTCAAACCCAAAACCAACTCAGCTATTTTCTACACGTTTTATGAGGCTCAAAAACCAACTTCACCTCTTTCCCAAACCCCACTTCTCATTTGGCTCCAAGGTGGCCCTGGCTGCTCCTCCATGACTGGAAACTTCCTTGAACTTGGCCCCTATCGCGTTGTCGATTCGCAAGACAACGAACACCCTGCTCTTCAGCCCAATTCTGGCTCCTGGAACCGCATCTTTGGCCTCATTTTCATCGATAACCCAATAGGAACCGGGTTTAGTATCGCTTCTAGCCCTGAAGAGATACCAAGAGATCAACACACTGTTGCTGAGCATCTCTTCGCCGCGATCTCTGAGTTTATTAAACTAGACCCAGTGTTCAAGACTCGCCCGATTTATATAACCGGAGAGAGTTATGCAGGAAAGTATGTTCCTGCAATTGGGTATTACATTTTGAAGAAGAATACGAAGCTGCCTGTGGCGAAACAAGTGAATCTGAAAGGTGTTGCTATAGGTAATGGGTTAACGGATCCGGGGACACAAGTCAAAACTCATGCCCTGAATGCTTACTTTTCTGGACTGATCAATGAGAGACAGAAGGGTGAATTGGAAGAAGCTCAAAGGGAGGCTGTCAAGCTAGTTAAAATAGGAAATTGGAGTGAGGCAACAGATGCAAGAAGTAGGGTCTTGGGTTTGTTGCGAAACATGACAGGACTGGCCACTTTGTATGATTTCACTAGGAAAGTGCCTTACGAAACAGAATTGGTAACTAAGTTGATGCAACTAGCCGAAGTGAAGAGTGCATTGAAGGCAAATGAATCTATAGTTTTTGAGGATTGTAGCGACACAGTGGGGGAAGCATTGCATGGAGATGTAATGAAGAGCGTCAAGTATATGGTGGAATTCTTGGTTGAGAAGACTAACGTGTTGTTGTATCAAGGGCATTTTGATTTGAGAGATGGAGTGGTTTCAACAGAGGCTTGGGTTAAGACAATGAAATGGGAAGGAATAGGGAAGTATTTGATGGCTGAGAGGAAGGTTTGGAAAGTAAATGGTGTGCTTGCTGGGTATGTGCAGAAGTGGAGGAGTTTTAGCAATGCTGTGGTGTTAGGGGCTGGGCATCTCGTTCCTACTGACCAAGCAGTGAATTCTCAGGCTATGATTGAGGATTGGGTCCTGGAAAGGGGGGTCTTTGCTAATGTTAAAGGGGAGTATTCCGTGTCAGATTTCTGAGTGGCACTCTGAAATCAGTAGCTGCTGTTGCAAGGAGAGGATTTCGTGTCTGACATTGCAATGAACAGATCCCACGCTTCGTTTTCATCTATAGAACCATCCAAATGATGTTTTAATTGAACAACATGATAGGATTGTATCTGCTGGATCTTGTTTTTATTTGAAATAACATGATGTAAAATTTTATCATCTTGTGATCCAAATGATGTTTTTATTTGTCAGGGGAGATAGAACTGATGTAAAATTTTATCCAATTTCCTCTACCATCCACAGATGCTGTAGCGTGGCAGATTGTCATCAGTCATACTTCACCTTTTACCATATGGAATTTCAAGGTTCCTGGGAAATTCACCATACTTGTGTAACTGGTATGTATCTCCATGACATCGCTCAGTAGCATATTTATTTTGAAAACCACTCAATTTTTTTAGTTTTACAGCCAAGATCCATCTACCGAATATTTTTAACCTCAAGACTATTTTGCAACTCCATTTATAGACTTCAAATCATTCCATGACTTAATATTCACTGGCTTGATCATTTCATCCCAAGTCCCAACTGCTTGTGCAGCATTCCCCTTTCACTGGTAAGTGGAAGGAATATCCTGCCAGGGGGCAATCAATCCATGGTCTTATTTAACAATGCCGAACGCTACTCTTCTCCGTCAAGCAACTGAAAGTTGAAGGCCAGAAAATAATGTAGCTGGCTAACTCCATTTGCAATCATGGTTTCATCATATTCACACCGTTTTCACTTCTTGGCTGGCATCATGATTACGGTACTGTTAAAATCATATAATTTTTTATTAACGGCTTGTTCATCATATATATTTTTGTTCTCCCTACATCGGAAAGCAGTGAACACTAAACATGGCTCGTTTTCTTGAAAAGACGTGGTCATGAATTGGGCCGGGAAAGCAAAGCACTACGGGGCTTTTATTGTAATAATATCTCCCGCCTTTGGATACCAGCCATCCCTTATTTCCCCACACGCGCACACTGATGCTACAATCGGCTTCGAAGAGCAGAGAAGGAGAAGCAAGGTATGCGTTAAGAAATCAAAATGTCCTTCGATTTCTTTATACAATCTGGTCATAAATTTGATCCAATTTTCCGCAGTATTGATTATAACTGCTTTTGTTCTTTCTAAAAATCGTGATTGATTATTTTCTTCCTGCAGGTTCTATTGCATAATTTATACTAATTCGGAATGTCCTGCTCATGTTTTGATCTTGTTTCTAATGGCACCGATTCCATCAGCCATGAAATCATATGGTTTTGTAAGTATAGGAATGCTGTTACTTATTTTATTTTTTTGTTCTCGAAATAAATATTTAGGTTATGTGACCAGAAGAAGAAGCCTCTTTTCGATTTGAATTCTCTTTTTATTTATCCCTTGATTAAAGATTCCATTTCAGTGTTGTAGTGGAAAATGGTTGACGACTGTAATTTTCTCTAAAGCGGAGAGAGGATATAGAAATGATTTTGGGTAGAAACGCTAGGCACTTACTCTGTTCTGATTTTATTATGCTTAAAAGGAGGGAATATTTCAAATATTCGGAATTTTCCTTTTGAGTTGCAGGTTTGATAATTTCATCTTCGGGGTATTGAAATTGCGTATTCGATCCAAGCATACATCTAAGGAAAGGTTGTTTGAAGAAGTATACCATCATGGTAGGCAAATTATATCAAATCAGTAAAAGTTTCTTAATACAGTAATGAGAGTGTGTTGACAGATGAGTATTCCCTTGCATTTGCTCGCTTTATCGACCCTTTTTTCTTAGAATTTCTCTGCTGCAAGTGACCTTTTCGTCTAGATGATGTTTAATGTTAGCAAAATTGAGATACATTCTAGTAGAAAAGATGAAAAAGTGACGGGGAGAGTTAAAATTGACCTGGGTTGATTATTATGATAGCAAGAATTGTGTTTATGTTGTGGAAAATATGACTCTAAACTCAATGGAGATGAAATAAATAAAATTTTGGTTGCAGAACTCAACTTGTTGAGGATTGAGGCTCACTTAAGCTGAGGTGAAGAAAATTTTCTTCATTCTCATTTTTCATATAAAACAGTTTGTTGTTTTTGCTGTAAAATAGGAAAGACATGTGCCGTCTTCCTATTTGTTTGAATTAGAACTGTTTATATCAATCAAGGGTTATCATGAAAGGATTTCTATGGAATTTAGGGTGTGGCTGTTTGTGCAAAACAGTATATCCTTGATAGTAGAAAGCAGCTAACAGTATTTTCTTTCAAATACTGTTCTTCTTCTTCTTAAAATAAGCGCTATTGTTTGGCCAATGTTTACTCACAAACTTTTGTATTTAAGCTATTCAGGCTTGATGAGAATTCATACTTCCATTACCTTTTCCTTTTCTTTTGAATTCCCCCCCCCCCCTCCATGGCGTGGGCAGGTTGCAAGTATTTTCTGTTGGGTAAAATATGATCTAGTTGTATTATTTTTTTGTCAATTACTTGATGAAAATATTGTAGGCCTTTTTTAAGGGTAGGATTATTGCTGGTTTAATTATGATAGAGATGAATGCAAATAGCTGAGAAATTGATCATGAAGATTTTCAGAGGAAAAGTGCCTGGCAGTTCGTAATCAAGAGGCCTCTTCATAAGCATGGAACAATCTTTATTGTTATTAAAAGTCACCCCATAGTTTTTTTAGGTTTTAGAATTTCATGATGATTTTGTATAACGGAAATATGCAATTAATCTCTGTGTTCTCAGAATACAAAGAGTGTTTCGTCTGCATGGTCTTGGGTGTTATTTAGCTCTTCATACCACATGTTCCTTGACTTATAATTTACTTTCATGCAGGAATCAGCTCTCATGGGTTCTGATGGTTTTCATGATTTAATTTAGAATGAAACAGCTTGAAAGCAACTTAGTGTGAATGCCAAAGATGCTACAAATTATTTTGGGGTCTTCTTGGCATGTAAAAGATTTCCCTCCATTGTTTTGGATAATTTCTTCTAGTGGAACTGCATGATGAGCCTGACATATATGGCCTTTTAGCAGCTACAAGTCTGGAAGGATGTCTTCCAATTGCTATGGGTGTGAACTGTGTTGATCCAGATAATGAGCAGTGGGCTTCTCAACACGCTCTTTCAAATGTGAACTCTTCCACGCCAAACGAATTAGAGTGAAAGCTCGTACTTAATAAGTGAATGTAGGGAAGAAAATATATATGCATCAAAAGAATCGTAAGAAGTTTTTTTTCCCTAGTTTGCCTGTATATTCTCCAGATGTGACTTCGGAAACTGAAGAAAAACTAGATCATAAAATCAGCACAGAAGAATCTGCTACCAAAGTGGAGCCTGAATTACAAGAAAATCCTACCAGTTGCCTACCTGGTTAAATACTAGGCAACACTGTCAGCTGGAAAACTGTGGTTTTCACATGATCGGTCTGTTGTGTGAAAACATGAAGTTATTTTATGCTCTTACAATTGAAATAGGACATGGGTTCACATTCTCGTAATGTCCATACAGTCGCAGAAGTTACCGCAACCTTTTCCTCGAACTTATGCTGATTAGCAGAATGCACATTTTGGAATGGAAGGTGAACAGTATGTGATTTCTATTAGGAAAGTAACATCTTCCAGGTATTGAGGTATCGTTCCTGAAGTTTTTTGCTTTCCCATTTCTTATGCTGGATGAACACAGAATGCCATTCTGATTTTTCAATTTCATCAACAATATTGGCTTGTGTTATTGTAAGTTGTTGGAGTTCCTATACCACTTATATTATGTAAGGGGAAACAAAGTACCAGATATGGTTAAAATTGATGGACTTGATTGCATGAATAAATTGTGCACATTTGGCTACTGGACTGATAATTAAACTGCAATTAGTTTGAAATTCTATCTCTGGAAAAATGCAATTTCCACTGAAACAAGGATAAAGGATTTAATTGTTTGGAGATGAAAATTCACTATATGCTAACATAGTGAATGCTGTGAATGAATAAATCCAATTCTCTTATTATTTATGCATTGTTTTGATAGAGGAACTGCGGTTAGTTATTGCTTGCAATTGTAGGTATTCGGTGTTCTATATCTTCAGAGCACCATTCTTTTTTTCTGGGATAATGTTATGCTGTCTGGTCCTGTGTAGTTAAAGTTTTAAGCCTGTTTTTATGGACACTGCAGATCTTAATAAGAAAGGAGAAGGGAGAACAAGAAAATATTTAGACATTTCCTTATATTTGCTTAATTTCCAGATTTTGGCTGTACACAATATGCACTCTCTTCATATGCACATGTATATGTTCTTGTCTAACTATATATATTTTCTGTGTCCTTGTCTGTTGATGCATCGATTATGAAGTGAATGGGAAGTTTATGTATCCATATTGATATTGTTGATCATTTCATTTTCATGGCAGTTAGAGCCAGTTATTTGTCGGCATTTACTGAAGTGATTCTGGGTTGTGAGATCATGAACAATGAATTTAAGCATGCGATTGATGACATTAGTACCAGAGGAAAGATAACAATTTATTTGCACCTTAAGAAATATTTTTGTGGCACTCTTTTTACTCGTCTGTGTTTTCTTGAAAGACCCAAAGAGAACCACAAATTGGGAGATGTCTGCGTACATGGCAAGGTGAGTAGGTTTGATACTTTTTTTCCTCTTTTGATCAAGAGTACCAGTTGTCCACATTTTTTCATCCAATAGTGTTTGCATGAGCAAGGGTAAGATATTTGTAATGAGTCCCATTACTGTGTATTTCATCTTCGTTTGGCCTACTTATTCTACGAAAAAGACTTTGCCCAAGGCATTTTTTTGATATATCCGACGAGGATGCTGTTGTTCAGTCCTGTAGACTAATTTACTAAAAGTTACTCAAGCATTTTTTATGAACTTAGTTTCCATGGATAAACCATTTATGAGCTTTTGAATGCTGCTTTTCTTTCTTAAGTTTTTTGTTTTTTTACTTCCGCGTTTGAAACCTTTAATGGAAGTAGTTCTATCCAGAAACTAGCTTAGGAGGTTTTTTGACGACTCTGCTAGCACTTCTAGAATAATTGAAAGTGAATATGCTTGGTGGATATATTCACCATTTAAGTAAAGAGCAACCCTATGGAGGTTTCTGATCTTTGTGGATGTCATTTTGACAATGTAGTACAGATTTGCCTTTTCTTTTCTTTTTTTGGTTGCTAGGAGGGGGTCTCTTCCAAGATTTGCTGGCAACTCTTTTGGCTCATTTCCGCAAAGATGTTATGGATTGCTAGGCTGCACGCCATGGCAGCAACAAGCTTCAAGGTAATTGCCTCGAGAAATCAATTTGCAATTAAGATAATGCACGCCTAACCTAAAAGAAAGAGTTTTAGCCCATAAACATGCTCTCCTATTCAACGAACCACCTTGTCTTCCCAGGTTAACGCTCAGTGCAAAAAGACCAGGAATTGATCTTTCGACTGCTTTCTTTGAGTTTTGTTTGGTCTCCGGCTTCAAATAACTACAGTGGGTACCTTAATCTATTCTCTACTTTGTGAAAGTTGAATCGTATAAATTATGACTCCTGTGAGGAAAAGGTTTCTCTGGGTGGTGCAAAAGAAGTGTATTAGAACCAATTAATACCGATCTTACTTTGGCCAGAAACATTTATTTGTTTGGTAGCTCAAATTGGTGATGTGATTTCAATGATGAAGCATATATAAAAACGCTGCAAGGTTTATGATCTGTATGGTCACGTTGTATTTATAAGCATGATATATATTATGACTAATTATACGATATGCTCTTTGATGGATATTTTATATATATATATAATACAAATTCAATTTTTTAAATACACACTGGCTACTTGTTATTGCGGTAGCATGAAAAATATTATTTGTTTGGAAAATGCATTGAAATAATTAATGTTTTTATATCATTAGATTGAAAGATATAAAAAATAATTCGGAGCAATAATAAAAAATAATAATCTTTTTCGAAAACAAAAAAAAATAGACACTTAGGCATATGATTTGAAGAGGATGTATTTCAATCACAATCAATCTATAATATGTTTTCTTACGATAGCATTTCATTTATTTACTGTAATAAATTCATTACTTGTATTTTTAAGCTGGAAGAAAACATAGTGTGTAAATTTCTTTTACTGCTATTATATCATCTTATCGGAGAAGGCAAGGCATGGAAGCGGGGATGTTATCTCGTGAGATATTCGAAACATGCTGTCGGCAAGCACATATTCTAATGTAAAATTTTCAATGACCACAGTGAAAATAGCAATGACCTCGTAAAGCAAAATGCTGCTTCTGTGGTCTGCCTCGTACCAGAATCCTAATCAAAATCCCCTATGAGATTTAGGAAGGTTTGGTGGGCAACTATATTATACGGGAAGATTGGCCCCACTTGCTATCCACTGAGATTACAAGACATGGTTCGTCCACGGACTAACCAATCAGCAGAGCCACGAAAGGGACAACCAGACAAGTGGGGACCCACTTCTGGTTCCCTACCCAATGATCTAGATGGGGCCCACAGGTGCTCCATGTTCCGCGAGATGTCCATAACCTAATCATCAAGATTGGGCCCCACAGTAGCCACGCTTTTGCCATATAATTCTTCGCCGGTGTCTCTGCCCGGCGTATACTGTATGCCTCCGAGGATCACGAGCCGTCACTCGATCTACATTCTTTAAAGTTATTTTTTATTTAAGAATAAATTAGAATATTTCTATACATTTAATATCAACTTGTCAAAACTATCAGATAAAATATATTTCAAAATGACTAAAAATAGAAACAAAAGCTTTTCTAAATACACCCAGAAATATTCTTTTTTATGGTGGTTCGTGGAATACTAATATGATAATGTGCTGCTTGACAAAGTCATTTAATATCAATTTAAATAAGATTCTCTGTGGAAGAAGTTAAAGAACCTCCTCATAATATGCTGCTGATATTGTGACTTAATAAAAACTCTAAATAAAATTAACAACAACATTAGTAATTGTTATACTAGATTGTATATATATATATATAAAATCAGTGATCATGCATTTTTTTGGGAACTTTATTCTCGTCAGAATAAAAAAATTGAAACCCCCGATTTAAACACTTACAAGTAAGGCATCTTGAATTATACAAGTCCATCATGAATTAAATGAGAATCAACTAGTGCTGTTTGGGTATTTATCGACTCAACAACACAAATGACCGTTCCTGCCATATGATAGGCTCACGAGTGGACTTTTCACGCAATAATCTTAAAAGAGATCTTTTATTCCTTTGCTTCATGTGTTGAAACAAATGTTAGAAAAATCCATTTTTCATCCAAGGCTTATCCTGGCGGGGGCTTTTTGGTCAAGGTGCAGCTGCAAATTGCAATGTTAAATTAGCTAGCTCATATATATATATATATATATATCGACTACTTGTCTCAGATCACGACAACGACTCCAGTGCATCGCAAAGGAAAATACATTGACCGGTACTCAAGTGGAGAGCACGCTAGAGCCGTGGTAATGAAGGAATTACTTTGGTCCTTTGAAAATTGAAATCCCATGAGTCCTCAAATATGGGCGCGCGTGTGCCTGTCTTGACAAAGTCACACCGACCACTTCATCTCGAAGAACCACTTCAAATTAGATCATGACCTTCCAATATAACTTTTCAAGGACTATGCGATGGTAGGCATCAAGAGTGGCAATACATCGATTCCGGCCGGTTTTTTTCTGTCGTAGATAGCACTCATATCCTTCTATTGTCTAACTGTGTACCAAATGGTACGCATAATCCTGCAAACACACTTGATTTTGTTTATGTTTTGGTACTTTTTGTCGAGCTTACTAGTAATGGAAGAAGCATGCCTTTTGTTTTCAAGTGTTTTTTTTTATATTATTATTATCAAATTCCTGGTGTGTGAGAAGAAGAAAATGTCATTTCAAATGCTACACTATTTAGCAGAGAAAATTGCATCATCAAAACAACTACAAGTTGCGAGAACATGGAAGATCCTGTGCTGCCTCATCTTGAGCACACCAAAGTCCAAATATAAATAAAGTGACTGTCCATTAAAAACCTGGTTGGTTTGAACCTTGATGGTATCGACCACCCAAAGTCTACCTAAGAGATATGTGTAATAATGAATGTACGATGTCTAAAATATAAATAATTGTTTACAATTATGCTCCTCAACTTCTTCGCATATATAATCAAGGTGCAGCTAGAAAAAAAAAATATTTTGAGAGGGATTGCCATCAAATCAACTACAAAATCAAACTTGAAAACAGGTCATCATATTAAGACAAAGTCGGAGAGCGAAGGATCAAATGCATAACTATGATGGAAAAAAATAATTAAAAAACCAATATCCAGATTATAAAATTTTCCAACTTCTGGAGTGCATAGCTTCGAAAGACAGCAGCGCAATGTATAAATGGGTGTAGAATTAGCTTATCGATAGCAAGAGATAGCGATAAAATGCCAGGAGAGCACGGCATGTATGAATATGGTGGGTGTGAATTACCGGACAAGCGCGGGCGTGCATCTCATCATGTGTGGCGTGTCCTGATCATATCCCCCATTACTTTGTTCAGATTCTAAGAGTCATCCCAGTTCATTTCATCTATTATTTCGGCTATAAATGCTCTCCGCAAAGTGATATTTTTAGCTTTGAAATGTTTTCAGTTTATTAAAAAATATATACACAATATCCCAACACAGAACATTATTCTTTTTTATATCACCATGTACATTTAAAGGAATAATTAATCCCATTTTATTTAGGTTAGACGAAGTTTAAAATATTCCGACCATTGAAACTGGAATTAAGAGAGCGGTTTGACTGAGATGATTTTGTTCCAACTGTTCCCTATGTCGCTTCATGTAAACATGGTCTCGGCATACAGTTGCTGCGGTATCTAGACAGACAAGAGTAGACTTGGTCTACGTCCTTTGATTAATATTTCGTGGAAGAAAATTGTGTTCCTAAAGGTTCGTGTTGGAAAATAGTTCAAGAATCTCAACACCATTAATCATGAAGTATAATAAAATAAGAAGCATGATTAGTATTTAAACAAACAGTATACAAAGATTGATTTACATGGCTGGACAGCTTTAATAAAGTCTATATAGGTGGGCATGATCGAAGAAATTTATTATGTGAAAAAATAATTCAAATAATTCTTTTCATTATTCAGCAACAACTCATGTTCAGTTTCTCTCACCTTTTCTGCTCTAACATGATGCAAAAAAGCTTATGAAAATACTATTATTAATTTTCTCTCCACGAGTCACTTTTTAATTATTATTTATTATAATTATTATTATTTTACTACCAAAATGTTGAGAATATGCACTAACAAACAAGCCGTTAATCTTAAAATATAATAATCTTAAACTTTTATATGGTTTAAATATCTCAGGATTTCCAAAAAGCTTCTTTCAGTCCATGGTCCCGTAGTTGAAGACAGGCTCAACAATTCAGTTGCTTATGTACCATAGGACTCAAAATGCGCAAAGCATATTCAATAATGGACGGCTCGCCGTAGTACATCTACCTGTAAGAATTATTATTATTATTATTATTATTATTATTATTATTTATTTAAGGATTTTCCATTACAAGTATGTTATGAGTTCTTAAGGGCATGACGTGATGTTAAAGGAATTGCGATCTGCATAGCAGGTCTCGAGTTTAAGTCATCTTTTATAAGAGTCTGAGATAATCGGGATTTAACTCGCTCGCTTGGACCTACAAAATACATTTTTAAAAAATAGAGTTTCCTCGCATAAAAATAAATAAATGTTATGAGTAGTTCTATATATTAAGTAATTAAGTTAATGAGATATAAATATGATTCAGTTTCATGTTGAAATCGAAACTTAAATGATAGTTTTACGTGTAAAACTAATTGAATGTGATCCTAACTTGAAATGAATCTTAATGAAAATCCCCCTAATTAATCAATGGAAATATAAAATCACCAGAGCCAAGGCTGTATATAAAAAGTATCCTCCTCGAATTTCTTTATTTTGGAGGATGAGCATGTTCTGAATACCTATTCTAATTTTGTCAGTGATGACATTTCCGGGTTATATTTTCTTTTATTCCTCTCGTTCCTTTTTTTTTATTTTTTATGCTGAGGTTCCTTGGCGTCGACTACATTATTTTCTTTTTTTATTCGATTACTTATTTTATTTAATAATTTTTTAAAATTATTGGGCTACGCGTACATATATTAATGTTATAATCTATTAGATGAGATTGCTTGGTGTTTGAAATTTCAATAATTGTATACAGACATAGAAAAATCAGAGTTAGAATTTGATAAATATGAATTAAATTGGACTATTTTGAAGCATAAAATATCAACTTTGATAATGAAAAAACTGTAAAAGTAAATAAATAATATTCAGAGGCTAACAAAGTCGTACCGGAATATTTATCTTATAATAGATTAAAAGAAATAATTGCCGAAGATGTATACTGGGTTTTAATAAGATTAAACTTCAGCTCCTGACACTTTCTTGATAACGAACACCTTATTCTCATTTAAAACTAAGACATTCATGCGATGACACCTTAAGCATTATAATATGTTTTCCGATAAAAAAAAATGTCGTCCCCAATAATTATCCGTGGCAGTAGTTTTAAAATTATTAAGACTGGTTTCCCCGCATTTGGAATAATTCTAAATAATTTAAAATTTGGATTTTTAAAAAAGCTCTTCTTAATTTCTCGTTCAATGCTTGAATGTGACGTTTGTTACGTTAATTATCAGTAATGTATTCTTCATTAAAGTTAAGAGGTTACACATGATTTTCCAGAGCAGGAATCTTGCACGCATTAACTTTGCCCAAGCTAGGTGTGGATTCCCCCCCCCCCCTTCCTTGGATGTTGATAATTACTCATGGAGGTAATTGTTTTTTAAAAAATATTGCAGTGCACTAAAAATAATTCACCATTCATATAACTTCGTCATGAGAATTTGAAACTCAATGCCATGAACGCGGTAATTATTGCTTTAACAATAATAACATTAATCGATGAAGGTTATCGATTATAAATATTGAAAGTCAAGATGATCACATTAATAATTCTTACATGCATTTATTTTTAATAAAGATAGGTGTTTTTTAAAAATGAGATTGATAGAGACTTACATTTAGATTTAAAGTCAATCTAAAACAATAAAATTATCCGCATAGAGAATTACAGGCTACCATGGAGAGAAGATTATTGTTTTGAATAAGGTGATTTAGTATTAATACGAAAACTAAAACCAAAACCAAAACACAAGATATTTTGGATTGGAATTGTCTTTTCATGATAAAGATAATATTGTTTTTTCCATATGATTTATTGGTTATTAAAAAATTAATTAAGGCAAACAAATCTTTTTAAAATATATTAAAGCACATTGAATTGGCATACTTACCCTTAAAATAAAAACAATTATGTTTACGTGTAGCCGTGTGGGTGCTTTTCCATCTTTTTAGCCTGTTTTTTTTGTTTTGTTATAATTAATTTGACGGTGGGGCAGTTTAGTCTTCTTACGAACATACTATTATCTTCAAATATATTTTTTCATGTAAAAAATATTTGACCCGACCCGCACTGTACCGTGATCCGCGCATCTACTATGGAAGTAATCAGCTGAATGAAGCAGGTAGATGTAGTGAATCAACGACGGTTGAACTATGCTTGCCCGTGTGCTTTGTAAATAAAAATATATCAAAAAGGTGGTATATATAAAAGCTAATTAAAAAAAGTGTTTATTCACGGCCATTTCTTCAAAACACGCGGTCCAAAAGACATGCGGGTGATGTCAACGTAGTACCCATAGATGTGTGGGTGCCGTTCCGAGTGCTTGCTATTTAATGTGGGATTTTTCTAGCTGGAATACCTGCAACGTGTCAAAAGGAAAAGTATTGATCTGAAATCGGAGGACAGAAAGGTTTCACTAAATATACTATGATTGCTGCTCCACAGGAATTAAACCCTAAATCTTTTCAACAACACGGGCTGCCAAGACAGTAAACCCCACTCTTAACATGAGCAGTGCGAGAGCTAGCTATTAATAGCTATGAAGTAGATTTTCAACAACCGATAAGCCATCAAGGGCCGAAGAATCCACAAGTGGTCAACCATTAGTCGTTGATAACAATTATAAGAGCTTGTGACTAAAAAAATTATTCCTAAAAAAATTACTCCCTGTAATTTTAGATTTAAGTTATCTAATTATTAATATGATGGTCAATGAAAATTTAATATAACAATTAATTATAAAATTAATCAAGATATATAAAAATAAATTACCATACACAGAATATTAATGAAAAAAATCCACCGCAAGTGGTCCAAAGTTTGTATGGACAGAGTTTCAAATAGCATTAACGAAAAAGTGGGGTTCCCATACAAACATGAGCTTCCTAGATAATAAATGACTCTTGTCCGCACTCCCTATCCCGAATCATGTTTTTTCTTCTCCTCGCTCGCATAAATGTCACCAAGCGCTACGAATCCTCTCTGTGCGTACCTGTTCTCAAAGCAGGTAAAGCAAGCAGCAGCATTGAATTCTTTACTAGAATTAAATCAGTAGGAAACACTCGATGCCATTTTGCACTAGCATGCACCTGCCCCCCATTCTTTCCCGCCCGTGCCCCACCAAACTTTGTCAAACTCAAACATCTACATCCTGATGATAAAGAATGAATGGCCCAGATCGAGTCACTGGTGATGATGGTGATGATAATAATAAAACTTTGGTTAAGATAGGGGTTTTTTTCCTTGTTTTTTCTTCTCCCTGTCAAGGGGGTGTCAGAGACTAAAAAAATTAAAGGTGAATGAAGAGAGGTTCGCAGTAATGGTGAGTGCAGCAGGGCTCAGAGCACCAGTCTAGGCTTCCAATCATTTCAATAGCTGACATTTGAACCGACAACGAGACTCAACCCCTCCAAACAGAAAACCTGCCGGTTATTCTCCTACACCCAACTCCTCTAACCAGTCTACCACGTGTCGCAAATCAGATGGGTCGGGCTTTTTGACTTGACGACCACAGTCAAAAACCCTAGCCCAAGAAAAACCAAAAGGAGCAATTAAAACAAAACCAATCTTTCGATTTTTCTTTATCTTCTTCGCTAGTATATATTTGACCTTCGGGCCTCACCTTTTTTTTTCCTCTACCTTTTCATATTCTGCCTGGTCTCCTCCATTCTGTTCTGTTTAATTCTCTTCCTCCCTCTTTCCTTCACCTTTTTCTCTCCTGTAATATCAGCCTTTTTTCTTCTTCTCCTTTCGTGTGCTTTCTTTCACATGGCGGTTTCACCCTCAAGCATTTCTAGCTTGGAGTTGACCATGTCTATGCCTGGCTTCTCTTCTTCTCCTTCCTTTCCTTCATCTGGTAAGCCCCCCCAAACCCTCCCTTTCTTCTTCTTCTTCTTCCCTTTGTTTTTAAATGATGTTCTGTGATCTCATAGCTTTGTTTTTGTTTGCATGGCCGGCTTTCTTAATTGATGATTTTTGCTTTTCTTTTCTTTTCTCAAATATGATGATAAGTAGTACATGGTTTTACTGATATGGATTGACTGGTTGATTGAATCCAAGAGATTTTGTTTTCTTGATTTGTGATATGATGGTGATGATAATTAATTGGGTGAAGAGGTTTGTGCTGTGAAAGATTTGGACATAAACCAGCTACCATCAGGCGCCGGAGAAGAAGAATGGATCACTGCGGGCATGGATGATGAAGAGGAAAGCACTAACGGAGGCCCACCTCGCAAAAAACTCCGTCTCTCTAAGGAACAGTCTCGCCTTCTTGAAGAAAGTTTCAGGCAACGCCACACCTTAAACCCTGTAATTATACACTCTCCTCTCCCTCTATTTATAGTAAAATAATTATATTATGTGAATTGATTATATATGATTAATTTATGGAGCTCAATTAATCTTTCATATATGCAGAGACAAAAAGAAGCATTAGCTTTGCAATTGAAGCTGAGGCCTAGACAAGTTGAGGTCTGGTTTCAAAACCGGAGGGCCAGGTACTCTATCCTGTATACATATTGTTCCATGCTTGGCGGCTTGTTTGCACATCAAGTTCTTTTCTGATCTTTTCACTATATATTCTGTTGGTTTTAAAAATCAAAATTGATGATTATAAACTAGTGTGTGTGTGTGTGTGTGTGTGTGTATATATATCAAAGTTAACAGAAACATCATTTTGGATTTTATATCTACCCGTATAAATCGTACTGATCATATATCAGGAAAAAGAAGAAAAGGATCTTTTCAGTGCTGGGGTTTCTTAGTAGAGGACAATATAACCTCAGTACTGTATTGGTAGGTAGTATAGATTCAGATGCTTTCAGATGCTTTCATTCTTTCATCATCTTCGTGGCTAAAGTGAAGGAATTATCAAACTTCACCGCATTTAAAATCTGTTTGGGGCGGTTAATCTGTCTTTTTCACCATTATATTATGGAGTAAAAGAAGTTAGAACGTAGTTTTTGTGCCGACGGATTGCTCACATGCCTGTAAGGCAAGGCAGAAGTTGACATGAAACTGTGTGGTTATATTTATGGCTGTTAAGAACAAATTTTGTTGAGTCGTGATTTTGTGACTAGTCATAGGGATATATATATATATATATATATATAGAGAGAGAGAGAGAGAGAGAGACTACTAATTAAATTCATTCGACGCTGGAAAAAATGAATCCAGAGGGTCCAAAATGGAAGCAGTTCATGAAATAAGTAAGAACATATTCTTCCTGCCAGCCTATAAACTATTATTCTAAAACCAACTATGAACACAAGATGCAAACCCTTACTGCTCACATGTCAAGTTATGGAAATAATGACATCTACATGTAACATGACATTTGAAGTAGGAAGTTAGCTTGTGTATTTTATTTTTTTCCCCATCGAACCCTAAGATATTACAAACACAAATAAACTTGATTTTATAATATTGCTCTACTGTTCGAAAATGAAGACACGTGACCGACAAGTGGCTCTACAGATTTATGACCTTTTAATGATGAGGTTATTTCATCATGAGCTTACCTTTGTGAACTAATATAATTATGTCTGTCAAGTATATAACAATCTAATGATCATTGCACAAAATTGAGAATCAAAGGATTTGTCGGTATCAAGATGCATGAGTTCTTTGGCCTCGTGTGCTAGTCTGATCACAACTCCAATAAGTGTTACTTTGACTGATCATTATTAATAATTCCTTTCTTAGACTAGCCATGGAATTATATAAAATATTCCCTATTATTATTATTTGCATGTATTAATTATTAAACGAAATCAAGAGAGGCTGAGGATTTGCTCTCCATTACCATGCATTGCTATTTAATCAGACAAAAGAAACGCAGCCAAAACTGTAAATCCCATTAATCTCTTGTTGAAAGCTGTCCTAATTATATTAAGAACAGATGAAATATGTGCTGAAACGTAAACCTTAAAGGAATTTGAGAAAGTTGAAAAAACTTTGAACCAAGCATTTATGAATGATAACATGCATTGAATACAACAATAACTGCCTAGCTTGTATGTGTGGCTTACGAAAATTCTTGCTAAACTCAGAAATCATTAAGGAACACCCCAGAGAACTGGGGCAACCAGTCAATGACTTGAATGCGAGCTCTTAATTATGCCCACCAACACACCTTTGTTGGCAATTGTTTGTTGGCAAAAGGAGAAATTGCAAAAAAAATTATCATTTCTTGCATTACTTTACATTTACAACTCATCTCCAGCTTATCATGAGCAAAATGGATTAACAAACACTTTTTCATGTTGTCTTATTGTAATATCGAGCATTGTTTAGTATCAACCTTGCAATGTTAACACGTTTTTCTGGTCACTGATAGGAGCAAGCTTAAACAGACAGAGATGGAGTGTGAGTATTTGAAGAGATGGTTTGGTTCATTAACTGAGCAAAACAGAAGGTTGCAGAGAGAAGTAGAGGAGCTTAGGGCATTAAAGGTGGGTCCACCAACCGTGATATCTCCTCACAGTTGTGAACCTCTTCCAGCATCCACCCTTACCATGTGTCCAAGTTGTGAGCGTGTGACAACCACCGGCTCGGACAAGGGCTCCACCAAAACCACCACCACTGCTGAGGCCACCCCAGCAACAGCCGCCACCTTGTCCTCTAAAGTTGGAGCACCCGCACTCCAATCTCGGCAATCTTCTGCGGCTTGTTAGTCAGCTATAATGATCATTGATAACTTTGATATGAACGAATATAGGTTAGAGAAATGTTCATACTAGTTTACACCAAATGTATGATGAGATAGATACTAGAGTATCTGGTATCTAATCTACATGGATAGTTAATTTACTTGTTAAATAGCACTTTCGTCTTTTTAATGCCTTTTCTAGTTGAGTACTTCTGTTTGATTTTTAATTTATCATAGGAAGGGTGCGCAGATTAATTGAGATTTAGAGTCTACACTATGAATGTGCTAAATGGCTCGCACGAGCGTACAATAAGGAGAGACGAAACTTCATGGAGTGTTACAAGAAGTACCCACGCACAATACTTAGAGGAAAAGCTTTTCGAAAGCACATTTGATTTTTATTCAATTTCCACAACGTCAAGGTGCAAGGAAAAATCAAACATGAAAAAACACAGAAAGTGTTTATGCCTTGACGGGGATTAAAAAATAAATTTTGCTATCTTGATTTGATTGTGTGAATATTAACTTTAAACACCATTTCAGCATGATAATCGATCAATTAATTTCATATGCTTTTAGTTAGAAAAATGAAAGTAGATTGGTCACGTTTGCCTTGCATCCAACAACAGGATACTATACTATTAATAACTACACATAATTAAAGAAATTCACATCATATTCATGTCAGTACATAAACTAAGGATAGTTTCATGAATAACGTTAATCATATGTAAGTATTTCACTTCATTAATAAATCTACAGCAAAACCTGAACCTGATACCCAAAATCAAATAAATCTTCGACGTACAATCTAAATGGGTGTTTTGAGAGGAAAACTCCATTCATTAATGGTCTAATTAAATAAAAATGAGGTAAAACTTTTATCTGCATGAGAAGGGGTGCGAGTACGTATAAATGGTGGCCAGGCACGTCGTTCGATGTCATATATATATATATATATGATAATATGTGGTTTAATCGTAGATTTGGGATTTTTGCATAGTAATATGTTACATATGTATAGTTCAAGGTCGTTCGAGTTCAGTGTTGATTGATGAAAAAGGTTAACTTCCAGCGACCCTTTCAAGGAAGATAGTTGATTTTCAACGTATGTCTCAATCCCACCGACTAAAAAGGACAAAGAAACACTAATTGTCGTGTCCTTCTAGCTAATTAACTTCTTTTTTTTATAAAACAAAAAACATAGAAGAGAAAAGAAAACTACTCCACAGAATCCCGCCTCTCTCTCTCTCTCTCTCTCCCCATCTAATTTTATCTAAATTGCTGATAGCTCTTCCAAAACAGAAAGTTTAGTAAAGTTTGCATTCTTCTCTTTGCTTAATGTGCTCTCTTTATTTCTACAACTAGTTACAGATATTTCCCTCCCCGGCTAATATTTTGACGACAAATTTAATTGTTTTCATAAATTAAATGGAAATAGCCAGATCAATTTAATCATTTCTTTCTGTACTCAAACAGGAAATTACTTTTCTAAATAGCCATATTAATGTAATTATTTTCTTACAAGGATTAATATTGATGTTGGCTTTAAATTAATTTGTCAATTAACTCTCTTTTTTTCAATTCAAGTTTCAAACCTAAAATAAGAGTAATCCAACTTGTTGCGTGTTGAAATAATGTCTCCTCAAGAGAAGATAAATCAAAATCAAATCATTTATTAAAGCAAGATATTTTATATAAAGGTAGGAGATGATCTCTTTTATTTCTCGTTCATGTAGTAATAATCGATTGATCATTATGTTTAATTTACTTTTAAAGAATAATATTTATTTTTACATAATTCAGTTATATAAAATAAATTAAACTTGGTATGAAAATATAATCACTTTAAAACCTAGAGAAAAAAACCCTTATAATGAAACTCAAAATCTCTTTTCAATCAACCATCCCTACAATTCAAAAAGTTTCTTCTAATCTTCTCATGTTAATACTTAATAATGCATCAATCATTTAAGTAATTAACAGTAATATATCCTATTAAAGTTAGAAAATACTCCAAAGAGCAGCTTAAATTGACTGTATAAAAAAATGATTATCTGTATTTAATCTCTCAACATAATTAATTTTTTTATTTGCCGGAATTGGCTGATAGCATGGCATATTAACTCACTAATCACCTTAAAATTAATTCTTCTTCGTCGTAAAGGAAACACCGACATTTAGATAAATAGATGAAAGAACCCTACAGGACAAGAGTCCATGGGAGAATTAATTTTATCGAGGTTAGCACACAAAAATGTTCAGGAGGCATTGAAATGATATGGGCCCAATACCAGGAATCACGAGCCTTACTTTAAAATCTAGATGGGCTTAAAATTAGGTAAGTCCAATCGCTACGGGCCATTGAAATTGCTCATCGTAACTGTCTTACCCATCTGCACTCCCTGAGTCATCAGGTAACTGAGATTAGCCCAAGCCCATTCATTTGTTTCAAAGCTCAAATGAGAAGCCCGGTTAAATCTGCTGAGATTCAGATGAAATCTAGCCATGCAACTAATGCTATATTTGAAGGATATACACAAAACCCAGCTTCTCCTCCATAGCACAGGGATGCTACTTTTATTACAAGTAGATTTTCTAGCTCCTGAAAACATGGTCAGCCCCGTCATAAAAATTGGAGGTCTCATGCTTCTGATCAGGTAATTTAAACTTATTTAGGAGCACTGCAAATGAATCCATAATTTCTTTCTTCTCGTTTTTTAATAATATTCCCAGGTTTAAGTTATATTATTAAATGTTTGGAAACTTGATAGTGATGGCGCTAGTAGAGCAGGTACTGCACAAAATTCTGAATATTTTGAAATTCAGAGGAACCCGATAAGTCCCTATCCTAACCCAACATGGTGTATTTTACAACTAAATTTTGCAGTTATGAATGGTCTGGTTCGATGTCGCCAGAAAAACCTAACAGGGGTGAGCTCCATGGTCAACACTTGCCAGACATCAATTAGGAAGTAGGGATCAATGGTGTCCCTTGACAGAACATGCAGCCATCCCTTGTTATATTTCTTAAAGAGAAGATCCAATCATGGGCCCTTCAAGTGGCAGTTAACTATTGATACTTTAGTATTAGGTGATTGGTCGGCACATTTTCTGGGCCGATAAAATCATTCAAGTTGGCACACGCTATGGCATTTGGTCTTTGAATTTGCCAACTTTTGGTGCCTTCAACAGATTTAAGACATGATTTCTGAGCTAACATCTAAACCTGCAAGAAGTAACGTTTGATTAACTAGAAAGGGATTTTTGGGTTCTGACCCGGTCGTGACTCAGCCGAGCTATAAACTCAGTGCTCTGCGAGCAGCTAAATGGCAACTCCCTCCACAAGAACCAAATGAACCATGTCACATGGGGCTGGCTGCTCTCACAGACCTACGTTTCTTTCACAAATGGATGGCCACAGAAATGAGCTTGTGACATTGTCAGAGAAAGATGTCGCGAAAGTTCCCTTTCCAGCCAACACGTGTCAAAACGTAAACTCAGCATGTCTCCAAGCCCCCATTAAATATGCTCGCTTTTTTATTTCTCCATATAAAGTGTACCAAATCCAAAGAGATGAGATTATTATTGAATGCAGCGACCTTAGCTGGCTTTTGGAAAAATAAATTAAATTAGAAAGGTGAAAAGAGGACAAAACACCTTTTTTTTTTTTAATTATTTCTGGGGATGGTGAGCGACACCATCTTAAAAGAATGTTCTTTTCACATGGCTGGCTTTGGAGTTTATAAATCAGAGAATGATGTTTACAGAACCCCACAAGCATGAAACCAGATTCCAGTAGAACCTAGTGGCTGTTAGCAAGTATTGTGATTTTTATATCTTTTGTTGATAGCAAGCTTTCGAGGTTTAGAAATGATCTCCCTCTTTTAAGTTTTGTCGCTGAAGAGATGGAGTCAATTCTGTGGAGTCCCATGTCAAAGAAACAACGGATTGTTCAGCGGTTCACATCGAAGTGCATGTGAATAGATGTTGGGCCGTATCGGCCATGTCTGAATTGAATCAGATTTTATTTTTTAAACAAGATTATCCATGGCTAATCGATTGTTAACGTCCACATCAAGGTGCTAAATAACATCACATCAGAACAATCAATAAGCTCTGGCAGTGGTTGGTCCGAGAGAAAGAAAAAGAAGAAGGCGGTGGTGTTAATTGCTGTTATAAGAGGAAATACAGGGCTGACCAAGAGGCAGTTCGTTGACGGGCGGGACGGCCTGGATCCTCACATGCATAGCCTTGAGCACCGACACTGGGCTCCAGGTATTAGGAGCTGCATCTTGAAATAAGACACTACTGCATCCTTGCCCTTGGTTAGAAGATCAAAATCTAGCAGAATTTTTTGTAAATGAGGGCACCTATTTTGTGTTTAAATTCTACCTTTCCCCCATGTTTGCGCTGCTTCTTTTTTGTTCAGGGACAGGTTTGTTTGGTTGGCAATACAAAGTTCACTTGAAATGTATGTAGTCATCAATTTTAAAATCCATAAAATTAGTTCACTTGAATATCCATGTTAATAATAATAATAAAAAAATTTGTTAGCTAGAAACTATATAGTACATTCAGGTTATTTGATAAGATAGGATCGATGTATACTCCTTGTTCTATGTTATAACTTTCTGAATTTTTTGATCTTTTTTTCCTCTGAAATATCTCAAGTGTTATTCAACAAGTTTAAAAGATATTAGTTCTACACGAGCAAAAAAAGATGAATAATTCACAATTATTATTATTCAACAACATACTTTTGCCATAGATTTTGCATCTGCTCACTCGTGCACTCTGGATCACAGATTGAACTTGTGGGTAATCTTCACTTAAGTGATGCTATGTTACTGTTTTGGAATATAAAAAACAAATTATTTAAAATATGATGTGAATGATATTTTAGTGATCTAATTATGTGAAATAGGTTATAAAAATTGTCTTCTATTTCATAGTTATAAGCAATTCTAACTGATATTCAACATTTTTGTATATGAAAAGTTGATTATGCAAAAGATAATATAAAAAACACTTTAAAATAAACTGTACTGTTTTTTATTTTAATAAAAAATGCACTCATTTATACAACTCATAGAAAAATATATTTTATAGAGAAGAGATTAATATAATTTAATTAAATTTTACTCAATCATTAAATCATTTCTCTACCTATATTTAATTATAAAATAAATATTTAAAATAATAACATATCAAATAAAATATTGACACCAGTATAAAATCAAAATCTAACATGGTTGAAGATGTATGGTAATAATTTCATCGATCTTTCAGTCCCTGTCTATCTTTCATATCTTCATCTCTCCTCTTATTAAGTGACAACAACCAAATGCTGCTTAACCTCTACCCCCCATCACAAACCAACCAAAATGATTGGTGTAGGTGTGTGATCGTTTTTAAATTGATACTCATATATAAATTAAGGCCACTTGATTCAAATATCTACACTGGAAGTAGCTCTAACATACGCACGATGGACATGATCCTCGGACAGGTTCCGAGTAATTAAAGGGCAGACGGGGATGGGTGGTTCCCTTCATGATGGTGATGGGGATAGGCCCAATGGGCCGACAGGGCTTATACCTTTTGACTCAAATCTGATAGTTGATTTGCGAGCCTAAAGCATTCGGAAAAGTTACGATAGATGGTATCTGGTGTTATTGAACACCATCCCTGTTTCGAAAGAATCAGTGCCTCCCCGTTTTCAGGCTGAACTTTTTTTTTTTTTTTTTGCGATCCACCCTTCACCTCAGTGGTAAATTATGCGTTCATTAACCATTTTAGAATTATACCTTAGCACCATAAATTTTCTCAGGGTATTTACAGTGCAGGTGCACAGCCACGTGTCGTTTTGATAGATAGTCTAGCCCCCCCTTTGGATACTTCAAGCTTGGGTGTACAGGCGGGGCCCAATCATTCGATAGGAACCACTCAATGATTTGGGCCAGCTTTAAGAGGCCACTCTTTTGGAATCACCTCTTGGCGCTCTGCACATGGAATGAAATTGTAATTTACCACCAAACAGGTACCACAGTAAATATTTACTGCCATAGATTGATACACTCCAGTTGACAAGAGCACAAGACTCTATTTTATTTGCTGGTTCGGTATTTGAATTGTTTTTTATTTGAATTAATATTTTTAGATATTTTTTATATTCTATATTAATAATATGATTTTTTTAAAGAAAATATCGTACACCATACTACCAAACATATTACATATTCTAGCTGCCCGTCCAAAATGTTTATTTTATTTTCTTTATGAAGTCATAAAACCACTGAATCGAATCTTGTACTTTGTTTTCAAAAGAACACTCCACTTGTTTTCAGGGAAGATCCAATAATCCAATTTTAAACTACAAGTTTTCAGATTGTTAGATGCTGATTTGGTCTGGAGAAAGAAATGCCCGTCGCGCTATAAACACACACGTTGTATAATCAGCACAATAAATTTATTCTTTACATTCTTTTTAAAAATATGAAGTTTAAATATATATTTTTTTGACATGAATGTAACAATCCCGATCATTTCAAACAAAATAATGGATGGATGGAAAGAGATGTTTATTTCATAGACACCATGTTTAGGATCCAGCAAGAACGCTGTTCGTCCATGATCGATCGACAGGGATAAGACCACATCAGAGAACACAGAAATTGTCCAATCAGTTTAATAATCAGGGCAGAAAAGGAAGTTTGAAATTAGAACGAATCAAGAATCAATGTGGTAATTAATAATCTGTAAGCTGTGCCCCTCAAAATTTGCAGTCAAATAAGAGTCTGCATGAACAACCTCTATGCATTCCCTTTGAATAATTCTCGCCCGTCACTCTTTTTTTTTTTTTTTTTGCATGTATAGGATGTCCCGGCCAATCATGCGAAGGAGAAATGAAGATGCTAAAGAGCAGGAGATGGATACAAGTGTATTGAAATTCAAGTGAAACGACAAGAGCTAGAAAATAATAAAGCCATCAAATTCGGAAGAGGGATTAGGGAGCTGGGGGAGATTTGAAAAGGACTACTGGCATGCACATGAATCTCCGGCCGAAAGAAAATGATTGGACTCGTTAAAAGATGGATCCGTGAAGAACATTTAATCGCCTACAGTTCCATTTTTATCGTGCTATGCATCCCCCCCCCCCCCCCCTGTTTACTAAACGACTTCACATATTAAGATGACATAATTATATTCTTCGTTCTAAAAATACTCTTGAGCTATACAATATACAACTTTATCTTAAAAAAACAAGCTATTTTTTACGTTTTAATTGGTGAGTAATCCTCAAACATTTTATTTTTTAAAAATACTTTAAGAAAGTTTGAGAAACGTTTTATGCTGTATTCTTTGGATGGTTGACAGATCTAGATCACATTTATGCCTCGGTTTTAGCTACTTTTGGGAAGGATGCAGGGATATGCTTATTTCTATTTTTAGTTTTTATTTTGGATGCGAGTAATTATCACTTCATCCTGAAAAGTATGTTTTATGAGTCCAGGTGAACGGGTAAAATCTCTATAAAAGATGAACGTTCTAACTTAAATTTGAGATGTGTTATGCAGATCACAAACTCCCTGTTATCAAGTGTTATCACATCACATTCTTTGAGGACCTATTTCAAGTATTGTACATGCATTTACATTGACTGACTTCAATGAAGAAGAAAAAAGGTTAAGTCACATAAGCAATAATACAGTTTGTCTGTTGTAGTGAGTATTTGTTTTTGCAATTGTGTTTTTTTAATATATTTTAAATTATTTCTTACCTGAAAATTATCAAAAATATTACATTCATATTAGCATGTCAAAATAATAAAATATTTTTTCAAAAAAATCAAGAATTCTCAAAGTTATTTTTAACCACAAAAATAAACAACTCTTATAACAGGCATCTAATGCAGGGGCAATATATTTTCTTGAAGTCTCGCATCAGGCCGCGAAGCTTGCTCCAGGCCATTGACTTCGTCGAATCCAATGGACCATCCACTGTAATTCTCTGCAGTGTGGGCTAAATTTCATCTAACTAGGAGTTAGCTAGCCATGGTCGGGATTTACAATTCTGTCAGAAATTCCAGAGGAAAATTAACTAGGTTAGTTCGTACAATAAGCTTGTGCCTGGTGATTTTTCAAGAGAATAAAGGAAAGTCAAGGGGGTTAACACGTTCTCTTTGCCACTGCTTTTTAAGACAACTTTTTAAAAAAAAAATATTTTTATTTTAAATTAATTTTTTAGTGTTTTTATATTTTCTATTGATATCAAAAATATTTTTAAAAATATTTTTTTTATATATATTTATAAATAAAAATTACTTTATAAAACAATCTCAATCACATATCTAAATAGACATTTAATTATAGGTAAATGATAACCTGCAAAGGAGTGGAGGAACAATTTCCTTATGTATTTAATTATAAAAAAAAAATTTGAGGTTTGTGTTTGTTTCTCTGAGTTAAACTTTCATTTTCCTTTCCTGTACACTTTCCCAGCAAATGAGTCTTAACATAATACAATATCTTTTGTGGTGTTTAATTCGAATATTGATTTCAAATAAATTAAGTCTCATTGATATATATATATTTTATATGCTTGTCAAACTTTCTTATTGCTTTATCCTTCAATTGCTCTCTTGCACCCTTAACATTTTATCCCTCAACTCTTGACCTTTGATTTTTTAACTTCAAACCAAACAAAACCCAAGTATATAACCTAAATAGAATATTAGTAGACATGTGGGGACTTCATATAACCTTTTTATTTTAATTTAATGAAAATGAATATTTTAAAATTAACTCGTGCATCAACCAAGATCAATTGTTATTTTCGAAATATTTTAAAGATATTATTCCTATGCCAGCCAACATTTTTAAATTGTTGTTGATGTTGGGATTGGAGGCGTTAATAACAGTGGTCAGTACTCATTTAGCATTTTTTTCTATTTCTAAAATAGTATAATTAATTGCTGATTTTTTCATGCTCTTAAGACCTTCAGAGATCTTAAAAATCTCGTTCAACGACTCTTTCCTGTCCCCTTCAATTCTCGCATGCTTGTCCCTGCCCAGTTAACTTAACGCCTGATACACAGCACTGCCTGCAACCGGATTGGAGGCTATTATTTTTATTAAAATATTAACTTTATTAAAATTTATAAAATACATCCATTGCGATTTTATTTTTATTTTTCACATTTTAAAACAAAAGTAGATGATAATATAGAATTTATAAAACTTGGAGGCTATTCGACTATTTCCCTTGTCACCACTCCTTTTATATGGCCACACCCTGACGCTCTGACATGTGTCCTCCAAGGCCGATCACTTTACTCGTCGTCGTTATATCAAGAGATGATTCCTCTTCTTTGATTGGAGAAGCACTGTATCAAAAAACAATTAATGGATAGTCATCACTTTTTTTATTTTATTAACCTGTCAGGTTCTACGTGTTCTCTTCTTATTCTAGGAGGATGGATTTCCCAGCTGTGGGAAACTATGTGCTTGTGATATCTGGCAATTATATTCTAAACACGGGCTCTTGGAATGAAGTTAGAGACAGTTTGATATTTAAAGTATTTTTAATTTAAAGATATATCTAAAATAATATTTTATTTATCTTATTTTTGAGTTTAAATGATTTCATCTTGCCCTATTGAAGCTTTTTGATCATATATATATAGACAATGAAACATCATTTTAATATTACTTATAGACACCTCACCTTTTCATTTCTTTTTAATGTAGAACAATTATCACTAACCCGTGCACCTAACAATTCTTTCTTCCACATACGAGTTCTGTACATTCGGACACAATAATCTTTTTATTTAAAGTATCTTAAATGCAATCAGTATTCAGAGCATAGAACTTGACTATTTTGATCATGGAAAAACATACAAAGTCAACGACGTCATGAGAATCCAATTACAGTCATTCCAAGCCAAACAAAGCTGATTTGTTAGGAGGTTGCTCATGTTTTATGAAATACATAAATTTTTATACTATGACCTATATATATACAATGATGTAAGCTATTTTTAACTTAAAAACTAAATCAATTGGTTATGGGTTTATATTATATAAACACCTCAATTGTCATTATTTTAATGTTGAATATTCATGTATACCCCCACCAAATATTATCATAAAAATTGATTTTGGATGGAACATTCATTTCAACTAAGGAGGGAAATAAAAGAATAACAAGAGGTGGGTGAGAAGTACATAGACACCAATCGAGCTACAAATTAGACATATGTTAAAAATAGCGTTAAGTTTAATCTTATGGGAAAACAAGTCAAAATTAATTTATCTGAAGATGAGCCGAGCACTGGGAATAGGAAAGTGTCCCAGGTGAAAACCCATACGACAACAAAACCTGCCATCTGTGACTCTAAACAGACATCAACACAGGTTTGGTCAGATTAACTATGTCAAGTGGTTACTTTCTAACCCTGCTTCACCGGTCCCCCTATTCCCCTACTCCCGCTCACCTCTCCGTAATATATACACAGACACACACGTGTCAATATCCCGCATCACACGGTTTACTTCTCTATTGAAAGTTACCCCTTGCTATCCTAGCCGTGCCATAGAAATACCACTCATCCCCACCTTCTCTATCCCTTTATAAAATCATCACTCTCTGCAGACTCATCAGCAATATCAGGCAGCAGGAGCTGGCTGCAACAGTTCGCTGCAGAGAGACGTATATCCTCTCCAGTTAGATATTTAACGGTTTTTGTCCTTCTCTTCTCCATTTTGCCATTTCATTCTGTTTTAAATTTGCCCCCTTTACTCTGCTAGATCTTGTCTTCAAAATCACCACTCCCTTGTCTTGGTTACTATATTTCAGTCCAAAATACCCGAGAAACCATGATTAGCTGGAATGATCTCTACAATGTTTTGTCCGCTGTTATTCCTCTTTATGTTGCTATGATCTTGGCTTATGGGTCTGTTCGATGGTGGAAAATTTTCAGCCCGGACCAGTGTTCCGGTATCAACCGTTTCGTGGCGATTTTCGCAGTGCCACTGTTGTCATTTCATTTTATCTCCACCAATGATCCTTATTCTATGAACTTCAGGTTCATTGCGGCCGACACGCTTCAGAAAATAATAATGCTGTTTGCTCTTGGAATTTGGACCAATTTCACCAAAAATGGAAGCTTGGAATGGATGATTACCATCTTTTCTTTGTCGACTCTTCCAAATACTCTTGTCATGGGCATTCCTCTTTTAATCGCCATGTATGGCGACTACTCGGGAAGCCTAATGGTTCAAGTTGTGGTATTACAGTGTATCATTTGGTACACACTCCTCTTGTTTCTTTTCGAGTATAGAGGTGCCAAGATGTTGATCATGGAGCAGTTTCCTGAAACTGCGGCCTCCATTGTTTCGTTTAAGGTTGATTCCGATGTGGTGTCTTTAGATGGTCGAGATTTTCTGGAAACTGATGCTGAAATTGGTGACGATGGCAAGTTACATGTGACGGTGAGGAAATCTAATGCCTCCAGACGGTCTCTTGGACCGGGTTCTTTCTCTGGATTGACTCCCAGGCCATCAAATCTTACTGGAGCTGAGATTTACAGTCTGAGTTCTTCAAGGAATCCTACTCCAAGAGGGTCTAATTTTAACCCTTCTGATTTCTACTCCATGATGGGAGTTCAGGGATTCCCAGGAAGACCTTCAAATTTCGGTCAAGCTGATTTGTACTCAGTACAATCTTCAAGAGGGCCAACTCCAAGGCCGTCGAGTTTCGAAGAAAATTGTGCTCCAATGGCTACTATATCCTCTCCAAGATTCGGGTTTTATCCAGCACAGACAGTACCAACATCTTATCCAGCACCGAATCCTGAGTTTGCCTCTACTATCACATCTAAACACACAAAAAATCAGCAGCAGCAGCAGAACCACCACCACCACCAGCAGCCGCAGCAGAATAGCAATGCAAATCATGATGCTAAGGAATTACACATGTTCGTGTGGAGCTCAAGTGCATCGCCAGTCTCCGAAGGAGGTGGGCTCCACGTCTTCGGCGGGACTGAATTTGGAGCATCAGAACAATCTGGACGGTCTGATCAGGGCGCCAAGGAAATCAGGATGTTGGTTGCTGACCACCCGCAAAATGGGGATAGCAAAAGTATATTATTTCAGTATACAAGCACAGAATTCGTTAACTGCACAATTAATCAGTTAACCATTTTACATGTTTTGGTGTTTTTGTCTAATTTCTTATATATTTAATTTTGAAGCCATTCCACAAGCTGGAGATTTTGCTGGCGAGGACTTCCGTTTTGCTGGGAGAGGAGAAGGAGAAGATGATAAGAGGGAGAAAGAGGGGCCCACGGGACTTCACAAACTTGGGTCCAGCTCAACTGCCGAGATGCACCCAAAAGCAGTCGGAGCTCCAGATTCCGGTGGCAGTAAGCAGATGCCTCCGGCAAGCGTCATGACCCGTCTGATATTGATCATGGTTTGGCGGAAACTTATTCGCAACCCCAACACATACTCTAGTCTCATTGGTCTGACTTGGTCTCTAATTGCTTTCCGGTTAGTTTAACCATTTTGAAATTAACAAAAATTTTATTTCTGTAGCATAGGTATTATGGCTGATATCCTGGAGTTAAACTATATGAGTTTTTTTTTTTTTTTAATTATTATTTTCTCATTGCAGGTGGCATGTGGGAATGCCTAAAATAATAAAACATTCAATCTCCATACTGTCTGATGCTGGACTTGGAATGGCTATGTTCAGCTTAGGTGAGTGGTCAGAATTATTGTAATCAGCAGCTAACCTTATCTCTTTCCTTAACCTTTCCCTGCTTCCTCTTCCGTAAAAGTGCTTCAATAAATAAATAAACTACCAGTTTATAAATGGACCATTAAAGGGACATATACTCGTATTTATACGCACACTAGCATGCAGTCATACATGTATACTAGTTCCTACAGAGTTCATGGTCCAGTTCTTAATTTGTAGAGGCTTTCTCTTAGAGGATGTGGCGCGTGTGTCACCACACTAGTTCTAAAGGTGATTTGGTGCAAGGAAATGTTTTCCATTGTCTAAGTTAAGGGTACGGGTGCTACAGCTCACAGTAGAATGGATGGTTGTGAGCTGTGAGCAATGCTATCACAAGAAATCAAAGGGTTTTTTTCCCTTTGACTTTAAATAGATTGACCATCCGACATATGGGGCCGGTTTAGCTTGCGGTCCAGGGTCGGTAGGTGTAGGTCGTGAACACTAATAGATGCCCTTTTCAGCTCCTCTACTAGTGACGGTAGCTGAGTTGAGAACTAAAAAGATTTAATATCTGTTTGAATGTACTGATTTTTGTTGTTATATATGCTGTAAAAGGTCTGTTTATGGCTTTACAACCGAAGATAATTGCTTGTGGGAATTCGGTTGCTACATTCGCCATGGCTGTTCGATTCTTGACTGGCCCTGCAGTGATGGCTGCAGCATCAATTGCTGTCGGTCTGCGTGGTACCCTCCTTCATATTGCTATTGTTCAGGTAAAAGTTACTTCCGCAATGTTAACTGCGATAAATATTCTAATTATATATAAAAATATCACTTAAGTTGCGCCATTAATTTATTCTTATTCAATAGGCTGCCCTGCCACAAGGAATTGTTCCCTTTGTGTTCGCCAAGGAGTACAATGTCCATCCAGCCATTCTTAGCACTGCGTAAGTAAATATAATGCAAGATGGTAGTCTAAAATATTCAACATCATTGTAAATATATGTGCTTTGTCAAAAAAGAGAATTAAATTAATTCTTTCTACCGTTTGTTGTACAGGGTTATCTTTGGAATGCTGATAGCATTACCAATTACTCTTGTCTACTACATTCTTCTTGGATTGTGATCGGTTCTCCTCGGCGGTAGCCTTAAAGGGAGCAAAATGAAGAGATTTTTGCTTTCTTGCTGATTGTGTGTCGCACTTGGCAGCAATGTTGATTATAAATTGCGCCAAAATATAGTTTCTTGTAGCAGGAGAATCGATTCCAGGCAACGAAGATTTTGGTACAAAGAGTTTGCCGAAAGATCCAAAAGATTTTTGGAGGTGAAAGAATTTTAATTCTGTGGAAGCCCGGATATAAGGAGCGCGCACTCATTAGGAGACAAAGTTGGTTAGTTTTTCTAAGGTTTGAGACGAACAAAGAAGGCCTGTCTTGCAAGGAGAGACATCAAAGAGGAAAATAAGGCAGCGATTGATATTTTAATTCACTCCATGTCCACTATGCAGGTCTGCAGTAACAAAAAGACAAGGAAAATTGAAGTAATTTGCGAAGACGGGGAAGAGAAGAAAAGGGTTTTCCTTTTTTTTTTTACTATTTTGTGCTCCTTTGTTCTTAGTGTTTGCTTTGATTGTCCGTAGATCCGGCAATTATTTGCGTCTGTCGTCTTTCTTTTTGGTCTGTAATTTATCCAGGATTATATGATCAAAAGGGAGCATCGGTCTTTCACTTGATAATATACAAAGTTAACTCTGTATTTTTCATGAGGACAAAGACTTGCCCATGCTGCCCGTTTAGCTAAAACTTCCTGTCAAGAAAACTCTTAAAAATGGAGGAAAAGATGCGTGCGTGATAAGGAAGGAACTCCTTTCAACCGAGGGGGATTTGTGCCTATTTATTCCATAGGAACCCTTTTAGGGTTCTGTTTGGAGATGCTGATCTTGTGAGATTGACAGTATAATATGCGTAGATGAGAAAGGTGGGAGCTGAGCTGAGGTCAAAAGCAGCTAACCTTGCTTTTGCCTGTAGCTTTTGATGCGCCCACAATCCTACCGTACCTTTTTATAGCCAAGTGTGAAGTCACTTTAATTGGGTGGTGAGATGGTCAAAATTTCCACCTTTACTATAATGGAAAAGGTGGGCTGTGTGATCTCAAATCACAGTTCCATCTAGTTGCTCTTTCATGGTCACGAGGTAGTACCTGTCTTTATTTCATCTCAACTCTTGACGAAATTCTCGATCTTTTGAAGCATTGGTATGAGCTGAAAATAGAGGAATTACCCAGGTAAGATATATGCGAATACAGTTGGCAAGGTTCTATCTCATGATTCATACTTCGAATTGGATATTATATATAAATAATCAGTATACCTTCTCTTATTTATGGAGTTTCTATATTTTGATCTTCTTTGGAGAGAATTTGAATTCATTTATTTTTTTAAGAAAAATATATTCATATTTTTTGCTCTGAAAATATCCTTCTAAACGCTAAATAAACTATTTTTAGTTTTATTACTGTGTTTTTATTCCGGAAGGATTAGACCAAGTTTGAACGCAATTAACCAAGGGCCTGTTTGGCTGTGTGATCCAACCTGTTTTTGGCCGAAATTTGAATATATATATATATATATATATATATATATATATATATATATATATATATATATATATTTGCATTTTAAATGAACATATTTTGGTGTTTTTAGATCATTTTGATGTGTTGATATCAAAAATAATCTTTAAAAAATAAAAAAACATCATTTTAATACATTTCGGCATGAAAAGCACTTTCAAAAGCTACCGCAACCACAATCCCAAACAGACCCTAAAAGTAGAACACATCACACTATGCAATTTGACTTTCACCATGCGCACACACCTATATATTTAGAAAACTTAAAAACAAATTCTCTAGCTTAGTGATCTCATCCATATAAAAAGTAAGTGTCATCTTTACATAATAACGACGATAAAAAAAATGATTGATTGAATTCCTTAGTAACTTAAATTCAAATTTTGGTGCTAGAAAAGAAGAAGGTGAAAGATATCGTTACTATCACTTAGAATTATAGCCCAAAATAATTGGCGGTTCATTGTTGAAATGATATCGTCACAAAGTATATCCACTCATTATGAACATGCTCCGGCATCTTGCCGTGAATTCCTTGATACAGAGGACGCCAATTGCATTCCATTGATAAGTACAAATAGTACAGAATAGTAGGTGGGGGCGACTCGAGATGGTGCTCAAGCTCTCGACTCGTGGTGCATTCTAACAACTAAAAGTTTATCGAGAAAAAATCTGGCCCGGGCCAGACAATACATGTGGTAGCAAGGCTCCTTCGGGTGGGACCTTTTTTCGTGCGCATGTGAAGAGTCTGGAGGAAAACACTAAAAAATTAAGATCATTTCCTAAGGTGGTATAATGGACTGAAGATGGATTGTGGGACTAGATAATTGCTAGAAATCACGATCAATTGCAAAAGAAGTCCCCTTCGAAGACCCTTCAATGCTACCGTTAGCAAGGTTGTAGGAGTAATGGATCCTTTAAACTGTGCATGCCGGAATACAATTAATGAAGAAGATGACGAGAGAACGTCAAAAAGTATGGGATTTTAATCTTCCTTACAGGCATTTGACAAAATTCAACCCTTATTTTCATCCCCTCGTGCTTTCTTGGATGGAGCCTGCCATGAAGGGATTCGGCACCTGGAACAAATTAATTATTAATTGTGATGCATATATATAAAATGATCGTTGATTGCTCCACGATAAACCCAGTTCATCCAACCAAAAGCTGACATCTAGCACCAACATTCTCATCGATCAAGTAAACCGTTTGGTGAGCGATTGCCAACCTCGAGATTTTTTATTGATGGGCTGTAGCTTTAGAAGGGAGCATTCTTTCCACAGTGCTGGTTTTGGAGCTCTAGCTAGCCACGTAGACTCACCATCATGTCATGCCATAGCTAGGAAGCGAGAGCTCTTGGCTCGGTGAGACGAGTCACCGTGGCTAGCACGGTGAGCCAGTCGTCTACAAGAGTCAGACCACACCTAGCTAGGCGATAGAATTCAATGCATACGTTTTAACCAATAGATAATAATAGCCTGAGTAAAAGCTTAGCCTGAATTTAAGTGGTGTAATGTTGCCGCTTGCCACATTCATTCCGAGAAAGATTGCACGGAGAAGTTTCTTTATTGCCAAGCCCGAAATGCGGTGCAATGTTACCGCTCGAAGCTCAAAAAAGAGGAAGGTCTATTTTTATTTAAGAATATATTAATGTCATCATATCTTGCCGTGTCTTATTTTTAAGAAGATTATGTTTCACTAATATATTGTTTTTAATGTTTAAAAACTATTGAAAGTAAAAAAAAAAAAGAAGCTATAAGTGAAAGATTAAGATAGGGAATAAATTTAAATTCGAAGACTTTACATTTTCTTTTAATTATCATGGATCAGCCTCATTGATATTGAGGATAGATTTTACATAAATAATGATTTATGACAACCTCTCCTAAAACACTCAGACAAATTAATTACAGAATAAATAGATTAATCTACCTTTATATGACATTCTAAGTTAGTTTAAAATGTTTTTTTTTATTACATATCTAATTGCAATCAAGACATCTAACCCAACTTAACAGAAATTTATTATTACAAATTTATTCTTACGAATTAAGCGACCTTCTCTGCAGCACACTAAAAACGCAATACAAACATGGGATTAATTTGCTTGTTTTTTTTTTTTTTTTGCCTATTTAAAAGATACAAGACAAATACTTGTATTTAATCGAAACAAAGTAGATAGAACATCGCCCAGTTGTAATTGCAAAAGGTCTATAGCTTCGTCGAGAAGAAGAGATTTGAGGCTAGGTACGTGGCGCCTGATCCAATTCCATTTCGCGAGGCAACTTTCATGGACCATCAGGCACCAATATCCCTAGCGATTCCCAGCTTTTGCCTCTGCATAATTGCAGCTCACGTTTCCTTTTTCTCTTGGTCAACTTTCCACTGGCCTCACTACTCAGGGGACTTTCGTCAGAGACCTTTAAGTTTCAAGAAACAATAAAAGAGACTTAACATGCTAAAGCAATCTAGGTATCGATCATGCCTAAAGCAACATGACAGCCGAGCTTCATAATAATAATAATAAAAAAAAAAAAAATTGACAATCGAATTCAAGACGTGACTGTCATCCAATTTATTTATTTTCTTGATAAAATGACTGTCATCTAATTACTTTACGCAAAGAAACACGCTCATACAAACAAATTAAAGTCAAGTCAGCATCTACTACTTACTGGGATCAAAAGTATGACTGATCCGATACAATGTGCTATCAATAATTTTACGACATGGAAGAACTTATTAGGTTTCAGGTCATTTCGCGCCGTATAAATTATTCATCACGATAATCTTTCTAGTACAAAATTCAAAGAAAAGGGTTGTTTTCTGTTGTTCTTCCATGTTAAATATGCACGTCACCATCTAATTGTTTTCTTCCGATTCCCAAAATTCGATCTGTTATTCTTGAGTAGATCATAATCTCTTGATTTGCCTGTTTTGGACTCTTCTTTTTTATATGATGGTGCCCGTGAGATAAGAGGAATGTCCATCTCTTCACGGACCACATTTCATTAATATTTCGAAGTAGTTAAATCTGATATCTTCTTATTTATTTATTATTTTTATTAAAGAGACCTAAACATGATAAATTCTTCCACTTCATCCCAGGGACAAGAGTTTCCATGATGGCGGGAGGTTTGCATCAAATAGAACCGTTGGTGATCATCTGATCTTTATCCGGCGGACCACATTTCACATGGTCAAATAAATGTGACACGACAAACTAACAACTTACCTTCACTGAAAACAATTGATCTTCACCTTGACCTAGACAGCTAGGCATCATCATCGTAAAGGCTGTGCACATGTCGCCCGGGCAATATACGTGGGTCCATTCTCATCGATGCCCATACCTCAGGGTTATGAAGCAGTGATGGAAGCTATATATATATATATATATATATATATACAAGATGGGTGTATAATTGCACTTCAGGGGGTGAGAGAAAGCGAAATGCTGGAGACGATATATGGAATCCAACCAAGGTAGGGACTCGTGAGAAGCTGAAAAGCCTAAAACTTTCCAAGCTACTTGTCTACTCTTTTCATCTTCTATATACACTGATTGAGGTCCTATCTTTAACTCAAAGTCTTTACCTGGCAAGAATTTGCGTGGATGACATATATGAGAAGTCTGAAAAATGTGTCCCCACAATTTCTCAGCTTTAATCTGGAAAAATCCAATTATTCTTTAAATTTCAGCCATTGTCGCAGGGATATGATTGCTCTGAAGTTTATAGGGAAAACTTTCTGCTATCTAGGTGGGAGCCAGAGGGCTCCTTAACTGTCAGTCCCATATTGGAGGACGAGGGGCTGAATGACTGACTATCCACTTTCCTGAAACCCTATCTATAAAGGATGCTGTTTCTTTAATTATATTTATATTTCATGGCTGACAAAAGACTAAGCAATCATAGGATAAAACTATTTACGACCCCTCTCTGATGACCGAGAAGTAGGAAACAAGCGGAAGGAGCTGATAGTTGTTAGATGATGTGTTGTTTTTATCTCAGCAACTACACAAACGTTATCGTCAATTTATATGTACTTAAACTCGGGCTTAATTAAGATCCTAGGAGATAAAATATTAATTAAACGTATCTGCATTTTTATAATTAGTGAACATTTGAAAATATCTATAAGTAATTTAGAGCATTATATTATTACATGGTAGACACGGTTAGCCTTTCTTCCGTTTTACATATAGATATAAATGTATATAGGTGGAATCACTTCTCATTTAACTACCTACGTGTGATGTCAAAATCTTAGCAATTTCCAATATTAGTGGTATATTATACATGAGCAGGGACAGGTGTACTCTCTTTTTTTTTGCCCTCGTTTTTTTCTTTTTATTTTTTGTGCCTCTCATTTCCCTTTTTATTTTTTTCATTTCTTTCCGGCTGATATAAATCCCTTTTTATTTTTAGTCACTGTTCTAATTAATATATAAAAATAAGTTGAATTATAAAATCTTAAATAATGTTTTATATCTGGCTGCACGTGTGGAGTGGATTAATTTTAGATTTATTAAATTGCAAAACCATAGAGAACTGTAGTATTTAAAGATTTTAATTTATACTCCTGGGATATTGATTCCATGTTAATCAAGGTAGCACATGCACGTGAAATCAAATAAAATATATCGTAACCCAAGACATGATGATAATCATGGACCATTTTTATGGGGCATGATAATGAAATTGATGTTACACCTGATAGAAATTACATATACGGTGTGGTCCTCGTGGACGTCGCTTCATACAGAGGGGCCATGATTCTTAATTAACTAGGTGCCTAAACGTTTTGTTATATACAATTAAATCCAAAAAAAAAACCCTACAATATGCATGTATGGATTAACTGTAACGAGATTAATAATTATCAATGATTAAATATATTTTTTTTTATTTCCCTCCCCTAGTGCATCCACAGAGTCAAAATAAGTCACGCCTTACTGATCGAGGAAGGAAAAAAATAATTAAAAACAATTTATTTAATAGTGTGAACGAGGATTTTGAGCCGTGATGGCAATAACTCTCTCATATTATTGTGGATTCCTTTTCTATCTGTTTCTGTCGTTAAGGAGGAATTAAATTAGGTGCAAGTGGAGGGTTGGGCCAAAAACATATAAGCCGTGGATGAAAAAATAATAATAAATATGAATCAAGACATTGAGATTGAAGGGGGGAAACGTCATCATCGTTGCAGGGTAAACTGCAGACCAACAGTGGCTGGGACCATTAAGTGGTGAATTGAGACCTTTGAGAGAGACAGTGCGAGAGAATTACAAATCATGCCATGACAATATATTTTATTTTTTTTATTTTTTTTTTGGGCATGCATCTTGCCGAAGACCCCATATCCACTCTCTGATTGCACCACCCTTTTCTTAATTAGAGTACTGGGCCATCGAGTGAGTTTGGAAAAGAAATACATGGACTCTTAATGGGCTTGATGTCTTGGTCACTCATCCCTCGTGTGAGTGGGCTCAATAATCTCGGTTTCCCAAGACGGCCCCAATGGCCCAACATTATCATGACATGTCAGCACTCACGTGGCCATGTCAGACGTGAGTCTCGGTTCTTGCACTTGATAACTTCGGCCCACCTCTCAAAATTCCAACCCCTCAAGACTCGGTGATTAGCGAAATAAAAATATATGTAAAAGGCAGCATCATTTTCCATGGGAGAGAATCTAGAAGCATTTTCTTTAGGCAGCATAATAATTAGTTAAAAGGGCCAATGATATGTGACCAATCACTGATTATTATGTTTGATTCGAATCGTGGATCCGCAGCATTTAGGCGTATCCTTCTTTCTTTCTGTTGGGTCCAAGTCAGGAATAGCGGTCCCCGGAGTTTTCTTTCGGTTCCCGCCACAGATCATGACCAGTTAAGCTACATGCTAAGAAAAAAAGTGACCCATAAAAATGGAAAGCCTATCACAGCCCATGCAAATCAGGGGAGGTTACGGGGCCTTGGCCCATACAATCGGCATCTATCATGAGTTGAAACTAGTAAGAGCCCATTCTTGGCAGATGGTTGCCCTGGGAAGATCAAGCCGTATAAGAGCCCATTCTGTTGCGGGTATGTTAGATGACAAATGGACCCTTACTTCATGGCTCGCAGCAAACCCTCCCCTCTGGTTTCTTAAGGCCATGCTACTATAATCCATACCGATAAGGCTCTTCCGGTTCAGAGACGGCGAGTTCTGTGTAGTTACAGAGAGGCCATGCCATTAAACCTTATTTTGAGTTCAGAAAACACTTCACCGAAAGAGGAGACAGAGTAGCCTATCGGTTAAGACAGATTTGAGGTGGTGGAGGTCTGAATGACTGGCACTACAGATTCTCCTGGTTCCCATAAGATACCTGTCAAAATAGCTAATTAAGCCATCGATTTCCATATAAAGATTCTTGTCTTCTTACTTTTTATAAATTTCTCTTCATGATTGACCCGGCATCGAATTTCCTAAAACATAAGAGAGATAACATCATCTTCTTCACAACATGCCTGGGGGAAACAGGCAAGATAGAATTGGGAGAATTCAGCGGCACAAAAACAAATGTTCTGTTGAGGATCATCATCTCCTCAAACTACAGTTCAAATCATTCATAAGTTGCTTATAAGACTTTTAGGGTGTGTTTAGTATTGCTTTTACTTTAATGATTGAGATTTAAAAAAAACAGTTTCATGAAAAGTATTTTAGTTGCAGTTCAAAATAAATTTTGAAGTGTTTAGTTAAAACTATTTTTGAGTTTTAGTTTGAGTTTGAAAGTTTAATATAGAATAAAAAAATAAAAAAAATAATTCCCTTTAAATAAGAAATTAAAAATATAATATGAAAAATAAAAACGGTGAAAATGATGGTTATGAAAACTTGGGTAAAGGAGAAGAGGATTATAATTTGGAAGGAAGTTGCAATTATTTTCGTTCTGAGAATGATGAGCTGCTGGAAAATGTGGACGTCAACCAAGGGCATTGACAGCACTAGTGCAGGGCATCGACAAAACCTTTCTCCATAGGTGTGGAAAAATAAAATATCTACTTCACAGTTATTATCCAGTCAAAGCAAGCACACATGCACACACACACGAGCAACAAAATGGCTGAATTTACCCGTCCTAGTCGGGAGCTTCTGAGGGAAGTAAATCTACGTAGCCCAGAATGAAGTCTCTGATTAATGGCAGCCAGATCCAGAAGATCCTTGTCAACGTGACAAAAACCTCTGCAAGAATCAGAATATAAGGGAAAGAGAAACACCACAAAGAACAAAAACAGAAAAGCAGTCATCACGAACTGCCACTCCTGCTAGACGTGGGTTGCATGGAGCTAAAAACAAAGAGGCGAGCATTTCGATTAGTTTGAAATCGATAATCTAAGCTTGCTAATCTATCATTTTCATTTGGATTTTATGTTAAGTTAAAGCACCTCTTGATGTTGCTTTTATGTACTTCAAAATTTATTTTTATACTCGGAATTCTGAAAGTGGCAATTCAAGGATACATCCTGGGAAGAAAAAGATATTTGCTGTTTCTTGCAAATTGCAAACCTGCATCTTCCATGGCTTCAGACTTTAAAATGTCCATATTCTTGTGCAGTAAAATGGAACCAAGAGTGAAGAAATCTGAATCTCCATCCTCTAGATCAAAAAGAGTAGAACGTATTGCTCATCTAAGCACAAACAGGCCTGTAACACTCATCATCAATCAATATTATAATGTTTGAACATATTTCATTTCCTGAACTTAGATATAGAGTAATTGTGACGCAGAACTAAGCAGAATGCTAGTTCAATAAAGCCAGACACAAGGCCAAGTGTCTCAGCCTTCAGTTTCAAAAGTGATGAAAGAGCGGAAAGGAGAAAAGAGGTGGGCAAGCTTGCTGTTGTTTGAAACCCAACTGTTTGGTGGCTAGGAGTGAAATTTATATGCTTAGTCATTTTCTTATTGGTAAATGACTCATCATTTCTATATGAAGTTGGAAGAAAATGGTATGCTAAGGAGGCAGAAATGAATCAGATTCAGGCAAATACACAAGTATGAAAAATTATCTAATAGTTGGCTTTTGTTTGTGTCAGTAAAAAAGCCAAATTGAATAATATTCTGAAATTTTCTAACTGTGCCATCGATCATCCCCTGAGGAGAATGAAGCTTATAATTGAACTAAAGCAGCCATCTTGTAATATAATATATTTTTCAATACTTCAATTGGTATCAGATGAATGAATTACTTTTATAGCAGGAAAAGCCTTAATTCAATGCCACACCCATGCCTTCATTCTATCATGTAGCTGCACCACCGGCCTCCAATGGAAACAAGGTACAATAGCATTTTTGGCATTTTGCCTGTCTTACTGAAGCCTATATTTATGTCCAATTAAGCAATAAATCTAATCGGTCACATTGTGTTGGTGTGTGTGTGGATTAGCTATTGTATTGTATTTATGTCTAATTAAGCAATAAATCCAATCTAAGATATATTTTCCACTCCGATATCTTCACAGTTCAGCCTCAAGCTCTTCTCTGTTAGCTCCTAGTTGACCTTCTTTGTGTAATTTTTCAACCTATTACCCTAAATGTGATAATGTGTTCTTTTCCTCGAGCAGTTTTGTGTTTTTGCTGTCTGGACTTCACACTATTAGTTGGCAGAATTGAAGCCAGACTTTCGTACTTCTATCCCAGGCTTCATTATCGAAAACCAAACCAGCTAAAGCACAGCACAAGTCAACAAGTCCAGCGAGTGGAGCTGCTGCCAGGCCACAATTATTTTCCAGGGCTGGATATGACCAAGCCCTCTCTGCGAACGAACCTGTGAAAAAAACCAATCAGCCTGAACCCTCAGGAAGAACCGATCCTCCTCCAGCAAAGGTTTCTGAAGCTCTTGATACTTCACCAACCAACAATAGCAGGCACAAGCCAGAAGCAATAACTAAAACTGATGTCAATGGTAAGAACGAGAGAGGGAAGGTGAAGGATCCTGATTTCCAAAGGCATCGAGTATTAGAAAATACCAAGGTACCAAAAGACCTGAAGTTTGAGGGAAAGGGAAAAATGGGAAACCACAGAAGTAGCAGTGAGATGTTGAGGAAAAGTATAAAACGCATTGGAATTGGAAGTAATTCTGGAAAGGGTCCTCTAGCTGTTGGTGTAGCCTCCTGAACTGAGTGGCTTTGACCATTTTCCAAATATACTAGACATTTGTATATCAAGGTTTGCTAGCATGTTTGAGACCATGGATTTGAATACAATTCCAAGAATACAGGTCATATTAAGGTGAGACCACACTTGTTCTTTATCAGCAGCTCTGAAATGACAAATCATCTCAAGTCAATTATTAATGGCATTTTCCTCTGTGCAGCAAAATCTACAATGAACCCAGAATAGGTAATTACGAATGGTGGCATGTTGGCTGACAGTTCTTAAATTTGCCGGTCATTCTTGCCATCTGACCAACAGTAAGTCTAGTGAGCTATGTAGAAGGTAATAAAAGGGGATTGCCTCTTGCATCATGATCTGTGCCGGACATAATAAATGATATGAACCCCCCCCCACCAAGTATTATGAACTATTAGATAACCGTAATTTATTAAGAGAAAAAAAAATCAGCAACGTTTCTGAATATAGATTATGTTATGCTCCAGACTAGGGTGATCCAAATCACCTCAAAAATTGCTATAGCAGAGGACGATAAACTGAATAGAGAAAGAAGATATGCTGGGAAATTGTGTAGAAGTTCTTTCCATGGATTGAAATGGTGGGCAAAAAAGAATCTTGCCATGTGATGGTGAAAAGAGGCATTGATGTAGATAGGAGATATAAAGCTTAACCCTTAAGATTAATTTGTTAGTTCTAGCATTTCATAATATAAAGAAATGATGTTCATGTCGAATTATCAAGAACGCATAAAATGCATAAACTATAAAGCGGAAGCATACCTCAATCCATATCCGGAAGTCGCTATCTAGAGTCGTACGGATGGCCTTCCAGATAAACACGTTCACCTTAGAGAGCCTTTTGTTTCTCTCTACCTTAGCCTTATTTTCTCTCTGATAATGGGATGTCAGTATGAGAATGTAGCACGTGTAATTTGGGGACCATGACCATATATATAGGCAACCAAATGCCTTTTGGCATTCCCATCCTTTGGTATTCCTATTTTAGCCCATCACTAAAATAGGAATAACCCCGTAATCTCTACACATTAAAGGTCCACACCCTATTAGATACACCAAAATCTAATTGCCTAAAAAATATTTAGCAAATCATTTTTAATTAGGCTTCATCTTATTTGACAGTCCACAAACACATAATTATTCTCATATAAGCCCAACGTTGGATTAATGATCCAACATAATCTACTAATTCCAGCCTTGCTTGCTTGATTATTTATAAGAATCTGGTATTCTTAGTTTCTTACTGTTCTAGCACGAGAAAATTTTAATTTCATCCTTGCTGAATTTGACGTGGACATGCTTCACATGAATGGTGAATCATGAATTGTAAGACCCATTTTATAAGACGTCAAGGAGTAATCAAATGCAAAACAGAGAGAGCTAAACTGGACTTTCTGGTGAGAGCTAAATAAAGATAGGCAACAAGTCTAAAACGAGGTCGTTCCTTCAGCTTTCCGACATCAAAGGGTTGGTTTAGACTCCCGATCGATGTCTAACCTGTTGAAGAGATGAAGCACTCTTGTTTTTTCTTCTTGAACAAGAGGCTCCATAAAAGTTAAGACTTCATAATATGGTAAATCAAAATAATACTACTAGCGTCCTGAATGTTCTATAGATTGGAATCCATTCAATAATACTTCGTCCCTCATACACCTAGAATTGTAATCTTTATTATAGAATAATATAAATCATATTATAGGATCTCATCTAATAGCTTGAGTTTTTAGGTGAGATAGTTCTTTAACATGGTATCAGAGCCTTGTTGACCTAGCAGTCACGAGTTCGAATCTCACCACCCCATTCTATTTGATAAAAATCAAACACAAGGTAAAATGGACCTATGTACAAGTTTCAAGACCAAAAAATTTTCACTTTCAAAAATATATTAAAAAATAATATAAATTATATTATGGAACCTCACCTAAGATTTTAAAATTACGGAACTCATCAAGCATAACAAAGCATCCAATCAAGTTGGTAAGAATTCCCATCATAGACATCGAGACCCAAAAAAGAAAAAAGAGACAACAAAAGCAACCAACATCTCCATCAATAATTGAAAACAAAAGGAAGAAGGAAAGAAAACGAAAAAAGCAAATTACTTTATAGCTTTAGTTAAATATCACCAAACAAAAAACAATTCTCTTTTATCGTTTTCTCCTTCCCCGCAATATTCTTGAACTATCTTAATTAATATATCAACCAAGATATTTTTTTTTTAAATTTACATTTTTCTAGTACATAGGATGCATCAAAACTAATTAAATAAACGAATTCATCTCGATGCCAATCTTGAGTTTGAAACCTAAAAAACCAAATAATAGAGTATATCCTTGCCCATCAAACAAACTTTTTAAAGTTACCTTCAATTCCACCACATAGTTTCGATTTTTTTTATTTTTTGCTTTTTTTTTCCAGTTTATGCCACTAATATATTATAACAGTAATTGAAAGTGTACTTACGGTTGTTTTTCACTTATAAATATATTAAAAAAATATTTTAAAAAATATTTTTAACATAAATACATCAAAATTATCTATAAATATATATAAAAAAATCATTTTGAGCATAAAAAAAAAACATTTCAAATTTCAAAAAGCACTTTTAATGCGCTTCCCAAACACCCCTATATTTGAAATAATTCTTGAACATTGAGACTGAGTCTATTTTTTCATTCCAGTCAAAAACAGCTGCTTCTTTTGTTTGCTGGAAATCTTACTTCTCATAGTGTTTGAGTTTGATTGACTTAAAAGGAAGCACAGCGCCCTCCCCCCACCCTTCAATTCCACCACATATATGTGGTTTCGATTTTATTTTATTTTTTTGCTTCTTGTTTTTTTCAGTTTATAGTTTCGATTTTATTTTATTTTTTTGCTTCTTGTTTTTTTCAGTTTATGCCATGGATATATTATAATGGTATTTGGGAGAGTAGCTCCGGTTGCTTATACTATTATTTTGCAATTAAATTCTAGCTATTGGTTCTCTACAACAAGAAAAGAAGGAGATTTTTTTTTTCGCAATGGTGATGCTTTCTCCTCCTCACACGACATAAACATTGTCAACTCATTAATTAAACCTAATTATATATTTATTAGCACGCATGGCGATAAATTACATCAAAAATTTTCGGTCACTTTAAAAACCAAAAACGAGATGCAGAAAAGCAAAAGCAAGAATATTAGATGCGGCCATCATGAGAGTTGAGCTTGGAAGACTACTGGTTGCCAAAGACGCGTCAGTTTGATGAGGAGGCTTCCTGTAGTAGAATGGAAAATAAGGCAACATAGGATCAGGAGGTGGAAGACCGTATAAGTTGTTGCCAAAAGGTGGAGGAGGGTAGAACGGCAAATCCTGATCAGTCGGAGAAGCGTATCCAGGAGGCGGATAGGATCCTGCTGACTTAGATGGAGGAGGCGGTGGTGTTGTCACAGTCGGGGTGCCGGTCCCCGTGGGAGGAGGATAACAAGGATAAGGGCATTCGCCGACGTCGGACGTGGTCAAGCTAGGAAGATTGGCGAGTACGTATGTGAACAGGAGGGTAGAGAGAAATGGGGTTAGGTTAAAATCCATCTACGAGAGAGGAGATAGAAGAGAGGAAATGAGTGACAGGAGTGAGTGATGACAGGAAGGGGGGGTGAGTGAGTGGGGTGTGAGTTATTATAGGAGACTTTAGGTTTTTGATTCTTTTGTCATGGCACGCAAAGGCATGAAAAATGGAAAGGTAAAAGTGCTTCGAGGACTAAAGAATTAGAAAGCAAGTTGAAGCCAATTTTGCCTTTAATTTGGTGAAGACTGATTAAAAGACGTTACACCTGCCCCCCTGAAATTCTGAACCTTTTGCCCTCAATGAGAATAAGATTTATTTATTTTTATTGTGTTTGATGGGATGTTTCAAAGTAACTTTATTTTAAAATTTATTTAAAATTTATTTTTGATATTTATATATTAAGACGATTTAAAAAACTCTTTTATTAAAAAATAAACAATAATTGAGACATGATGTCAAACACATCCTAAAACAATGATACAGGAAAACTGTTGCAATAAGATGTGCAAATTGTCATTCAAGTATTACCCTTGAGAAGTAACCAAACAATTCATGATGCAGCAACCATAATTATGAGCATTAATCTTAAAATAAAAACATGGGACCAATACTGTTATTTGCCACAGTTCATTACCATTTGAATAGCAACGCCTAGGTCGTAAGCAGCTATTTGGCTCGAAGGCACTCTCGTCGTTTTTTCCTTCGGAGTTTGGAGTTCAAGACTTTCCTTTTCTCTGTAAGAGAAAATAACTTCCTTTCTGTCTGAAGGATAACCACGTTTCTTACGACCAGGTATATGTATTATTTATTAATTGTTTCTTTTTCTAATAATTTCGCTACTCTGGTTGATTTTATTTTATTTCCAATTGTACGGAAAAGCAGGCTTCGATTATTAAACTTTCGAAGGTAAAGTGAACTTTAATAGGGGAAAAGTAGGTAATTCCTAGATCGAAAGTGCTAGTTGAGATTAGTGTTTGCTGAATTGAATCTTCACGCGCTCTGTTTCGAATATCCAAAATCATATGAATTTTTGAACATCTCCATTAAGGAACTCATCAAGGTCGTACCTGCCTTTTCCTTTCCCCTCTTAAGCTCTGGTCTTCAGATGAATTCGATTGGTGATCTCTATCTCTTTATTAAAACTCCCCCTTTATTCATGCGTTTCTTTTCTTCTTCTCTTTTTGAAAAAAAAAAGCATTATTTTATACATAAGAACTTGCAATAAATTGTTTTTCATAAGTATAAAGATCAACAAAATTAAGGGGACATGCATGCTCCTCAAAATAAGCCGGTCACATGCCTTGAAAAAAACAAATACTTTCATATACTGGATTAACCAGACCTAAATACGTTGTTTCATTAAAAATAAAAAAACGGTAATAGAATTAGAATGTGAAATCTAGCCTAAATGAATATGCCTTTTAATTACTACTCAAACTAGCATATGAGAGACGTGAAAAACGTAATTGACTATCATATATACTAGTACCTATAAAGTGTGGTTGTAGTAATTGAAGATGGAATTCTAGACCTAGCATGTGGTATGTCCTCTCGAAGATTGTGGGGTTCGATAATAGAATGAGCCGTGGAAAAAGATAGCATCAAGTTAAAAGAGTCCAATTCGGTGACCTGCTTGCTGACTTTGAAAGTCTTATTCAATCACTGTAAAATGATTCCTTAAGCAACGAAGAGTGCTGGGTGGAGCTGGAAAGTAAACATATTGAGTGCTTTTGACGTCTTTGTTAACTTCCGACGTGCAATTACTACATATCATGGCTAATTACATAGTTAAATATCGCATAGCACCTGTTTCATAACCTTCATAAAGTTGAGTCACTGTTGCCAAAAAGGAAAGAAAAAAAGAAAAAAAACGAAAAAAGAGAGAGACTTTAGGCACATTTGGAGCACAATTAATATGTTTTCAATCACACGCACCGATTTGAACCATCTAAAAGGGTGAGAATTATTCTTGAGATTATACGGAAATGAGTAATAAGAGCGCAAATAAATAAATAAATAAATAAATCATAGAGATATCTTAATCACTCTCTTGTACCACTGGTCCTATTCAGAGCGGTGGCCCTTTGTAATTAGTGATCCTTTTTCGTTTATGCCAACAGTACAGGCTGTTGTGCTCTATTATTTTCGAGCAAAAAAACAATTCATCGCATGGAGGGTAAAAGGTGCACGCAACTTTTCCTGCTGTCATTTTCTAAATCTAAAATAAAATACACTATGGTCTACTTTGTATTGTAGCCTGGAATCCGTACCCTCATTTAAACCTAAATTGTGCTCAATTTGTTTTGCCGTCTAAATGCGGTCTCAGTTTTTAGTTTCATCCATTTTCATTTGATTTTGTTTTGTTTTTTTATATATCAAATTATGGTGCTCGTTTTTTATTCTCTATTTTTTTCTAAGAAAATTGTCTCTCAATATTATTATTTTTTATTTCTTAATTTTTTAGATTTAGTCTTCATTTTTTGTAAAAAAAAAAAAAAATTGTTATTATGTATGGTCATTTCAGTCTCACGAGTAGTTGTTAATTTTGAAATTTAACTTTATTTTATTTTATTCTTTTATATTTCATTATTTGATATGAGATTAACATGGCTCGAACTTTTTCTTTTCTTTTCTTGGATTTATCCATGATAGCTAGTTAGTGAAGTTAATCTGAATTTACTAAAATTATTATAGTTTAAATTTTTTTATTTTTTTAAAAAATTACTGTAATGTGGAGCGGAAAAAAATATAGTGTGTGTGTGTGTGTGTAACTGATCATTTGAAAGGGTCTGGTCTCTGGAAATTGCCATTGCTCGGTGTTCAATGTCCTGGCTACCTCCCTGGAAATTGAACCACGTCGTCAATAAATTTTCGCTACAGAGATCCTCAATAGAGGAGTTCAATTCTGTGCCTGTCGGTAGAGAGGTCAAGCAAGAAGCAAATTGTTCGGCAAAAGAGCGCCGTGTCAATAACCCAATTGATTTCGTGGCCTTGCTCACGCTATTTCTTTCTTTTTTTCTACCCATTTTCTGGACCTGATTGACTTTGACCAAATTAAGTTAATTTAGCCAATTTTGTGATGTTTATCTACAAACTAAAGCATCCATCTTGTATAATAATAGAGATGAACCCCCACCAAAATAAAAATTAAAAAAAGAGAGGAGAAAACAGAAGATAGACAGTAGGCTAATTCCAAGCCACCAAACTTCACCAATTAGGCACACCCTACGCCTATCATGTTGTAGGGGTGCTGATGTGACTGGCCTTGTATTTTGGTGAAACCGATGTTGATCTCGGAAGTGTACCAGAAGACTTCTGACACAACTGTAAATCAGAGCTGATCTAGCCACTGACATAAAATCAGATGGTGGACATGTCTTCTTGGATACGTGGCATTTAGGGCAGGGAGACTTCGCAGGACAAATGACACTTGTCCAGTTATCCAAACTTTGGAACCAATCACATTGGTCACCGAAGTCGCTGTGGCTCTTGAAAGCTTTGCTGAATCAATTGTTGCTTTAAATTTAATGATCGTATAAATTTGATTTTAAATTGCACGAGACTACTTGTTAAAAGTACGTATAAAAAAAAATGTTTAAAACTTTTCGTATGTTGAAAGCTTTTCTCATGGTGATGGACAACTTTTTTTTAATTTCTTTGATTTTTGGCATGTTTTGGCTAATACCACCGTCCCCATCTGATAACCATCTCTTGGCTAAGACCACTGTCCCCGTCTGATGAACATTTAATTTGAGAAAAAAAACCCCATCTGTTAAAATTGAACCATCATCTCCGGTTCAGCATGGAAATTAATCGTTGACGTATATCATATCTAGCTGGTTTTTGAAGCATAAACTATTTAACCAAGGAATCGTTCAAGAACTAACCTTGTATTAATTTTATAGGTGGAATCCACGTGTACAGTTGAATGAAGGCGTGCCTTAAGACATCACCGACTAATAGTGGGCCTAAATTGATGGCAATATTTTTAATTGGAAAAATTGATGTGTCAATGAATGCTGGTGGTTGATCCATTATATATAATCCATGATAGATAATTAAATTGCACCTAATTGTTATTGTACGAGTTCAAACTTTTTTAAAACTAATTTATAGACACAAAAAAACTAATCATATATTTTTTATCAGATCATAAATCATCAGATCAGCAACATCTAAATAACAAAAGCAAACTGGGAAGAATTGCTGAAAAGGAAATTAATTACAGATAAAAGGAAAAGGAAATGGAAGACCGTTCTTATTCCCAAGATATTGAGCAGTCGAGAGATAATAAAGCAAGAACCAAGAAGATCCTAGCTATGAGTTTCTCATGTCCTTCGAATTTTGACCACTCCCATCTTGATTAAATTTTATAAATTCAGGCCCTAAAAGCCAATTCTTACCACCAAGCCTATCAATCCACATCCAATCAAAACTTGCAAGCTCACAGCATGGCGGCTAGCACCATTGACACCACTGTCAATAGGGTACACTTCCCCTGGTGGACCAGTTATGTAAAGAGACGATGTTGAGGGTGAGGGCGGGGATGGAGGTGGAGGGCAGTAATTACTTGATGGCGGCTTCTTTGGAGTCTTTGGCGGCGAGGGATATATTACTTGTGGAGGTGGTGGTGGGGGGTATATTTCTGGTGGAGGTGGTGAGGGGTATATTACTGGTGGAGGTGGTGATGGTGGTGGAGGAGTTGGATTGCATGGCGAGCACTTCACTCCATTCTGTCCGGGAACAGTGGTGTCATCAAGCTTCCTTGAATTTAAGCCTTGAACTGGAGCCACAGCATAAAGAAACAAACTTAATAGCATAAAAGAGCTGAAGAAACTCATTTCTGACAGCATATGGATCGAGGGGCAGATAGAAATTAGAGAATTGAAAGAGAGATTGAAAGAATTAAGGAGTTTGATTTGTAGTAGCTGCTGTTTTACGGGGGTATGCGGTGCAGGGGACTGTGATATAATTAGATAGGCTCAAAAGTTTTTTGGGCTTTTGGCAGTCTTCGATTATGATTAGAAGATAGAAAGCAAAGTGGAGTGAACGAGAGTTGTTTTTATGGATTTTCTCTTTTATCCCTTTTCTCTTCTCCTTCCTTTGCAAGGGAGTTTGCCTTCTTTCACAAGGGAATTCACTAATTGCATGTGGGTGGTACAAAACTTGGGTCCCACCATTTATACATCCCAGACATACCACTGTGATTAACATATTAATTAATACGTATATGGATGCGTATTTTTATACGCTCTCATATATATATATATATATATATATATATATATATATATATACATGAGAAGTGCTGTAGTTATGATTGCCTTTGTGATGTTTCTGGTCATTGTTGGAAGCATGATCATCGTTAATTTTAAAAAAAATTGTTTTCAGTTTTTAAATGCCAATTTTGAACCTAACTATTATGAAATCGAGTGTTTTGATACCGGGACATGTGGTATTAAAAAATAAAATATATATTAAAATGTGTTTAAAAATGATTTTTGATTGAAAAGTACAGGAAAATTACCCAATTAATCCACAACTTGTGTATTAAAAATAAAAGAAGTTTTAAATATAAAAAAAAAAAACTTAATTTTACCGGTACAGAACGTAAAATAAAAAACATGAAAATCATGTTTTTTTCTCTTAGGGGTGGCACCATCACTGAAAAGAAAATAGAAACCAGAGCGGTGGAAATAAGTTTAATGAATTTCCGCCGGGGCCAGCATAGTGGTAGCTGAGACGTGCTTGACTCTCTGATATCACATATTTAACCACCATTATTGATAGAAACCTGTGATGGTGCAAGCATTCAACACTCCACGTGTCAGCTCAATGCTCCAAAATATCTGAAAGCCCCTTCTTTAGCTCCAGCCCAACAGAGAATACCATCATATTCTCACCAACCAATTTCACGTGGTTGTGTATAGCAGCCGACATTAATTTACAATCGAGTAGTAAATAATCGGAGTAATTAATCATTAAAAATATAATCTGAAGTGCTTACAAAATCCTCTCCAGCTGACATTATTTATTATATTATAATCCTCCCTATAGTAGTATTTAGTTATTGACTCGTGAAAAAAATAACTATACAGTGAGGGGACAAAATAAAGGTAAGATTGTATTTAGTAGTGATGGTGGGTAAGATAAAATATAAAAAGCTGTTTTATTTTTAATATATTATTTTCAAACTTATATATTTTAAAATTAATAATATTACAATAATTATGCTTAGAAAATCATGACAACTTGATGAGCTCGTCCGAGGCTAAACTAGTCTAAGTTTAAAAAAACAGAGGGAAAACTTGCTCGAGTGACCCGGTCAAAAACCTAAGTCAACTTAGGATAAAACAAGAATAAAAAAACTCCTTGGCTTTTTGAAAAAATATCAAAACAATGTTGCTTTGATTATTTAAAAAAAAAAATTGGTAGGGTTAATTCTCCTAACCTATAACTTGAATTTTTCTTCTAGTCGACTTTAAATTGAGTTTTAAAATCATAATAATAATAATAATAATAATAATAATAATAATAATAATAATAATAATTTTTATTTGCATGTTGACTCGAACCAACATGTGTTGACTATTTCAGCTCTTAACTTAAGGGAAGTAAGGATATTTGCTTACAATCATCTCAACAAAGTAATTAAATTTGGTTGATGTACATGAGAATACCTCTTATCATCATTAAAAAAAAAAACAAGAATGTTGATATTAAAAATGATACGTATTTTGAAAATGGGTGTGGCTACATGAATGAAAGACTTGTTGTTGCCCTGAAATGAGACAAAACAATGAGAAAAGTTACGGGCCCAGCCCAACATCATAGACTTGATTAAGAAAAGTCTCCGTTCACACAAGGCTCCGAAGTATCAATTAGCGTATTCTTACTAACTTGTAATTTACAAACAGTATTTGAAAAGTATAAATGCCATAAACAGAAATCTTGGTCGGCAAAACAAGGAAGAAACTCTTTCTTTCTTTTTTGACCTTTCCTCCTTTACATTGTCGGTGGTTGAATCGTTGATGGTTTTGGATTGGATCATATCCGTAAAATCAAAATTGTTGATTTGAAAATAATAATTTAGATTTACTTGTAAGGAAAAATAGATTACAATTTAAAATAAAAAGAATCGGACCATCTTCCGTATGGCGTGAGACTTAAAATTCCGTGTGGCTTCTGGAACCTTCCTATCTTAAACCTCTTTTATATCCCAGCATCACTATTCCATGTCGACGAGTAAGAGCAAAAAAATAGACTAAAAAAAGAAGAGAGCTCCACATCAGCAACAGGGTAAAGAACTGGGGAGTCCGGTAATAATATCACTGAAGGGTGGCAATTGCAATTGGCAACCTTTTCTTTCTTGATAATGCTTGAAAGAATTAGAAGATAAAACAATCCGTACGGAAGCCTTCTTATTTCGGCGTAGAAAAAGGAGTGCTTGCTTAGAGTTTAAGCCTTGTCAATAGCCCAGTAAGAAACGGGATCGGATACCAGGGCGTAGTTTATAGCCCATTTAACCGAAGTCCAGACTACTAAAGTACTGTTTGATATGCAATTGAAATTGTTTTTTCAAAGTATTTTTTATTAGAAATTAATTATAATATATTTTTTATTTTTCAAAATTTATTTTTAAAATTAATATATCAAAATAATCTAAAAATACCACGAACTTGCACGAGAGAATGAAATACGAACTTGCACTGTCCACCTTTGGAGTTGCATCACACGGTGTCCTTTTTGAATTTCCAGGTTCTTCAAGATTTTAGGGTGGACAGTGCCAGGAGGAAGATTCAAATGTTAAAAAGAGAAGTACTACCCACCAAATTACATTTCAGAAGAAGACTGTCATGAAAATTCTACAAAACCCGAGAGATAAGAAAACTTTCCCCTGTTATTAAATATCAGTTAATTTTTAGAACAAAAAAAACCCCACCCTACATGAAAGGATTTTGAGGGTAAACGTGCCAACAATGGAGCATCAGTCCCGATATGGAGGCCAGCTGGCTTCTAATTCTCTGAACTATTCCACCATTTAGATTGAGCTCGCACTTCCTCTTCCGCATAATCGTATCATGATAGCTGATGAGAAATATAAGCAAAATCCTTACCCCACCTTTCTGTAGTTTAAGTACGGCTGCAGGACCATGACTTGCCATGGTTTTAAGCTTTCATAACATTCCCTCCACCAGAAAAAAGAAGAAGATGTTTCGTAAAGCATCAATTTTCTTTGTCAATCAGCATAATTCATCCAACAGATTGATTTATAACTTAAAAAAACCTCTCAACTACTCCACCAGTTAGATAGATAGAGTTTCACGTTCTCTCTTCTACTATGCGGTGCGATAGATTCTTATCCTCCCTTTAGTTTACTTATGGCTGTCAGGACCTTCCACCACTCAGGCTAATAAGCTACAAGTCGGTTGCACATCTCGTCGACTTGCCCAAAATCCATGGCTGCACTCATTGTGATAATGATTTCCCCCAGGACCAAACAAAACAAATGTTTTCACTGCTCTCCAGTAAAAAGAAAGAAGGATCTTTCTCTAGAACTCAATTTTGTTTATCAAAACTGGCAGAATTCATAAAACATATCGAGTTGCGATTCACAAAAGAAGTTTTTAACTGCTGTTAAAAAAAACTTATTAATTCTGTAATGGCTATATATAAAGATAATCATCATCATCTTAATTCGATCTTCTTCTTTTATATATATATATATATATATATATATCATGCATTGTTCTTTTCCTCTGATCGGATGATACTGTCAAAAACAAAACATCCACTAATTAAAAATATTTGAAGAAGCACAAAATTTCTCATAATGTTGAACCAAAAGCACTGCCACCAGTCAGCAATTACTTTCAGGAAAGCTTCATTAATTACCTGCATACTTTTTGGATTTGCTGAAACTTACATTTGGCTTCACCCACGATACAAGTACTTTTTATGTATTTGATAATTAAGTTATCATAAATATAAAATATTAATATGATTATTATAAGTTATGATTTTGATTTCTGTATAAAAATTGTAATTTTGATGTATTTTTTATTTTTTATGAAAACAAATCATTTTTTTGGTTTTCAACAAGTTTTCTATATATATATATATAAAGAACAACTATTTCATACTGCCATTCATAGACAATTTTTTTTATTTGGACTATGGATATTTTTTTTCAAAGCTTCTCGTGTTGTGTTGATTTTTTGTGGACTGCTATGTGACACGTTTGTTTAGAACTGACGTCGAAATTTAGTAACTTACCGAGGATTGCAATGCATATGATGTCTGGGTTCGGTCTATTTGTACGGTTAGAAGTTGGATTCCTCTATTTATCATAGCGAAAAAGTACATTGAAGGATTTTCTTCTCCGCACATGTGGGAGTAGGAATGGTTCAAAATATCGAGTATGGAAGTGAAAAGAGATATCCTCAATCTTTGTACCTTCATCTATATATTCACATAATTTATTATATTTATATTTATTTTAACTATGTGTCTTAAATAAATAAATAAATAAAACTCTGACATTGTCATATGATTGGCAAGCGTAGAATACTTTTACTTCATAGACCATGTATTTTGTTTAATGGAGATTAGTCGTGGAAAAAACTATATGAATTTCTAGAGATCCAAAACTTAAATAGAAAAATAAAAATTGTTTTTGATATAAATGGTAAATGGAGGTGCATATGGGGATTAGGAGACCTCCATAAAAATCTTTCTTTAGGCTTAAACCATGGGAACGGGAGGTTAAAGTCAGACAAATATACTTAATATTTTAATTCACTAAATTAATTTGATTGTTTTGAATTAACACTAATCATATGAGAAACTGAATTTATTTGATGGAACTAGTTCTGTTGCATAAAATATTAAAATACCTAGAACCAATAATGACTATACGATAAATTAATCTTAAAGAATCTTTGATAGAGTTGACGAAATTCCAAGATTCAATCTCATATTGAAAAGAAAAAAAAAAAGAAATTCTTCCTCTTCCAAGATCTATATACAAGTGTGTTTATAATCTTTACCTCACACTGAAAAAATAAAAATAAAAAAAACTTTTTATTGAATTCAAGATCACAAAGCAATGAACAAATACATTTCCACTAGCACAGTCAAGTCCAATTAAAACACTTCCACATCCCTTCGAAGTCCAAAACTAAGGAATGTAAAGCCTATGTACATTGTGCTGTACATTGCAAAACGCATACTAAATTATAAGGTTCCTAGCAACCAAAATGCAAAGGATTAGAAAGAGATAAGTAAAGGAAGTGAGGGAACAAACCCCTGGAGGCAGTGGCGCCATAATTGCTTTCTTCTTCGAGCCTGTCTTCACCCTATCGTGCCATGTCTTACTATTTTGATCAATAATTCAAGCTTAACATTTTAATCTTTTGAATATAATGGATAAATGTGTTAGCTAGACCGAAAATATGTCCTATAACAAATTAATTATAATTACTTCATTTAGTATCAACTTAAATATCAATTTGACAAGGGATTATTTCTATTGTACTATCTAAGATCCATCGGAGGTCCGATACAATAAAGTACGTACAAATTAAATTTTTAGCTAAGACTTGTTTTGATTACTAGAAAGAATTAACACCCCACATAAACAAATTCAAATGTATAGGATGAAAGCTGGCACGAGAGAGATCTCACCTCCATGTATCTGGGTTTTCCATCTTTATCTTGATCGAAACTCCAAGAACTGATCAGGATACTAATAATTGTGGTTGGAAGACGATCTTTGGCGCTTGACCCCTTTAAATTTGTTGTAGTTATTTACATCGGAGCCGCCTTCAAAAACCTAACTAGGGCGTTAAGCTCCATGCAAACACTTGCCAAATAAGCAGTCCTTTGCTTTTGCCTCACATTCGTCATGTGTTCGACCTTGAGGTTATTATTCTGTTAGAACTATCATCTTGGTTTAATTTATTTTTCCTTACTTACCCAATTCTCAAAACTTTTCCTATATATTTCTTGCACCGATTAGTAGTTATATTGTTCTTATCATAATTAAAGGAAAGGTAAAAGAGAAGAAACAAAATAAGTACTCAGGGTGTTAATTAGTCATGATCGATTTCGATAACTTGTATAACTTTCGCATCAGATATAGATATTATTAATGCTCAACAAAATCCTGTTAAAAAGAAATCCATACGATTTTCTATCCCATTGAATAGTTATATATATATATATATATGATAATAATTAATAGATTAATTTCCTTTTGTTGCATCAGTTGGAGCTAGCAAAGAAATTCTATCTAATTAGGGTTTTAATATATAATTCCAAACACACATGCTCAAGGTCGAACAGACAACGAAACAAAGACTGGTCTGCAAAAGACTGGTCACTTCACAAGCATAGCATGGAATCCACTCGCCCGGTTGACAGCAGAAATTCGCCCATCTCACCATTCTCTGTGAATACTACATGTTTCTTCTTCCTCGGGAGCTGCATGTAGTGCTGATCCCACATGAAAGCAGTGCTCAGATTAAATTAATCAACTAGAAACTCATGCTCGATATCCTAGAGCTATAACGAATTCACCTGCTTAATATTATTAGAAATGAAGCTGACAAAAGGACCACAAAATTTGGCAAGAACAGTAAAGAAGACGATGATCAGAGAAGAACTAAGTACATACCTGCAGCAAGGTCCCTCTGGCCGCATATTCAAATCCATGAAGAGTTGTTGGTGCAATGTGTTCTGGGGACTGGTCGATTTTTATAGAGAAAAGAAGCGAAGGATTTGCAGGGTTGAAGGGCGTGAATGGTGTCTAATTGTATATCTGCTACATTCTACACGTGAGAAGCTTTGACCAGCGGATGAGACGTACTTGTTGGGAATGTTTACTGACCCCAGCAAACCTAATCCCGGAGTAGAAAATTTTAAGAGAGAGAATGTATTATTAGCCACTTTACTAATTTAAATTAAATAAAATACAAGATTTGATGTGTATGTAGCGATAACACTATTAAAATGTTAAAATAATAATATGTTGTGTGACAAAAATATATATTAAAATAGTGATTTATTGAATTACATATTTTTTAAAAAAACAAATATAAGATAGTAATATATTGACTCAACCCAAGCCAAACATTATTAGCCTGTGATCTAAGCCAAGAGATCATGATATTTTCATGAAATCCAAATTAAAATAAAATATTATGCTGAATTATAATCAACCAGATATTGAAGGCCTAAAATAATAATAAAAATACAATTAATTTTTTAAAAAAAAAACCTAGAAAAAGCTATATTTAAGCAAACAACAATATGATACAGATATCATATCATGTTATATTTAGGCAATTGATTTGATTTGATTTAATTTTTTTTTAAAAAAAAACTAAATTTAACATAAAAAACAATTTTTAAAATGATCTCAAATAAAATAAATAGCAATAAAAAAAATACAAGAACTAAATATAGCATATAAAAATTAGAGGATAAAATTAAAAATAAGTTTTAACATCATAAATTAATTCAAATAAAAAAAGGATCAATTGAAAGAACATTGACAAAATCTAGAGAGAGAAAAATCAAAGGATTGTTGTGCGATTTTAAGAGGTCTTATGTTAAAACAGAGGAGAAGAGAGAAAGAAAAACCAATTGGGGCAATAAGAGAGAATTATACCACACACATCGCTTAGAAAGGTAAGCCCCGTCGTGAGAATTTGGAAAACACCAAGGAAAGTTGTCGTTTTACCATATATGTCGCCACATATATCGCTTAAACGCCACATATATCGCTTAAACGCCACAAGACAATTTATTTGTCCGTGCATGCAACACATGATTTTTATAATTTTATGTATTTTTAAAATATTAGATTGCCTCTAAAATCACATTATTATCAAGAATAAAGTATGAATAAGCACTTTAAAACAAGCAAATATATCCAAGTAATTAATGTTATAATAATAAATACTTGTGAAAATATTCAATTACCGTGAGTTTGTTTTATTTTTAAGATGATTAATAGCTAATTTTATAGTCTCAATTCATAATAAATCAAGGCATTCTTACTGTGCTTCTTCATGAACTTTAGGTTTTTGTCAATGGTTAAGGAAAATGATTAGGAAATCAAAAGCAGCCACACACACACACACACTCAGAGAGAGAGAGAGAGAGAGAGAGAGAGAGTAGGGTTGAAAAAAGCTGGAAGGAAGCGATCAAGGTTAGTTGTGCTAGTGTGATTCTTGAAATACTGACAGAGTAAAATAAAGATCGATATTGGTGGTGTCCAACTCCACATGATCCCACATTCCAATTCCAGCTACCTTCACTGCCATTAATTTGCATATAAAGAATAATCTCATGTAAACCTAATTGGAAAATAATGCTTAATTATGCTCGCTTAATTAAGGAAACAAACAGACATAAATCAACTGCAGCTACCTTCATAACCCCTTCGCTTAAAATTCTCACTGGTAGAACTTAGAAAATAATGCTCATGCTTGCTCAAGGAAACAAACAGACGCAAATTCTCACAGTCGTACACTGGAGTTTTCTGCGAATCAAGACTCGTTGGTTGTTGATATATATCGGGTATCGTCAATCTTGCATGTAAGAGTGTGGATATGAAAATCAAGCACCCCTGAATATGTTAATATCAATTAATCGATTGATTTTCTTATGAACATCAAGATTAGATATGAATAGGGTTTGTAAGTATAGACGGGGCCGGGGTTCTTGAACACAAAACAGATCGAACGACTGGTCAGTTGGCTAATTGAGACGCCATGAGATGGTGTTATGCCTTGTAGAAGCAGCAAATCATCAATGAAAAAGGAGGAGTACATGGAAGGAAGAGCAGGTCGTGCTAGCATATCGCAAGTTTGAACGACAACAGGTTGTTTGGATGGCAAGCAGTTTGAGTGACAGATGGTTGAGTGGCAGATGGTTGCAGTCTGGGTAACAAGCAATCGATTGACAAGCAGTCCATGTAGAGAGAGCTTGATGAGGTTGGTGAACGAGAGTTCGGAGACAGATTTCTAAAAGTCAAGAAGAGTTCCTCCTTTTCCATAAATGAAGCGAGGCCAGTCTTCGTAATTAAAACAATTTAATTACCATCAGCATCGTGTCACATCATTGTCCTTGAATGATGCTGAGAGCTTGAGAGTTCTGAGAGATTTCTACAAGTCAACAGTTTCTTCCTTTTTCATTAATGAAGCGAGGCTAGTCTTCGTAATAAAAAATATATATATATATATATATCGTCAATCATCGTCCTTAATTGGACGGTCATGTTGAACTCTTTATTTTGAGTTAGAATACTTTGACTTTTAAGCAATACATCTCAAAGACATGAATACTACATCCTTCGACGATATATATTCATTTATATCATTGCATAGCCCGGAACTTACTTTGATTTAATTATTTAATTAGGTATAATTTAGCATATTTATTATTATTGCTGAGGTGTACACGCTTAGGGTTTTTCCATGACGTACATAAATCAGGTTTATGTAAATAAATGAAAACCATATCGAATACAGCTATTGTACAATGCATCCGTCTTTTATGTATAAATACTTTTTATTTTACTATTTATAAGTAATGTGGAGTTTCACTATCACATGCATATTTAACAATTTTCCCTCGCACGAGGACTCCCTTACACGTTGAATTAGTAACATAGCTAAAACAACTCGGGTTTTCGTTCACTGTGCACTGTGACTCATGTGCACTGTGGATTGGACATTTGCAATTCGTGCGTCGCGGTTGTTCATCCACCTTTTTTTTTCTCGCTTATGAACAGTGTAATGGCGATTTTGGCCTGGCTAATAGGACAAAATAGTGGTCGGCTGAGGGGTAAATAACGGCTGGGGTCAGGGGTGCGGGTGTCATTGCACGCGTCCGGACCGGTCCGGCCCGCCGCACCCTGTTATATTTTTTAAATATTTTTGAAATGGCTAAAGACAGCTCTAGCCCCCAATAAGACAAAATCGATTACTTAAGGTCAGGGACATAACGGTAACTACCCATTATTATTTATATATTTTCCAAAATCTGTCAGGCGCGTGCGGTTCACGCGGCCGACGATGTCCACCCTGACGCCCCTTGCAAGTGGCGCATGCGGTATGATAAGGTGGCCGGAAATGAGCACCCGACGTCTAATCCGGTGCGCCTCCTCTCTGTCGTCCTCCCGGTGTGGCGTGTTTTGACACAAGATGTCCGTGTATGCGGCGGAGGCCGGTTGAAGACGGCGGCAACCTTTGTAAACCCCGGGAAATAAATGTAAGTGTTAAATTAAAAGAGAAGTAAAATAAGTTGAGGGGAGGGTGAAATTGAAATAAATGTAAAGATTATGACTTATAATATAAGAAGAGAACATGTGGGGTAAAAAGTAGCATTTAAAGGAGATGGGGGGCCTAAGTGCAATAAGAGAAATTGAGGAGTATAAATACCTTTTTTTTTTCTCATTTCCAGCAACATGAGATGGGAGAGAGAGAAGTTAGAGAGATGTTAGAGAGAAAAAGATTAGAAGGGGCGGTGCTCCGACATCCATATCTCGGCCGGACACCGTTGGATCGGTCTGAGTTTTGGGTATGTTGTGCACCTAACTGTGGTATTTAATCTGACCGGAGGGATTGTCAAGAACTAAAGCCGTTTGAGAAATACAATCATCTGAATATTTCTGGAAAAACCCCCCTCAAACCCGTCAGAGTCGCCGACCAGTTTCTCATCAGTTTACCGTTGGATCAAGCTGAAATTTGGGTATGTGGTGCGTATGAGTGTTATTCATGTTCTGAACGGTGGAGATGAGAATGGTACACTTCAGCAAGGAGATATTGATGCTTAACAGTAGCTCTCCAGTTTAAGGTCAGTCTCCGGTTTAACTCCGATCTTGGTAGATCCAACCGTTGAAATACCCTGAAATTTGAATATGTTTTATATAATGGGTTTTTCTACATATTAACCGTTGGTATTTGTTAATTGTCGAGTTAATTGTGATTTATTGCTATTACAATTACTGCTGAGTGCTGTCTTGATAGCAGATTTGTTTGTGTCCTTATATGGGTTCAATGTGTGTTTTCGGTTGGAATTTTGTTGAGGGATTATGTGTTGAAATTTATGATTTCAATGTGTGATTTTGTTGGGATTTTGTTGATGGATTATATGCTGAAATTTATGGTTACAATGTGTGGTTTGTTGGGATTTTATTGAATGATTATGTGCTGAAATTTATGGGTTCAATGTGTGTTTTCGGTTGGAATTTTGTTGAGGGATTATGTGTTGAAATTTATGGTTTCAATGTGTGATTTTGTTGGGATTTTGTTGATGGATTATATGCTGAAATTTATGGTTACAATGTGTGGTTTGTTGGGATTTTATTGAATGATTATGTGCTGAAATTTATGGGTTCAATGTGTGTTTTCGGTTGGAATTTTGTTGAGGGATTATGTGTTGAAATTTATGGTTTCAATGTGTGATTTTGTTGAAATAAGTATGGTGACGAATGTGAAATTGAAAATAGAAATATACTGATTTTATGGACAGTGATGTCGCAGGCGGTGCAGTCGGGATTGAACCATCGTCCAGACAAGAACAACCCAGAAGTAGAGCAGGTAGGTGAATTACACCTCTCTTTTTATACGACACGTAAGAAGTATTTTAAGTTGAATATTATTCGAATGTGATAGAGTTTATATTAGATTGTTGAATGCTTAAATGTGAATAATCGATTGATTAGAGTTTATATTAGATTGTTGAATGCTTACATGTGAATAATCGATTGATTAGAGTTTATATTAGATTGTAGAATGCTTAAATGTGAATAATCGATTGATTAGAGTTTATATTAGATTGTTGAATGCTTAAATGTGAACGAATGATTGATTAGCTTCGGCTAATGGCATCCCAATGGATGACCGGGATGAATGATTGATTAGCTTCGGCTAATGGCATCCGAAGGGATGGCCGGGACGAATGATTGATTAGCTTCGGCTAATGGCATCCGAATGGATGACCGGCATGAATGATTGATTAGCTTCGGCTAATGGCATCCGAATGGATGGCCGGCATGAATGATTGATTAGCTTCGGCTAATGGCATCCGAATGGATGGCCGGCATGAATGATTGATTAGCTTCGGCTAATGGCATCCAAATGGATGGCCGACATGAATGATTGATTAGCTTCGGCTAATGGCATCCGAATGGATGACCGGAATGAATGATTGACTATCTTTGGCTGACATTTGAAAAGGATGACCGGGGTGAATGAATGATTAACCTTAGTAAATATGCCTTAAGAGGATAGACGGGTTATTAATTTTGGTTGTGTTGAGAACGATGTTTAAGATTTTGTAGACCCAGGATGATTGGAACTGTTATGGTTTGATCTGTTACTGTTTTGACCTGTTACTGTTAGTGCTTGAGACATGTTATTGTCTCGGGACATGTTACTGTTAAATTGATGCATTTATATGCATTACAAGCTATTTGTACCAAGTACATGAAGAAATTATAAATGTTAATGCCTCCTGTAACTGCCAGACCGTTTAGTTACCATTATAATTATCATTAAGTAATTACATTTTCTTAAATGTTTTGTATTGCTGTAGGGACGTCACATCCACGAGATGTCTAAGGAACCCGATACACGGGAATCTACTTTTGCAAGGAACCATGTAGATGCATTCTAAATCACAATGTATTTTGTGTGAATCAATGTACTCAACACATAATTTTTATTAGACCTTTTTGTGTAAATTCGTAATGGCTATTAGTAGTATAGAAATGAAACCTCATGTCCATGTATGTATATTTTTAATATGAATTTCTAATTATGCAACCATAATACTACATGTTTATGTAAGATCCACTTTTAATGAAATGTTGATTGTATGGATGGTAATCTGATGATGTGAGGTAATCAGGTTCGCTGATTTCCGGTACCATATGTGTTAGATATACATATACAAAAAAAAAAAAAAAAAAAAAATTTGGGTCGTTACAGTTGGTATCAGAGCATCTGGTCTTGATCCTGGGGTTCAATGATAATGGCATTGTTGTGATGATTTTGAAAGGTATTATAGGATGGTTCGAACCGGACAGCAAGCTAGGACTGACCCAACCCTTACATGAGGAAGGGGGGGTCGAGTTTACAATATGACTGTATGAAGTGGATTCCGTGGTAGATATTACATTTTATATACCCGCGATATTGGTTTATTCCGAGAGAAGAGAACCAACAGGAGGTCAGGAAAATTCTACTTCTCGACGGGTAGATATGCCTCCAACGGAGGCATTTGAAGGCGAGTGACAAATCAATATATCTCCCTAGTAGCGCCGATGGTTGCGCTGAACATATTTTTAGATGGTGCTTTTATGGAATATATGGTACAGGCTTGATGGTAAGGATGGTTGCAGGTGCTTCCAGTGTAGCTTCTAGAATAGATTTTAAACCTTAATTCCTTTTTGTATAAGTTAGGAACTTAGAGAGTTATGGTGAAATTTTGATATGTAGAAGAACATGTAAATTGTATAGAATAGTATTTTTGTAAATTTTGTTCTGGAATATTAAATGTATTCACCTATGCCCCGGATATTAGAAAGTACTAGATTATCTTAGAATATTAAATTATGTTATGTTCCATGTATATGTATATATGTGAAATCTTCATGTGCGAACTGACTTTTTAATTTTTATCTTATGCATGTGATGTAAGATGAAGTTTGGGAATGAATATGGTCCTGAGCATATTCTGAAATGAATTATGCAGTTAATTGTATTAAACATGAATGTGATTATGGGTGAGCTGTGATCCAAATTATGTGCAGGTTGTGTTATTGATAACTTGGGATCTCCCGATATAGGGGAGACTCTGCCGAAATTTCTAAAATTTCGGCGAGAGAAAAAAAAAAAAAAAATTCATGCTTAATCTTTACCCCTATAATAGTACAATGGGCAAAAGATATATAGGAAATGGGTTGTGAAATATTCTCAAGAGGATGTGGGAGTTATGCCTGATGTTGTGACAGGTACTGTAATATTCCACATTGGCAGGTGAGGGAGTGGTAACTGGCCTTATTAAGATTGCTGGTTGCTAACTTTTCATACGCGTTTTGGGGCGTCAAGCCCAGAAGTGGGCTCGCGTCACCAGGAACAAAACCATGAGGGCGGTAAGGCCCAAAACGGACAATATATTACAGGTTGGGCCGGGCTGTTACAGGTAAAATACAGTTAAATACAATGCAAGATTATACTTTAATTGATTCTGGGGCTAGTCATCCATTTGTATTATGTAGAATTGTGGAATGATTGCATGTGGTGCCTCACAAGTTGCGAATAGGGTGACGATTAGTACCCCTTTAGAAGAAAACATGAACACTGATGATATCTATAGAGGAGTGAAACTGTATATTAAAGGGTTGGGATTGAATGTAGACCTTATGTCATTAGAATTATATGACTTTGATTTGATTTTTGGGCATGGATTGGTTAAGCAAACATAAGGTACAAGTAGATTGTTTTACCAAAACAGTGACTCTCCAGGGGGTAGGAAATAAGAATGTTGTATTTAAAGGAGAGAGAAAATTTCTTTCAAACTGTATGATTTCAGTCTTAAGGGCTAGAAGGTTAATGAGGAAGGGTTGTCCTGTTTGGTTAACTCAAGTAATATAAAAAAAAAAAAACAAGTATCCACTTCCACGAATAGATGAATTGTTTGATCAGTTAAAGGGTGCTAAGGTATTCTCTAAGATAGATTTAAGGTCGGGGTATCATCAATTGAGAATTAAAGAACAAGATATTTAGAGGACAACATTCAGAACCCGTTATGGACATTACGAGTTCTTAGTGATGCCTTTTGGGTTGACCAATGCACCAACGATGTTCATAGATTTGATGAATCGAGTATTTCCGCCTTACTTGGATCAGTACATGGTGGAATTTATCAATGACATCTTGGTATATTCTAGTTCATATTCAGAGTATGAACAACATTTGGGGGTCGTGTTACGGACTTTGAGGGAGAATAAATTGTATGCAAAGCTGGATAAGTGTGAGTTTTGACTCAAGGAAGTGGTATTTTTGGGCCATGTGATTTCTACAGAAGGAATATTCGTGAATCCAAAGAAGGTAGAGGTTGTGTTAAAATGGGAGAGGCCTACTAATGTGATAGAAATTTGAAGTTTCTTGGGTCTCACAGGATATTACCGGAGGTTTATGGAGGGGTTCTCCACCGTAGCACCACCTTTGACCAGACTAACTCGCAAATAAGTCAAATTTGTTTGGTCGGAGGAGTGTGAAGGGAGTTTTCAAGAACTAAAGAAAAGGCTCACTTCTGCTCCTGTGTTGGCCCTTCCATCGGGAACAGAAGGGTTTGCGGTATATAGCGATGTTTCAAAAACAGGTCTGGGATGTGTATTGATGCAACATGATTGTGTAATTGCTTATGTATCCAGACAATTAAAGCCACATGAGGAGAATTATCCAGTTTATGACTTGGAACTTGCAACGGTAGTGTTTTCCCTAAGAATATGGAGACAATTTTTGTATGGGTCACAACTGCAAATCTTCTCAGATCATAAGAGTTTGGAATATTTGATGTCGCAGAAAGAGTTAAACATGCGCCAAAGAAGATGGGTGAAGTTAATAAAAGATTATGATTGTGTGATTGACTATCATCCTGGTAAGGCTAACATTGTAGCAAACGCTTTAAATAGAAAGGGTAAAGTAATTATGAATAACATAGAAATTAAAAGACAAGGAAGTATGGTAGAAATGAGAAAAATGGGTTTGTGGCTAAGTCTCGGTTTTGAAGGGTCATTGTTAGCCAGTTAAAAATCCGATCTGTACTTCGAGATAAAGTTTTGGAGGCTCAACAATTAATGAGAAGGTAAGGAAGGTCAAAGGGAATGTGAACCAGGGTATATATATAAAAAAAAAAGTCTTTTCAGGTGTTATCTGATGGACTAATAGCTATGGGAAAATGAAATTTATTTGCCCAATAATAAGATCTTTAAAGATGAGGTATTGAGAGAAGCTCATGAATTCCGTTTTGCTACCATCCTGGAAGTACAACGAGGTATAGGGATTTAAGGGAATATTATTGGTGGTCAAATATGAAGAGAGAAATAGCAGAAATTGTGTCGAATTGTGGGATTTGTCAACAAGTGAAGATAGAACACCAGAAACCTACAGGGAAGTTGCAGCTGTTATCAGTTTCCAGAATGGAAATGGGAGGATATCTCTTTGGATTTTGTGATAGGATTACCCAAGGGAAAGAAAGGTAATGATGCCATATGGGTTATTATGGATCGACTAACAAAGTCTTTTGTTTTTGCCTATGAGAACGACAGACTCAATGGATAAACTTGCAAAATTGTACATAAATAAAGTGGTCAAACTCCATGGGGTACCAGTATCGATTATCTTTGACAGGGATCCAAGGTTCACATCGAGACTATGGCCTAGTTCATAATGGGTTTTCGGAACAAAGTTAAATCTAAACACGACATTTCATCCACAGACGGATGGGCAGTCGGAGAGAACCATTCAAACTCTTGAGGATCTTTTAAGGTCTTGTGTATTGGAAATTGGTGGAAATTGGGAAGATCACTTCCCATTGGTAGAATTTGCTTGTAATAGTAGTTATCAAACTACTATTGGTATGGCTCCATTTGAAGCATTGTAGGGGCGGAAGTGTCGTACCTCAATTTGTTGGGATGAAATAGGGCAAAGGAAGCTGTGAGGACCCGAAATGGTACAACAGGCAATTGACAGGGTACAGGTGATTAGAAAGAGGATTTAACCATGGAAGTTAAGCCCATCAAGATTTTAGATCGGGATGTAATGATACTAAGGAATAAGAGAGTTACATTGGTGAGAGTATTATGGAGAAACTCACAAATAGAGGAAGAAACGTGGAAAAGAGAGTCTGAGATAGAATAAGTATTTGCATTTATTACCTGAAATAGGTACTTAATTTAATTTCGAGGACGAAATTTCTAATAGGAGGGGAGAATGTAAACCCCGGGAAATAAATGTAAGTGTTAAATTAAAAGAGAAGTAAAATAAGTTGAGGGGAGGGTGAAATTGAAGTAAATGTAAAGATTATGACTTATAATATAAGAAGAGAACATGTGGGGTAAAAAGTAGCATTTAAAGGAGATGGGGGGCCTAAGTGCAATAAGAGAAATTGAGGAGTATAAATACCTCTTTTTTTTTTTCTCATTGCCAGCAACATGAGATGGGAGAGAGAGAAGTTAGAGAGATGTTAGAGAGAAAAAGATTAGAAGGGGCGGTGCTCCGACATCCATTTCTCGGCCGGACACCGTTGGATCGGTCTGAGTTTTGGGTATGTTGTGCACCTAACTGTGGTCTTTAATCTGACCGGAGGGATTGTCAAGAACTAAAGCCGTTTGAGAAATACGATCATCTGAATATTTCTGGAAAACCCCCCCTCAAACCCGTCAGAGTCGCCGACCAGTTTCTCATCAGTTTACCGTTGGATCAAGCTGAAATTTGGGTATGTGGTGCGTATGAGTGTTATTCATGTTCTGAACGGTGGAGATGAGAATGGTACACTTCAGCAAGGAGATATTGATGCTTAACAGTAGCTCTCCAGTTTAAGGTCAGTCTCCGGTTTAACTCCGATCTTGGTAGATCCAACCGTTGAAATACCCTGAAATTTGAATATGTTTTATATAATGGGTTTTTCTACATATTAACCGTTGGTATTTGTTAATTGTCGAGTTAATTGTGATTTATTGCTATTACAATTACTGCTGAGTGCTGTCTTGATAGCAGATTTGTTTGTGTCCTTATATGGGTTCAATGTGTGTTTTCGGTTGGAATTTTGTTGAGGGATTATGTGTTGAAATTTATGATTTCAATGTGTGATTTTGTTGGGATTTTGTTGATGGATTATATGCTGAAATTTATGGTTACAATGTGTGGTTTGTTGGGATTTTATTGAATGATTATGTGCTGAAATTTATGGGTTCAATGTGTGTTTTCGGTTGGAATTTTGTTGAGGGATTATGTGTTGAAATTTATGGTTTCAATGTGTGATTTTGTTGGGATTTTGTTGATGGATTATATGCTGAAATTTATGGTTACAATGTGTGGTTTGTTGGGATTTTATTGAATGATTATGTGCTGAAATTTATGGGTTCAATGTGTGTTTTCGGTTGGAATTTTGTTGAGGGATTATGTGTTGAAATTTATGGTTTCAATGTGTGATTTTGTTGAAATAAGTATGGTGACGAATGTGAAATTGAAAATAGAAATATACTGATTTTATGGACAGTGATGTCGCAGGCGGTGCAGTCGGGATTGAACCATCGTCCAGACAAGAACAACCCAGAAGTAGAGCAGGTAGGTGAATTACACCTCTCTTTTTATACGACACGTAAGAAGTATTTTAAGTTGAATATTATTCGAATGTGATAGAGTTTATATTAGATTGTTGAATGCTTAAATGTGAATAATCGATTGATTAGAGTTTATATTAGATTGTTGAATGCTTACATGTGAATAATCGATTGATTAGAGTTTATATTAGATTGTAGAATGCTTAAATGTGAATAATCGATTGATTAGAGTTTATATTAGATTGTTGAATGCTTAAATGTGAACGAATGATTGATTAGCTTCGGCTAATGGCATCCCAATGGATGACCGGGATGAATGATTGATTAGCTTCGGCTAATGGCATCCGAAGGGATGGCCGGGACGAATGATTGATTAGCTTCGGCTAATGGCATCCGAATGGATGACCGGCATGAATGATTGATTAGCTTCGGCTAATGGCATCCGAATGGATGGCCGGCATGAATGATTGATTAGCTTCGGCTAATGGCATCCGAATGGATGGCCGGCATGAATGATTGATTAGCTTCGGCTAATGGCATCCAAATGGATGGCCGACATGAATGATTGATTAGCTTCGGCTAATGGCATCCGAATGGATGACCGGAATGAATGATTGACTATCTTTGGCTGACATTTGAAAAGGATGACCGGGGTGAATGAATGATTAACCTTAGTAAATATGCCTTAAGAGGATAGACGGGTTATTAATTTTGGTTGTGTTGAGAACGATGTTTAAGATTTTGTAGACCCAGGATGATTGGAACTGTTATGGTTTGATCTGTTACTGTTTTGACCTGTTACTGTTAGTGCTTGAGACATGTTATTGTCTCGGGACATGTTACTGTTAAATTGATGCATTTATATGCATTACAAGCTATTTGTACCAAGTACATGAAGAAATTATAAATGTTAATGCCTCCTGTAACTGCCAGACCGTTTAGTTACCATTATAATTATCATTAAGTAATTACATTTTCTTAAATGTTTTGTATTGCTGTAGGGACGTCACATCCACGAGATGTCTAAGGAACCCGATACACGGGAATCTACTTTTGCAAGGAACCATGTAGATGCATTCTAAATCACAATGTATTTTGTGTGAATCAATGTACTCAACACATAATTTTTATTAGACCTTTTTGTGTAAATTCGTAATGGCTATTAGTAGTATAGAAATGAAACCTCATGTCCATGTATGTATATTTTTAATATGAATTTCTAATTATGCAACCATAATACTACATGTTTATGTAAGATCCACTTTTAATGAAATGTTGATTGTATGGATGGTAATCTGATGATGTGAGGTAATCAGGTTCGCTGATTTCCGGTACCATATGTGTTAGATATACATATACAAAAAAAAAAAAAAAAAAAAAATTTGGGTCGTTACAGTTGGTATCAGAGCATCTGGTCTTGATCCTGGGGTTCAATGATAATGGCATTGTTGTGATGATTTTGAAAGGTATTATAGGATGGTTCGAACCGGACAGCAAGCTAGGACTGACCCAACCCTTACATGAGGAAGGGGGGGTCGAGTTTACAATATGACTGTATGAAGTGGATTCCGTGGTAGATATTACATTTTATATACCCGCGATATTGGTTTATTCCGAGAGAAGAGAACCAACAGGAGGTCAGGAAAATTCTACTTCTCGACGGGTAGATATGCCTCCAACGGAGGCATTTGAAGGCGAGTGACAAATCAATATATCTCCCTAGTAGCGCCGATGGTTGCGCTGAACATATTTTTAGATGGTGCTTTTATGGAATATATGGTACAGGCTTGATGGTAAGGATGGTTGCAGGTGCTTCCAGTGTAGCTTCTAGAATAGATTTTAAACCTTAATTCCTTTTTGTATAAGTTAGGAACTTAGAGAGTTATGGTGAAATTTTGATATGTAGAAGAACATGTAAATTGTATAGAATAGTATTTTTGTAAATTTTGTTCTGGAATATTAAATGTATTCACCTATGCCCCGGATATTAGAAAGTACTAGATTATCTTAGAATATTAAATTATGTTATGTTCCATGTATATGTATATATGTGAAATCTTCATGTGCGAACTGACTTTTTAATTTTTATCTTATGCATGTGATGTAAGATGAAGTTTGGGAATGAATATGGTCCTGAGCATATTCTGAAATGAATTATGCAGTTAATTGTATTAAACATGAATGTGATTATGGGTGAGCTGTGATCCAAATTATGTGCAGGTTGTGTTATTGATAACTTGGGATCTCCCGATATAGGGGAGACTCTGCCGAAATTTCGTTAGAAATTTCGGCGAGAGAAAAAAAAAAAAAAAATTCATGCTTAATCTTTACCCCTATAATAGTACAATGGGCAAAAGATATATAGGAAATGGGTTGTGAAATATTCTCAAGAGGATGTGGGAGTTATGCCTGATGTTGTGACAGGTACTGTAATATTCCACATTGGCAGGTGAGGGAGTGGTAACTGGCCTTATTAAGATTGCTGGTTGCTAACTTTTCATACGCGTTTTGGGGCGTCAAGCCCAGAAGTGGGCTCGCGTCACCAGGAACAAAACCATGAGGGCGGTAAGGCCCAAAACGGACAATATATTACAGGTTGGGCCGGGCTGTTACAGGTAAAATACAGTTAAATACAATGCAAGATTATACTTTAATTGATTCTGGGGCTAGTCATCCATTTGTATTATGTAGAATTGTGGAATGATTGCATGTGGTGCCTCACAAGTTGCGAATAGGGTGACGATTAGTACCCCTTTAGAAGAAAACATGAACACTGATGATATCTATAGAGGAGTGAAACTGTATATTAAAGGGTTGGGATTGAATGTAGACCTTATGTCATTAGAATTATATGACTTTGATTTGATTTTTGGGCATGGATTGGTTAAGCAAACATAAGGTACAAGTAGATTGTTTTACCAAAACAGTGACTCTCCAGGGGGTAGGAAATAAGAATGTTGTATTTAAAGGAGAGAGAAAATTTCTTTCAAACTGTATGATTTCAGTCTTAAGGGCTAGAAGGTTAATGAGGAAGGGTTGTCCTGTTTGGTTAACTCAAGTAATATAAAAAAAAAAAAACAAGTATCCACTTCCACGAATAGATGAATTGTTTGATCAGTTAAAGGGTGCTAAGGTATTCTCTAAGATAGATTTAAGGTCGGGGTATCATCAATTGAGAATTAAAGAACAAGATATTTAGAGGACAACATTCAGAACCCGTTATGGACATTACGAGTTCTTAGTGATGCCTTTTGGGTTGACCAATGCACCAACGATGTTCATAGATTTGATGAATCGAGTATTTCCGCCTTACTTGGATCAGTACATGGTGGAATTTATCAATGACATCTTGGTATATTCTAGTTCATATTCAGAGTATGAACAACATTTGGGGGTCGTGTTACGGACTTTGAGGGAGAATAAATTGTATGCAAAGCTGGATAAGTGTGAGTTTTGACTCAAGGAAGTGGTATTTTTGGGCCATGTGATTTCTACAGAAGGAATATTCGTGAATCCAAAGAAGGTAGAGGTTGTGTTAAAATGGGAGAGGCCTACTAATGTGATAGAAATTTGAAGTTTCTTGGGTCTCACAGGATATTACCGGAGGTTTATGGAGGGGTTCTCCACCGTAGCACCACCTTTGACCAGACTAACTCGCAAATAAGTCAAATTTGTTTGGTCGGAGGAGTGTGAAGGGAGTTTTCAAGAACTAAAGAAAAGGCTCACTTCTGCTCCTGTGTTGGCCCTTCCATCGGGAACAGAAGGGTTTGCGGTATATAGCGATGTTTCAAAAACAGGTCTGGGATGTGTATTGATGCAACATGATTGTGTAATTGCTTATGTATCCAGACAATTAAAGCCACATGAGGAGAATTATCCAGTTTATGACTTGGAACTTGCAACGGTAGTGTTTTCCCTAAGAATATGGAGACAATTTTTGTATGGGTCACAACTGCAAATCTTCTCAGATCATAAGAGTTTGGAATATTTGATGTCGCAGAAAGAGTTAAACATGCGCCAAAGAAGATGGGTGAAGTTAATAAAAGATTATGATTGTGTGATTGACTATCATCCTGGTAAGGCTAACATTGTAGCAAACGCTTTAAATAGAAAGGGTAAAGTAATTATGAATAACATAGAAATTAAAAGACAAGGAAGTATGGTAGAAATGAGAAAAATGGGTTTGTGGCTAAGTCTCGGTTTTGAAGGGTCATTGTTAGCCAGTTAAAAATCCGATCTGTACTTCGAGATAAAGTTTTGGAGGCTCAACAATTAATGAGAAGGTAAGGAAGGTCAAAGGGAATGTGAACCAGGGTATATATATAAAAAAAAAAGTCTTTTCAGGTGTTATCTGATGGACTAATAGCTATGGGAAAATGAAATTTATTTGCCCAATAATAAGATCTTTAAAGATGAGGTATTGAGAGAAGCTCATGAATTCCGTTTTGCTACCATCCTGGAAGTACAACGAGGTATAGGGATTTAAGGGAATATTATTGGTGGTCAAATATGAAGAGAGAAATAGCAGAAATTGTGTCGAATTGTGGGATTTGTCAACAAGTGAAGATAGAACACCAGAAACCTACAGGGAAGTTGCAGCTGTTATCAGTTTCCAGAATGGAAATGGGAGGATATCTCTTTGGATTTTGTGATAGGATTACCCAAGGGAAAGAAAGGTAATGATGCCATATGGGTTATTATGGATCGACTAACAAAGTCTTTTGTTTTTGCCTATGAGAACGACAGACTCAATGGATAAACTTGCAAAATTGTACATAAATAAAGTGGTCAAACTCCATGGGGTACCAGTATCGATTATCTTTGACAGGGATCCAAGGTTCACATCGAGACTATGGCCTAGTTCATAATGGGTTTTCGGAACAAAGTTAAATCTAAACACGACATTTCATCCACAGACGGATGGGCAGTCGGAGAGAACCATTCAAACTCTTGAGGATCTTTTAAGGTCTTGTGTATTGGAAATTGGTGGAAATTGGGAAGATCACTTCCCATTGGTAGAATTTGCTTGTAATAGTAGTTATCAAACTACTATTGGTATGGCTCCATTTGAAGCATTGTAGGGGCGGAAGTGTCGTACCTCAATTTGTTGGGATGAAATAGGGCAAAGGAAGCTGTGAGGACCCGAAATGGTACAACAGGCAATTGACAGGGTACAGGTGATTAGAAAGAGGATTTAACCATGGAAGTTAAGCCCATCAAGATTTTAGATCGGGATGTAATGATACTAAGGAATAAGAGAGTTACATTGGTGAGAGTATTATGGAGAAACTCACAAATAGAGGAAGAAACGTGGAAAAGAGAGTCTGAGATAGAATAAGTATTTGCATTTATTACCTGAAATAGGTACTTAATTTAATTTCGAGGACGAAATTTCTAATAGGAGGGGAGAATGTAAACCCCGGGAAATAAATGTAAGTGTTAAATTAAAAGAGAAGTAAAATAAGTTGAGGGGAGGGTGAAATTGAAGTAAATGTAAAGATTATGACTTATAATATAAGAAGAGAACATGTGGGGTAAAAAGTAGCATTTAAAGGAGATGGGGGGCCTAAGTGCAATAAGAGAAATTGAGGAGTATAAATACCTCTTTTTTTTTTTCTCATTGCCAGCAACATGAGATGGGAGAGAGAGAAGTTAGAGAGATGTTAGAGAGAAAAAGATTAGAAGGGGCGGTGCTCCGACATCCATTTCTCGGCCGGACACCGTTGGATCGGTCTGAGTTTTGGGTATGTTGTGCACCTAACTGTGGTCTTTAATCTGACCGGAGGGATTGTCAAGAACTAAAGCCGTTTGAGAAATACGATCATCTGAATATTTCTGGAAAACCCCCCCTCAAACCCGTCAGAGTCGCCGACCAGTTTCTCATCAGTTTACCGTTGGATCAAGCTGAAATTTGGGTATGTGGTGCGTATGAGTGTTATTCATGTTCTGAACGGTGGAGATGAGAATGGTACACTTCAGCAAGGAGATATTGATGCTTAACAGTAGCTCTCCAGTTTAAGGTCAGTCTCCGGTTTAACTCCGATCTTGGTAGATCCAACCGTTGAAATACCCTGAAATTTGAATATGTTTTATATAATGGGTTTTTCTACATATTAACCGTTGGTATTTGTTAATTGTCGAGTTAATTGTGATTTATTGCTATTACAATTACTGCTGAGTGCTGTCTTGATAGCAGATTTGTTTGTGTCCTTATATGGGTTCAATGTGTGTTTTCGGTTGGAATTTTGTTGAGGGATTATGTGTTGAAATTTATGATTTCAATGTGTGATTTTGTTGGGATTTTGTTGATGGATTATATGCTGAAATTTATGGTTACAATGTGTGGTTTGTTGGGATTTTATTGAATGATTATGTGCTGAAATTTATGGGTTCAATGTGTGTTTTCGGTTGGAATTTTGTTGAGGGATTATGTGTTGAAATTTATGGTTTCAATGTGTGATTTTGTTGGGATTTTGTTGATGGATTATATGCTGAAATTTATGGTTACAATGTGTGGTTTGTTGGGATTTTATTGAATGATTATGTGCTGAAATTTATGGGTTCAATGTGTGTTTTCGGTTGGAATTTTGTTGAGGGATTATGTGTTGAAATTTATGGTTTCAATGTGTGATTTTGTTGAAATAAGTATGGTGACGAATGTGAAATTGAAAATAGAAATATACTGATTTTATGGACAGTGATGTCGCAGGCGGTGCAGTCGGGATTGAACCATCGTCCAGACAAGAACAACCCAGAAGTAGAGCAGGTAGGTGAATTACACCTCTCTTTTTATACGACACGTAAGAAGTATTTTAAGTTGAATATTATTCGAATGTGATAGAGTTTATATTAGATTGTTGAATGCTTAAATGTGAATAATCGATTGATTAGAGTTTATATTAGATTGTTGAATGCTTACATGTGAATAATCGATTGATTAGAGTTTATATTAGATTGTAGAATGCTTAAATGTGAATAATCGATTGATTAGAGTTTATATTAGATTGTTGAATGCTTAAATGTGAACGAATGATTGATTAGCTTCGGCTAATGGCATCCCAATGGATGACCGGGATGAATGATTGATTAGCTTCGGCTAATGGCATCCGAAGGGATGGCCGGGACGAATGATTGATTAGCTTCGGCTAATGGCATCCGAATGGATGACCGGCATGAATGATTGATTAGCTTCGGCTAATGGCATCCGAATGGATGGCCGGCATGAATGATTGATTAGCTTCGGCTAATGGCATCCGAATGGATGGCCGGCATGAATGATTGATTAGCTTCGGCTAATGGCATCCAAATGGATGGCCGGCATGAATGATTGATTAGCTTCGGCTAATGGCATCCGAATGGATGACCGGAATGAATGATTGACTATCTTTGGCTGACATTTGAAAAGGATGACCGGGGTGAATGAATGATTAACCTTAGTAAATATGCCTTAAGAGGATAGACGGGTTATTAATTTTGGTTGTGTTGAGAACGATGTTTAAGATTTTGTAGACCCAGGATGATTGGAACTGTTATGGTTTGATCTGTTACTGTTTTGACCTGTTACTGTTAGTGCTTGAGACATGTTATTGTCTCGGGACATGTTACTGTTAAATTGATGCATTTATATGCATTACAAGCTATTTGTACCAAGTACATGAAGAAATTATAAATGTTAATGCCTCCTGTAACTGCCAGACCGTTTAGTTACCATTATAATTATCATTAAGTAATTACATTTTCTTAAATGTTTTGTATTGCTGTAGGGACGTCACATCCACGAGATGTCTAAGGAACCCGATACACGGGAATCTACTTTTGCAAGGAACCATGTAGATGCATTCTAAATCACAATGTATTTTGTGTGAATCAATGTACTCAACACATAATTTTTATTAGACCTTTTTGTGTAAATTCGTAATGGCTATTAGTAGTATAGAAATGAAACCTCATGTCCATGTATGTATATTTTTAATATGAATTTCTAATTATGCAACCATAATACTACATGTTTATGTAAGATCCACTTTTAATGAAATGTTGATTGTATGGATGGTAATCTGATGATGTGAGGTAATCAGGTTCGCTGATTTCCGGTACCATATGTGTTAGATATACATATACAAAAAAAAAAAAAAAAAAAAAAAAATTGGGTCGTTACAACCTTTCTCTCTCTCCCCCGCACGTAACAGTGCAGGCGAGGACCCCGTGTTTTCACCCTTTGCAATTCGGTCCCTCAACTTTCAATTTCCTTTCATGCACCTTTCACTTCTGTTACATTAGTTTTAATTTGCTTCAATTTAGTCCCTCCGGTCCTGCAACGTAAATGTGCACCTTGCACTTCGGTCCTGCAACTTTTGTTCTTCCGGATTAGGTCCAAATTCATCATTAAATTGGGTACACATGTTTGAATTTTTGCAATATTATCCTTGGATTGAAATTGATAATAAATGTGATTTTCGTTTCAGCCCTTCAACTTTTGATTTATAATTTAAATCCCTGTTTAAATTTGTAATGCTTATCAAATAATTGTTACATTTTTCCTAATAATTTTATTTTCCATCGATTTTTTTTCCTTTGATTTATGTCTGCCACTTTCATTAATTAGAATAATAATAATAATAATAATAATAATAATAATAATAATAATAATAGTTTTTTTTTCTTGCTTACTCTGTTGTTAATATTTTTGAGTGTTTTTTCTTCCGTTAAAATTTTATAATTTTAATTGTTTTTGCAATAATAGCAATAGTCATTTTATATCTAATATTATTGGGGATAAAAGACAACTCAAGAACAAAAAATAGACAAATTTACGCAGGTTACTTACAATTAAAAAACCGATACAGGTCACATTTGTCTCGATTACACTGTTCCTTTTAAATGGCAGACAAGTCATTATTATATGTTTTAATATTTATTGCATGTTATCGCCTAAAAATATATAAAGAGATAAAAAAAATGACCTCGGATTTTTTGCAAGAAAAAAATTAATATCAGCATTCTTAAATACATTTACTATAATAATATGAAGAATAAATCTTATAAAATAATAATTAAAAAAAATTGGCTTCGAATTTTAATTTTGTGCTCTTTTGTTGAAGTGTATTTTTGAAAAAAAAAATTGGATTTTTAATATTTAAGATCTAATATTACCCGGGAAAAAATACAACTCAAAAAAAAACAAAAGATTAACAAATTTGCCTAGATTATATACAATTAAAAAATATATTAGGCACTTTCTGTTTCGACTACACTGTTCTTTTTAAACAACAAATAAGTAATTATAGCACGCACAAAATATATATTCCTTTTTTGAAAAATATTGTAATTTTTTATTTATAATGTGTCAGATCTAATATTACTGGGGAAAAGAGGCAACTCATATTATTATTTTTTTACAAATTTACCTAGGTTATCTACAATTAAAAAATATAAAAATCACTTCCCATTTCGATCACACTATATAATATGTGAGACTAAGTATATGTGTTTAATATTTATTTCATATTATCGCCTACAAATATATAAAGAGAGAAAAACAAATGACCTGCAATTTCTTGAAAAAAAAAATTAATATCGGCATTCTTAAAGATATTTAATATAATAATATGATGAATAAATCTTATAAAAAAAACTTTGGCTTTGAATTTAAATTTATATTTTAGACCCTTTGTTTGTTTCTTTTAAGAAACGGTGACCTTTTTTCACATGTATTTTTTATTTTTTACTGTCCAACTCAGTTGTTCTTTTTTAACCGGGTTTCTTTTGTTGTTTTGTTTTTTTTACCAGAGTATCCGTGACAACAAATTTCTTATAAATCATTTAACCTTCTTAGCAAATTTTCTAACAAATTTTATCAAATTTTTTTTACCAATACCAATATTCAATCACATTTTGGTTGAAAAAAACCATTTTTAACATATTTTATCAATTACAATTATAATAATTAAATATTAAAATAACAAAATACAATATTTATAAAATCAATTAATTTTCTACATAGATAAAAATGTCCAGCGAAGCGGGCTAATCAGCTCTAATGTATCTAAAATTACTGGAAACGATTTTGATAACCAGAGAGTGATGATGATGTCATTAGTCGTGGCCATGTCAGCTTTTTATGCAATTTAATTTCAAGCTAGCTAGCATACCAATAGGGTTAGATTTGATAAAACTATTCAAATCTCATGACAAGAAAAATACAATGAAAGGCATACGTTTTTGGTTATAAACTCAGTTTATTATTCATTGTGATACTATAACTATTTTTTTTATCATTCCCAAAAAAACTCAGTGAACTGGCCACATGGTCAATTAGTAATCATTGAATTTACTAGGAACAGCTTGATCCTTTTGCTTTTAAGCACAATATACAATTATTAAATTACCATTGAAAATAATAATAATAATAATAATAATAATAATAATAATAATAATAATAATAATAATAAATTGTAATTAGGGTCATTTTTGTCTTTTTATTATAGTTAGCACAATACAATTACAAAAATAAGTTTTGAAAGCAAAAATTAATAAATCGCCTTCTAGTGGCTGTTTCGTCTTTTAAATCTGTTTTTTTTATATAATTATGATTTAGGGGTTACTTAGCACTCTGTAAAATATAAATATTATCAAAAAAATCCTAGTAATATATGCATTGCACACGTCAGCGCATAAGGCATGATCCGAGTAATAATAACCTGTTTTTACTGTACTATCAACTATGGTTGGGTTTGTATTTTTTTTATTAGCATGGTTATTCAGCTAGTTTGTGTATAATTTGAAAAATTTTATAGTCTAAGAAATTATGGTTGGGTTTGTATTTATTTTTAATAATTAAAATGTTCGGGTTAACTTACACGCACCATAATTAATTTTTAAATCCACTAAATATTTTACAAATCTAATAAACAAGTAAGATACCATAAAAATAACAAATATACATAATAAAAACAAATCTCTTACTCCGCTCCGCCAAACCCCCCTGCGTTGGGTTTGTATCTTTGAATAGTTCAGTGGAAGTCACAAGTCGAAAGCAGCCATTTTAGAAACAAGGGATTAGCTGATTCTGATAATCGTCAATTTGCTGCTACTAGCTACTATACTACTCTTCAAAGTTAGTTTTCCACCATGCATTAAATAAAATTATGAATTTAATATACATGAAATCTTTATGATTCCAGCTAGTATTCTGATCTAAAATTATACAATTTTTATATATAAAATTTAAAGCAAATATAATTTAAATTTAAATTCAAATAAACTACCTTTAAAATTTAAATTTCAAACAGAAACTTAGAGTTAAAAGTTGAATCAATGTTAATCGATTTACTCGACGGAGACAAAGACAAACTGAACAACTAACTTTGAAAATATATAAAATAACATATATATTAGTAATTTTTTTAATTTATTTTTAGCTGGGAATATAAAATAAATGAAAGTGGATATGCTTTTTACAATAAAGTTGCGAACAGGTTCAGAAAGCACAGCCCAACAACTTTAAGCTAAGTTTGAATTGGGCCAGAGCTGTAACCTTTCTACTGAGCTTGAAAACAACAATTAAAAGAAATTCAGAAATGGAGATAAATACAAGCATCCCCTTCTCTTCCCTTCCCTAATATATATATATATATATATAAAGCGAAAGTGTAGGCTGCCTCTCCGATTTGTTCATTTTCAGTTACTCGTTATATTTAGCGCTAGGAAACACACTCTTCTCAGACTCACACAGGCTTTCAATCTCTCGCTACTGAACTAGTTGCTGCAAACGTGAGTTTATTATTTATTCTTCTTTTTCTGTTTTATTCTTTCACGATTCTTTGTCTTTTCTTTTCTTAATTTTTTTTTCTGTTTCTTTACTTTATCAATCACCCTTTGGCCTTTTAGTTAGCATCTACTAATTCAATTTTTGAGTTTACATGGATTTTTAATGTAATACACTAATTGTTCTTTAAGAGATGAATTTTGCTGATGTATGTATGGGCGATGCTATATAGGTGGGGGGTTGATGTGCATTTGTTAGTAGCCCACATACTTTGAAGAGCTCCAGGAAAATATACAATTATGTCTCGGATCGTTTTTAGTTCTCCGTCAACTCTACCTCAATTATATTCAACTTCAAGGTTTTTTTTTTCTTTTTTTTTTTTCTTTTTTTTTTTTTTGGGGGGGGGGGGGGGGGGGGGGGCTAAAGTAAATTTATATTTTTTATTATTATTATTATTTTGGAGGTCTTGGACTTTATTTTTATTACATTTTAAGTAGTTTGAATTGTTGCAGGCGGATTGTTAAAATGTCTGTAACTCAAACCATGAATTCTGGAGTATCTTTCCGGTCGATGGCAGTAAAACCTCCTTCGCATCCTACATATGATATGAAGGGTGTTATTAAGCTGGCCCTTGCTGAAGATGCTGGGGATCGAGGTTTTCGTTGCATCTCTTTTTGAATTTTGATTCTTTTTTAAGCCTATCCTTGTTTTTCTCACGGACAATTTGAATGAGTTCGATGTTTAGCGTATTCTAGAATGTCTATTGTGCTTATTTGAATCGTCATTTCATTTCAACTCCTTGTATAAAGATATTTCTAAAGTAATATTTGTGGTTTAATGCAGGAGATGTGACTTGTTTGGCAACTATTCCTCTTGACATGGAAGTGGAAGCCCATTTCTTGGCAAAGGAGGATGGCATCGTTGCTGGAATTTCGCTTGCAGAGATGATATTTCATGAGGTTGATCCCTCTCTAAAGGTATTGATGCACTCACTTTTGTTTTTTTTATTGGTGTGGTTTGCACCCTTGATCATTCTTGACATAGATCTTATATTAGGTAGAGTGGTCTCAGAAGGATGGAGACCATGTTCAGAAAGGACTGCAGTTTGGAAAAGTATCTGGTAACCTACTGAAACTTAAGAAAAAGTCCGTGGTATCTTAAGTATTCATTGACAGGTTACTATCACATACTTATATCTTCGAATGCAGGACAAGCACACAATATTGTTGTTGCTGAAAGAGTGGTGCTAAATTTTATGCAGCGGATGAGTGGAATAGCAACTCTGACTAAGGTGTCCTTTTTCCTATAATTTGAAAACATAATCAAGTAATGTGGTGCTGTTACTTGTGTTGTCATCTTTAATTTCACTAGGGTCTGTGTCCATATTGCAGCACATAACAACAGATGGAAATCACTAAAATGTTTTGTATCCTTTCTAAATCCATATCTTATGGGTTGGAAGTACAATAGGACAGTGGTGATCAACGCAAGTGCTCCAAAAAATTAAAACAAATGATTTTGTAAGAATCAATCCATTCATGCTGTCACTACTCACTACTGCATGTTTTGTTAAGGAAACTATCTCACCTAAAAGCTTAAGCTTGTAAGTGAGGCCCCAGAATATGATTATATTATACTCTAACACACCCCCTCAAGTGAAAGCCCTTTGGGCTTGAAACTTGCACAGGCCCACATCACCTTGTGCTTGGTTTTTATCAAATAGAATGGAGGTGGTGAGATTCGAACTCGTGACCGTTGGGTCAACAAGGCTCTAATACCATGTTAGGGAACCATCTCACCTAAAAGCTTAAGCTTGTAAGTGAGGCCCCAGAATATGATTATATTATACTCTAACATGTTTCAAACTTCTGGTTATATTTTGTTTACATGACCACCATTCTTTTTTGCACAGATGCATAAATAGAACATCTGGTCATGGTTGGTAATATTTTGTGATTGATATCAATGTATATTGAATGAAGTGTTTTTGGTCCCATGGTCCTTTTACAGAACTGGGGTAACTATTCCCCTTTCCCTTAATCCTTCTCCTTCAAATTGTAAGTTGGGATTTGATCCTAGAACTTTCGAGACCATGACAGTGGATTTACCAGCTTATCAAGCCACTACACATGAATGAGTTACAATTCTTAACCAGTATATTTAATATGGAATCCAATGTGGGTTTTGCATCGGCAGTTAACTGAATTTCAATCATGCACACCTGGAAAACTGGTTTTATCATGTTTGTCGCAATGGGCAAAAGAGCTTATATTGTTCATGTGTCCTGCAGACAATGGCTGATGCAGCACACCCAGCTTGCATTTTAGAGACACGGAAAACGGCTCCAGGTTTACGTTTGGTTGATAAGTGGGCGGTGTGGTTCACTTCCTTGCTTGTGTGAAGTGATAACCTTTCCATTGACTTCGTGTATAAATTTTTCTTGACTTGTTACATTCTCTCATTTTAGGTTCTAATTGGTGGAGGGCGAAATCACAGAATGGGTTTGTTTGATATGGTTATGATAAAAGATAATCATATATCAATAGCTGGAGGTATCATAAATGCCATCAAATCTGTTGATCAGTATTTAGAACAACAAAACCTTCAAATGGAGGTTGAGGTAGTTTTTTTTTTTCACATTTTAAAGTCTTCTTACAATTCTAAAGTATTGGAATGGTTTGGTAGTCGGGTGGAAATTAATCTGCTATATTTTGTCTGTGTCTTGCTGAATCTTGTTAGTCTTGACTTTTCTTCCTCCAAAAGGTTGAGACCAGGACTCTTGAGGAAGTAGATGAGGTGCTACGTTATACATCTCAAACAAAGTCATCCTTGACCCGGATAATGCTAGATAATATGGTTGTACCACTACCAAATGGAGATGTTGATGTATCTATGCTTAAAGATGCTGTGGAAATGATCAACGGGAGATTTGAGACTGAGGTAGCGCTTATAATCAGCTTTACTTTATTTTCCTTCGCAATTTGTGGTATTTCAGCTTACCAGTCTGATTTTTCAGTCACGTCTACTTCCTGGTACTTATTTGTATCTTGATAATGTCCCTATTGTTTCATGGGACACTTGTATAAATTTGACAGTTGAGGATGCAGCTCTTCTATCTTTGTTCAATGGTCATGTAGAGAGCTATGCAAAAACTTGCCATCATTTATGTGAAAGATATATATGTGATGGAGAATGGAAGGCAACAATGGGAATTGGTTTTTATTATAGAGGAGTTCTAATATATCGTATGATTATTCTAGATTTATTACTTAGGAATGTTAGTATTTATTACTTGGAGGTCAAATTAGGATTTTAGCATTCACATGAATTAAGACTTATTAGGTTTTTTTATTTTATCTGGTTTGGTGCGTACAAATAAGGACCTAGACATTAGTTATGAGATTGTTGAATATAAACTGAGTTTTCTTCAAGATTGAGTTTTTGCCTCTTGCATTGATTTCTCCAAAATTATTTTAAGTGGTTGCGTTTGAATCAAAATATACTTGTAGGCTCCCCAAAATTATTAAAGAAAATATGTGAAATAGAATATATGGTTGCATTTGAATCAAAACAAAGATACCTTTTCATCCTTGTTTTCCTTTAAAAAAATAGTGGAATAACACCATAAAGCAATGTGAAACTTGTCATCTGAAATGTTCTGCAATAGTAGCCTTCATTTCTAGAAGACCTCTTGACTTTCTTTTCCTATTCTTATCAGAGCCTATGCCTAGCTGACAAGGATCTTTTTCATGAACTTGGGATGCAATCTCTCTTCGTTATCCTGCCTTTTCAAATCTATTTTACAGCATATTACCATGTTATCTTCAACTTGTTTTTGTATTGCCAAGTGTGATTTACTCCATTATTTATCAATTCTCGAGCGCATGTTAAGTATACTAGTTTTATGTTTAGATGGTGTATGGAGCTTATTTTGCATTCTTGCTGACGGTAAAACTGTATCATGATAACAGGCATCGGGCAATGTTACTCTTGAAACTGTGCACAAAATTGGACAGACCGGGGTATCCTACATTTCCAGGTAATTTTTAGTATCTTTCTTTCCCCCATATCTCAAGTCCTCTTTTTTGGATTCGAACACAATAAAGTGGGATCTGATTGGGATGCGGCTTCACTTTATCTGAATAAGTAGTAGTTGCTTTTGATCGGCATTTGTATAGATAAAAGAAGGAATCACCTATCTGCAGGATTAGCTGCCTGGTAGAAAACTTGTTTAATTTGCCCCCTTCAATTTTGCAGTGGTGCACTGACACATTCTGTAAAAGCACTTGACATCTCCCTCAAAATCGATACGGAGTTGGCACTTAAAGTTGGAAGGCGCACAAAACGAGCATGATTTTCTTCCCACACTGATAAATATGGTCCCATCCATGGTACAAAAGGATTGAAGAAGAACCTCGCTTCATGGACAATATCATACTGATAAATATGGTTTCAAGTTGGTGTGTGGAGGATTATTCCCATCGGTACCTTTTCTTGCTTGATAAAGTCAAACGCAAAAAAATAAAGTTTTCTTCATTTAATGGTTTTGCTGTCATCTGTTGCTGACGCTGGAATGTAGTAGCCCCCAGTTCAGACTCAACTTTATTTTAAGGAATCAGGATTTAACTTCGTTCTAAGGATTCAAGTTCTTAACCTTGGTCTAAAATTGTCTGTTTTTAGACAGCAGTCTGCCATTTTCTTACTTATATTGTTCTATTATTCAAACATTCGTATTGCTGTGTGACAGAAAAATGTTATAGATTCTTCATCAAGGAAAACAATAAGAGGAAAGAAATACTAATCTTACTGTGAATTGTTATAATACACCAAAGTTTTCACGTAGTAAATTTCTTCTTTAAGAATTATAAGATCGTGCATGTGTCATTTTCTTTTTTCCCCCCTCTTTCTTTTTCTTTTTTTTCGTCATATATATCTTTGTTTCCTTCGAGGAGCAGTGCTCATGGGGAAAAAAATAAAAAAGTAAACAGATCATGTCGCTTCGTTAGCAAGAAATATGGCACGCATCCACTCATTCTCAGGCCCAATAGGCCATACCCCTGCATACCATAGCTGTTGGAATTATATAAAGTTATTTAATTTTAAATAATTTATCCTGTAGATTTCATCTAGTGCAATTATAACATAGAACACTGGCACGAAAAATATCCTTTGAATTTGAATTATCACGGGTTATTCTAGGTAAGAGAATTAGAATATTATAGCTTCTACTTTTTAGTTTTTTCTGGTGTATAGCTAATTTAATGCCACGTGATGTGGAAAATGTGAGGTTCCCTTCTCCACTGATCAAATGAGCTTCGTGCTGTGTGGTAAAAAAATGATATTGAGATCTTACAAGGGACAGTGTACGGCTATTCAAATGTTTTTTTTTTATTATTATTATTATAAAATAAAAAAACTGAAACATTGTGCGCTAAAAAACAAACCTCACAAATTTCTTAAATTTGAAATAATTTTCCAAACTCACAACTTATTGAATAGTAGATCTTAATTCAATTAAAAAGTTTTAATTTTTAATTAATTTAATATTAAAAGATAAAATAAAAAAATATCAATTTAAAAAATCTAACTAGCAAACCCGGAAACACTCTTAAACCTAAGTTAATACTGTAAACTCCATACCATGAAATTGTAGACATGAGTTTAATCAAGAAATTCAACTCTCAACCAATTTAATATGCATAGGCCAAATCAATAAAAAAAGATTTTAAGATTTGCAAAAAAAATAACAATTAAAAGAATGAAAATTAAACCAAATACATGTTGGCCATGTACTGCTTCTAGTGATGGAGGAGCCACCGGTATCGTTAGAATATCATCGTGAAAGACTATTTAACCACCCAACAATGTCCCATACACCATTCGAATGGTGCAGATGTTTATATTATGCTGGGATGAGCATCCATTTTAGGTTTAAAATATTATTTATATTTATGAAAATATTAAGTTTTCTCAAATTAATTAATCTTGTTTAGAATTGGCAAAATATTCATTTTACTATTAAATTCACAATAAAATGTTTCTTTGTATACTGTCAAAGACAGTGATATTTTTGCTAATAAACGGCACAAATGAGCCGACAGCCTCCGAAAGGGCATACTTTGCATCCATAAATTAAACTGTCTTCCTTACTTTCACGAACTGATTAAACGAAAAGGTCAGAAAAATGTTTTGTTCGAGTCTCAGCTCGGCAATTAATAGCCATCACTGCCCAGAAGCAAATCACCCTGCCTACCATTTATGTGGGCTGTGCTCGCTAGCAATTGGCGTACGTGACCCACCTATCAATTCTCTGTAGAACGAGGCAGTAAAAGCATGGCCATCTACCACAGTCCTTCGAAGTACTTCTCTGCTTGAATGCCTGATAATATAGGTTTCTGCTAGCTATTACATAGACGGTATTTTAATTTTAATTATAATTTAATTAGTATTAATGTTCCTTCTTTAATCTCGAGTCCCATCCTTCTCTGTTGAAAGAAATTACTGAGTTCCCTGGACTCGTCTGCACGATAAGTTTTTGAAGATCTTGGATATAGTTTTTGAAAACAACTACCGGTGTTGTTTTCAAACCACACCTCATCTTTTTCTCAAGCTCTCGGAGACCGGTAGTTGAAAGGAGGGTTTGAGCTTCCACAAACAGGGCAGACCAGCAACCAGACCAGTAACATCCAAGTCCATGTCCCCTCTCTGGTTGGGACCTTTTGATTTGTCATCCGAAGCGAACAAATCAGAAGAAAGCATGCACAAGACAACCCAACATGCCTCGTCAAACTGACATGTTTGCCGATGACCATGATCGAGATATTTACCGACTCATCGGTGAGAAAATCGGGAACGTGATTGGACACTTAAACTTGGTGGGAAACTTAATGCCCATCACATCATCTAATAATCCACTGGCTCCTCTGTTTTGCTGACAAATTAAAGCGCGATACATGTCTCTAATTTCTCGGGAAGGAATCATTAAAGGAAACATTTCGTAAACTTTCGGATTCATTAACATACATCGAAGGACACCTAAGCTATTGATAAGAGCCTACAATTGAACTTGTTTTTAATCACGACCTCAAAAATAATCGCAATATTATACGAACACTTGATGTCCTAGACCATAATATATAAATATAAAAGCGACAATATTATAAAGACCAAAAGAAATCTATCTTGATTTTTTTATTATACATTATATAATGAGCTTAGCTTACAAAGCTTGTCCACATCCTTTATATCATAGTTGATGAATAGGTAATGCAAAAAAGTGGGACCTTTTGAACCCAAACTTGACATTAAAAAGCAAAGTGGGCATGGATTAAAAAAAAAAAAAACCCATTCTATAAGGAATTCAACAAGACATGACATAAGCCTCCACGGGAATGAGTCATGGATGATGATGATGATGATGATCTGGAGAATTTCCTCCGGGGCGGCCCGTACTCTACCGATCCACGTCTTATCTCTCGAGTGACCATACTCGTGTCGAGGTGATGTAACTCTTTTCTACTAGAGTGGGGGGGTATCGACAGGAGCACATTTCACAACCCCTGAAAGCCATGGAAAAGAAGAAGAGGATTAGGGCATGGAAGAATTTCATTATTGATCAAAGAAGACGACGCCAACAAATAATGCACGCAGAAAGGGATAAAATGTGGGAAAAAAGCCTCCACTTTCGGCAAATCCTCGGCAGCACACACTCATCTATGGAGATGTTGTCTTCTCACCAAATCAATTCCCTTAACTAATGCTTACCAAAACACCGTACCCCTGAAAGCCATGGAAAAAAAAAAAGATTAGGGGCACTAGGGTTTTAAATAATCGTGTTCGATTAATATCACCATTATTCAGCTGAGGTGGCTCGTTACTAATTTTTTGATCCCATCTAATAGTTTGGCGGTATCATTCATACAAGGTGTTTTTGGAGATCTGATGTAGATATTGATATTGTGTTTTAAAAGTATTTTTTCAATAAAAAATATTATTTTAATTTTTACTTTAAATTATTATTTTTTGGTGATTTTAATTTTTAACAAATAAAAAAATGTGTTTTTAAATAAAATAGTACTTTATACTTCAAATATTATATTGGTATGACCATTAATTATCGGTAAGAAACACCAACAAAAAAACGGATCCTTTTTTTCTACGCTGTAATGAAAGAACTAGCTAGATAATTTATAGCTTGGATTTATTTTAGATGAGCTTTAAATATAAATTTTCCGTACTGTTTTTTTTCTCCGAACGAGACTTGAATAAAATTGTAGGTTGGGGTTGATATAATTCAGTCCAGCCCTCATATCAGATTCATTTAAGAGAAAACCCACCACCGAACGACACGTTCTAGAACAGATGTTGTCCAAGGGACAAAACTGTAAGAAATTAAGAGTCGTTTTCCATGCAAGAGAAATTGTGAGGGAGAGGGGCAAGGATGTCCAACTGACTTATTTTGTAAGACTATTTAACACGCGGACGCAGGCCAATGAGCAGAGAAATCTTGAACATGAAATGCAATAAAAGAAGAAGAAGTAACCTTTCAGCACAAACCAGCCAATAAGAGAAGACAACTGATATCATATGATAATAATAATAATGAATATAAAAAACCCCAATCCAAAACCCAAAATACAAGTACTTGTAGTGAGAGAAAGAATCATGACATACTGCAAAAGAAGAGAGAGAGGGAGAGGGTGTGCTGCTCATTTCTTTTAAGTTCTTGAAAAAGGAAAAATAAAGACACATGGAGTGCCATTTTTATTAAAGAGAGTGGAGAGAGAAGATAATAATAATAAATAAGAAAAAGTAAAGGAAAAGAAAGCAGGGAAGATGATGGTGTATCGATACCAGGAGGAGTCATGGTATTAGAAGAAGTCCAGAAGAAGAGGAACAGGTCCAGAAGAAGAGAAGAGAATTAGTAGTAATCGAGATGCGCGCAAAAAATACTATTACCATTAATAATACCAACTATAATTCTGACAATTCGTCCTGCTCTGTATCCTCATTTTGCCCGGCATTTAACTTCTCTCTCCTTCTGTCTTTGAATTCTTGAAATTTTATTTTTTTCTTTCATATGCTCGAATCGACCCGCGGATGCATTCTTGATGAATCCGGCATCGGTTAGTGAGATTTTTTCTCTCTCTCAGGTTTCTTTCTTGTGCCTCCTTTTGTCGTCGTCGTTGTTGTTCAGAAAGCAAATCTTCTTGTTGTTGTTGTTGTAATGGTGCTAACTTTAATTGTGGTGTAAATACTAGTTAACAGTTGTCACATTTGCCAGTGACCATTTTCGTTGCTATTGTAAGGATTCCTAAGCCATCCCTGGATAGATTTTGTGATTCCTGGAGGATTTCTTAATTCGTTTCCTCCTCATCTTGGTTTCTTCTTAATTACATCTACAATATCGAAATACCATACAATTTAAGCGCACCCACCTTTCTTTTCTTTTCCTTTTCCTTCCCGTGGATTCAGCGCTAGTCAACCGAGTTCATTTCTTGATTTTTCTTCCAAATCCCCTCTACATTCTGCTAAAGTCAAAGAAGAGAGGTTTTTTTAGATAGTGGGGGTCGTGATTTGAATTGGGTGGGTTTTTCTTTTTATGGGAATACCTGATACTTCTCTATTGGATCTACTAGACAAGGTTAGGTCTTGGATTTCTTGGGGAGCAAGTGATCTTTCACCATCTTGTTTGTCTGCTAATTTTGAGATGCCAAATAACGGAACTGTCGAGATGTGTAGTGAGTGTCATTCAAACAATAACCAGTTTTTTAACGGATACCATTGCCAAAGTTGTGGTAAGTGGCTGTGTTTCAATTGTATGAGAGGTTACCGATCTAATGGTGATTTTGGGGAGGCTATCAAATCTTGCAAGTTTTGTAATGGGGTTACTGTGAAACGTGATGGTGGAAGGAAGAATAGTGATAAAGTACATCCTACCGACTCTCCTAGAGGTAGCCCTGAGCCACCATCACCTTCTTTTAGTGCCGGGCCAATCCAGAGTGATCGTCTTCCCCTTTATCTTGAATCCAGGGATTGTGGGTTTTCTCCTAATGCAATAACCACCGGGAATATGACTTCTTTTAGTTCTCACTCGTCTCCTGTTTCTGTTCGTCGCTCATCAAGCAGGTAATAATTCCTAAAACTCCTACTGTTCAATTTTCCCGTACCCCCTCCCCCCGGCTGTAGAGAATGGATCCTTATATGTGTATAAACTAATGCAGGAGTGATGGAGAAGAAGCAGAGGATTCTGGGAAACTCCTTTACAGCCCATTGAGCGAGTGCTGTCATGATATTTCAGATATAGATTCAATTAGTGTTAGTGCTAGGCCTGAGTTTTACAATTGCAAGGCAGTCGGATCAAGTCCTTCAGACAGCCCTTCTCGGATTGATTTTAGTTCTTGTAGAGTTGGGCATACTGTACAGCAAGGGCGAGAAGAAAGCCCATTGTCCCAAAGTGATGGTCCCTTTGATCAAGAAAATATGGCTATTTTAAGCAGCCCTGACAAAAGGACTAAAGATCCAGAGAATACTGATGACTACTCTGATGACGTGTCAGTTTTGAGGGACCGATATCGCAAGTCTCCAAAGCCATTGGATTTTGAAAGCAATGGCCTTATCTGGTTTCCCCCACCTCCTGAGGATGCAAATGACGAGGAAGAGAGTAATTTCCTCACATATGATGACGAAGATGATGATATTGGGGACTCTTCTGCAATTTTCACATTGAGTAGTAGCCTCTCCGGTACATTTCCATCAAAGGAGAAACAGAATGAGATTAACAAGGACCCTACTAAAGCTGCGATACAGGGGCATTTTAGGGCTCTTGTGGCACAGCTTTTACAGGGAGAGGGTATCAAAGTCAGCAAGGATGAAAACAATGGAGAATGGCTTGACATAGTCACAGCAATTGCATGGCAAGCTGCGACTTTTGTGAAACCAGATACCAGCAGAGGAGGCAGTATGGATCCAGTTGATTATGTAAAGGTTAAATGTATAGCATCAGGAAATCCAAGAGATAGGTATGAGTTTTGCAATGTTCTACCGATGCTTGTTGCCCTGTACTTTTCATTCATACACTCTTGTACCATTTTTTTAAGCTGTGGATATCTTTTGTGCTGCAGCGCCATTGTAAAGGGAGTAGTTTGTACAAAAAATATAAAGCACAAGCGCATGACCACACAATACAAAAACCCCAGATTACTTCTTTTAGGAGGAGCACTCGAATATCAGAGTGTTGTGAATCAGTTGGCATCTTTTAATACATTAGTGAAACAGGTACTTTGGTAATCTTTAAATTCGTTTAGTTTCAAGTGTATCAAGAGTTACGGGTTGAGGATTTGGATTCTTGTCTTTGACACAGGAAAATGATCATCTCAAGCTGATCATGTCGAAGATAGAGGCTCTTCGCCCAAATGTACTGCTGGTTGAGAAAAGCGTGTCTCCATATGCCCAAGAATTCCTACTGGGAAAGGAAATTTCCTTGGTGCTGAATGTAAAAAGGCCTTTACTGGAACGTGTAGCTCGGTGCACCGGTGCTCATATTAGTCCATCGTTTGAGAATATTTCTACAACACGACTGGGACATTGTGAACTATTCAGGGTAGAGAGAGTGAGTGAAGAACATGAGACAAGCAATCAGTTCAACAAAAAGACATCTAAAACATTGATGTTTTTTGAAGGGTGTCCAAGGCGTTTAGGTTGCACGGTATGTAATCAACACCAAATTGTTATTGGTTTTCATTGAATTTGGATTCAGCTAGACGAGGTTCTAAAAAACATAGAGATGCACCTTGTCCAGTTATTTCCTCATTGCTGGACTGTGTCATGAATTTACCCCCTTTTAACACCGGAAATGGAGGTTTCTTTGATTGTGTTTACTTCACTCCAGACTTGTGTAGTAATGCATCCAGTTTCGCAAAGTCAATATTGTCCTCCAAATAAACATTGCAAAATGCAGTTTTCTGATAGTGTTTTCCTCCAAATAATTTACATCTTATACAGTGGAATACTTAAACAAGAATTGCTAGGGAGATAATGCCACCTCTTCTTGGTTTAAGATATCTTTATATACTTTCTCGTGGAAGAATCTCATATTTATTCAACTAAAGCAAGTGCATGTGCATCCCAGATTGGAACTTGCCTCTTTTAATTCTTGTCAAGTTAGGTCTGATCCATTTTTCAAGGGTTTGTGGACCACGATATGGAGAGAAAAAAGGATGTCTACTACATAAACAGGCCATCCTATGCTGCAGTGCTCAAAGCATAAAGGCTGCCCTTCCCGGGTATTTTATTGCTGACTTTGTGTACATTATTGATGTATTGTATAAGTGAGAGAAGGAAGTGGGCTGGTTTTGTATGTTGGTCATTGATTCAGTTAATTTTGAACGCATTGACTGATTTTGCTTCATTGTCACTTGAAAGCTGTGTCATACTTTTGAAGCAATACAATTAAGGTTGGAGCTTGATATTTAAAATACATCTTCAAATGCCCAATGATTACTTTGTTATTCACTTTGCCATTGATTAATCTGGTGTAGGCAAGCTATATGCTGCTATTTCTTTCACCAAAATTACCAAGTAATTGTTCTGTGATCCTACATGGCCATCTTAAGATTTGCAAAGAGAAAAGTTTCAGAATTTGATTTTGTTTTCTGATAAGGTTGTTCCGGTCTGTATCTTAGGTCCTGCTGAGGGGTACATGTCGCGAAAAGCTAAAGAAGGTCAAGCATGTTATTCAATATGCAGTTTTTGCAGCCTATCACTTGTCCCTTGAGACTTCTTTCCTTGCTGATGAGGGTGCAAGTCTTCCTAAGACAACAATTAGACCCTCAATTGCTATTCCTGAGAGGACAGCAGTGGATAATTCCATTTCAGTTATCCCTCCAATGATTTGCCATCCTGAAGTTACTTCGTCTGCTCAGGAAGATGGATCACTGGGTCCTGTACAAGAGCGTGAAGGATTAGAATCATTGACTAGGAAACTTGATGCTGGTGTCATTCCTCCTTTATCTCCACGTTCCATCACTTGTATGTCTGCAAATGAACTCTCTATTGCATCCCATGGTGATTTAGTGTCTAATGTGGGGGGATTGGATGCATTTTCTGCAAGTCAACGTGAGGGTCTAAAGATGTTTTCTGTTCCTCCTGGTATCGAAAATCTTTCACTGCCAGAACTACAAGATATCATGGGTGTAGAAGAGGGACAACTTTTGGCGACTCATGAATCAGTACATTCTGAGAAGATTGATGAAGATGAAGTTTCCAGTGAATATTTCTCAGCCACCGATACATACCAGAGCATATTAGTATCATTTTCAAGCCGCTGTGTACTGAAAGGAACTGTATGTGAACGTTCTCGGCTTCTGCGCATAAAATTCTATGGAAATTTTGATAAGCCGCTTGGAAGATATCTTCGTGATGATCTGTTTGATCAGGTGACTCATTATCGGTTTCATTTGTCTTTTTTATGACTCTTGGTGCATTTGTGAAGCTTAGATATTAATGGGTTTGTTGTCTCCAGAAATCATGCTGTAGGTCATGTAAGGAGCCAGCTGAAGCACATGTTCTGTGTTTCACTCATCAGCAGGGTAATCTTACAATCAATGTTAGATCCCTTCCCTCTGTAAAGCTACCTGGAGAACGTGATGGCAAGATATGGATGTGGCATCGATGCCTAAGGTGCTCTCATATAGACGGAGTCCCACCAGCAACTCGCAGAGTTGTCATGTCAGATGCTGCCTGGGGACTTTCTTTTGGGAAGTTTTTGGAACTGAGCTTTTCAAACCATGCAACTGCCAATCGTGTTGCACCCTGTGGTCATTCATTGCAGAGGGACTGTCTTAGATTCTATGGGTAAATTTTTGTTGTTATGGAATTATTGTTATTATTATTATTATTGGCTTTTTCTGTGCTGTTGGTATTCATGGAAAAGTCTCTCAGGTTTGGGAGCATGGTTGTGTTCTTCCGGTACTCCCCTATTGATATTCATAATGTCCATTTACCACCATCAATGCTTGAATTCAACGGCATTGCTCAGCAAGAGTGGACAAGGAAAGAGGCAGCAGAGGTGCTTTTTAAGAATGCAGGCTTGCTTACTGCATGTTGCTAAATTGGAATGATTTTATGTGGAACTGATATTTTGAACCTTTTTTCTCCTGACACAGCTCTTGGGTGAAATGGAAACCTTCTATGGTGAGATTTTTGGTGTTCTTGACAGCATGGAACAGAGAAGTAAATATTTTGGAAGTGAATTGTCAGATACAAATGAGTTACAGAATCACATCATGGAGCTGAAAGATCAACTCATAGAGGAAAAAAACAATCACAGTGTAAGTACATGCTGATCTTAAAACTTTCCCTTGGAAAATTAGCTCTAGCTCCTTAGATCTATGGAGTGTTATTACAAGAGGTTTAGTCTAATGCTGTTATCAACCTGTTTATCCTTGTGCATAATGTTTACTGATTCCAAGTGATGAATCTTTTAATCAGTCCCCTTGCAAACAGGGCATGCTACAACTGGCAGTTATGGAGAGTTTACAGTTGGATCAAACAGCCATGGACATTCTAGAACTCAATTGCTTAAGACGTACTCTTCTAATTAGTTCTCGTGCTTGGGATCACAAGCTGTATTTACTGGACTGTCTCCTTACGACAAACCATCTTGTCAAGGCTAAAGAAGGGGACGTGTCTTGTACTGAGCTAAAAGATTTCAAAAATGATATATTTTGCAAGGATAGCAAGCTTGACCATGATCATGAAGAAAATATCTCTGGCTATTCAAAATCCCAGGAAAATTTAGGGAATGAATTTCAGTCAGAGAAGAAAGAAACAGGTCTGTCCTTCGAACATTCAATGCTGCCATCATGTTATCATAACACAGAGGATGAAGTGCATGCAGATGAGGAAACCGTGAGCAAGACATTCTTTAGTGACATCCCTTCCCATGCTTCCAATCTGTCTGAAAGAATTGATTCTGCATGGACCGGGACCGATCAACTTCCAATTAAAGTTCAACCTCCACATGCATCTCAGGCAGAGGCAGATGGATTCCAACCTCTGTCTGTCAGGCAGCCAAATTTGTTTGATAATACTCCTTTTCGAAGGATGGTAGCACCAGTGAGAGTTCATTCTTTTGATTCTGCATTGAGAGCCCAGGAGAAAGGATTGACTCCTCCATTGCATTTTTCGAAAATCAGATCATTCCACGCATCTGGAGACTATAGGAGTATGTTGAGAGATCCTGTTTCAAATGCAATGAGGACTTATTCCCAGACACTGCCACTGGAGGCACATAAGTTGAATTTAATTCACGGTTCCACACACTCATTTCTCTCCTCTGCTGCTAATATGGCTGGAGGAGCTCGTTTCTTGTTACCAGTGAGGGCCAACAGTGATATAGTTATAGGTGTGTATGACAATGATCCTGCAAGTGTAGTTTCCTATGCCCTCAGTTCTAAGGAATATGAGGATTGGGTTACTGATAGGTCAAATGAGAATGGAGGGATCTGGAGTACAATTAAGCGCAGTAAAGAAGATTCCGCAGCTTCCTCTTCTACAGCCTGGCAGTCTTTAGGTTCCATGGACCTAGATCCTTCATCATCCTTGGGCACCTTGTTTATGGACTCAAAAAAATCTCCACACTTGACAATCTCATATGAAGATGCTTCTTCAATTGCTGGAGGAAAAGTGAGGTTTTCTGTAACTTGTTATTTTGCGAAGCAGTTTGAATCTCTTAGGAAGAAATGCTGCCCTAGTGATGTAGATTTTGTCCGTTCAATGAGTCGCTGCCAGAATTGGAGTGCACAAGGAGGAAAAAGCAATGTATACTTTGCCAAGTCATTGGATGAGAGATTCATCATAAAACAAGTAAAAAAGACTGAATTGGAGTCCTTCGAGGTATTTGCCCCAGAATATTTCAAGTATCTGACTGATTCTCTCAACACAGGGAGCCCCACTTGCCTGGCAAAAATTCTTGGTATCTATCAGGTTAGACTTTGTCGTTTGCTTTTATGAGAATGTACATCATACATGGGTGGGTGCTGCTGGGTGTTGGGGTGAAATACATATGATTTCATGTGATTCTTATCAAACGAGTTTGGTGGCAGGTCACTGTAAAGCATTTGAAAGGTGTCAAGGAAACAAAAATGGATCTGATGGTGATGGAAAACCTCTTTTTTAACAGAAATATTGGGAGAGTTTATGACCTTAAGGGGTCTTCTCGATCCCGCTACAATCCAGACACATCTGGGTCCAACAAGGTGTTACTAGATACGAATCTAGTGGAGAGACTGCGTACAGAGCCCATATTTCTTGGAAGCAAGGCGAAGAGAAGCCTTGAGAGAGCTATATGGAATGATACGTCATTTTTAGCAGTAAGCTTTTTGTTTAACACTTAACCACTGTAAACATGAAAAGGTTTTCAGTTTGGAATTAGGTCTTCTAACTCGCTTTTTTGGTTTTGTTTTTCTTTTTTCAGTAATTGCAATAAACATATAACACCCATTTTCTGAAATTTAAATTCAAAAGCAGTATCAGCCAGAACCCAGAAAGACCTGAAACTTCTGTTTTCATAAACAGTCGCCCTCCCCTCTCTGTTCAGTCACATTCTTTTGATAATCAGATTGAGTGATCAAGATCTTCAGATTGAATCCTAAATAATTTTTCCAGTTTCCGTATTGTATAGATATCTTATTTCTTTTCCTTTTCTTTTGTTTCCAGGATCAATGAATTGCATTTTTCTTTTGTATGTTGTTATAATTGTTTTTGACGGTCTCTGTATGCTTGTACAGTCTGTTGATGTTATGGACTACTCTCTGCTCGTTGGAGTGGATGATGAGCGGAAGGAGCTGGTTTTAGGGATCATTGATTTCATGAGACAGTATACATGGGACAAGCATTTAGAGACGTGGGTCAAGGCATCTGGAATACTTGGCGGTCCGAAAAATGCTTCCCCGACAATTGTTTCTCCGAAACAGTACAAGAAAAGATTCCGGAAAGCAATGACTTCATACTTTCTCACTGTACCTGATCAATGGTCTTCATGAACTGAATCACTGCATTCTTTTGATTCATAATCATTTGTTCATTGAAAAGGAAATAGGATTTAAGTTAGAGAGATAAGTGGGGGAAGGGAAGGACGCCACCCCATCCCAGTAATTTTTTTCTCTTTTCCTTTTTTTCTTTTTTTTTGGGGCGGGTGGGTGGGGGCGATCTTTTGTGTACGGGCAAGGTATAGCCCAGACAAGAAACTGATATACGAGGGAATAGAAATTCCTTGCTGAGAGGTCTCTGTACTGTTTTTCAATACGTGCAATTGCGACCTCGGAATAAGAAACCTCAGTATACTTTGCACTGTGATCGTTTTCCTTTGCAAGAACAGCTGGTGAGCTTGGATTCGAAGTTCTTAGCATGTGAAAGAGCAAATTCAACCCCCATCCTTGCAGTTTTACACGATTAATCCTCATAGTTTTTAAGACAATACATTTAATCCTTATATTTATTTTGTGTTTGATTAAGTAAAGAATCTTCAGGAAAGACTTTAGAATAATCTCTTTCTTATAAACTATATTTCTATGAGCTTCCAATGTAATGTACTGAAGTACATATTCATCTATTACTATCTTTTCCCCTTCATTTACTTAAGGTTAAGGATATGGATTTTATAAGTTAGTAAGATAACTAGTATGCAATTAATTACTCCATCGTTCTGAAGGAAATTACCATTCTACACATTATTCATATCAAAATCAATTACTTGTTTTTTTTTTTGGTAATAATCGGGGCATTACGCCCAGCTAAATTAATCGAGGAATCGTAGACCCAATTAGGTCATAATACAGCAAAAGATAAAGTCCTGTCGGGGGGTCAGTTATAATATCTGCTCCCCTATCTATCAAATCTCTCTTTAACCCAAAATTAGCTAACCAATCGGCCACACAGTTGGCCTCCCTGTAAACATGACCCGTTACAATTTCCCAATCCCTGCCTAACATAGCTCTAATATGCATGATCAGATTATAATTTCTATCTATCTTCACACAATCACCCGTAATAAGCCCAAGTGCCACCCTGGAGTCTGATTCCAACAACACTTTTCTAAAACCTTTAGTCCATACCAGCTGAAGACCAATATAGATCGCCCATAGTTCCGCCGTAACAGAAGAGCAAATACCAATATTTCTGGCAAATCCCCCAATCCAAGATCCCATATTATCTCTAATAGCTCCTCCCGCACCCGCCATGCCGGGGTTACCTTTACTACAACCATCTACGTTGAGCTTGATCCATCCATCAGCTGGATACTTCCAACCTATGTGATCAACCTCCTTACCTTCATTTTGGCCATCCTCTCCCTTCCGCAGCATCGAACTATCTTCAATCATTCTTTTTATCGCGAGAGTAGTCTTAAACCAACTACCCTGGTCTCCACCAAACGTTCTATTACATCTCTCCTTCCAAATATACCATATCGTTATGCCAAATGCCAGCTGCCACTCTCTATAACGCATACATTTCTTCCTGGAAGTGAGGTTTGAAATAATCCATGTATACTGGTTTTGGCTAAAAAACAGTTCCCTTTCCTCTATCCCAACAAAACCCTCCCAAATTCTCTTTGCTTTCGGGCAATCTCTTAAAACATGAATTAAATTTTCCACTTCATTACCACAATAACAACAGTATCTATTATCTGTAATCCTTCTTCTCCACCTCAACTCGTTAGTCATAACAGCGTTATGAGCTACAGTCCATAGGAAAACTTTAATCCGCTCCAAGCCTTTCCACTTCCAAATAATCTTCCACATAGGATCTCTATGCACCGTCCCCCCTTCCTCTTCTGCCAAATAAGCTGTTTTAACTGTAAATTTCCCATCAGAGGTTTGCTTCCAAATCATTGAGTCTGCATCTGCATCCTGCCTAGGAGGAATGTACCCAACAATACCCATCAACGTTTGTACCGGGAGTAGGTGAGCAAACTCCTCCCATTTCCAATTGCCTGAACTGTCCACCATATTCGCCACTGTATGGTTTATAGTATCAACCTGAGTTCCCGGATTTATATGGTTTATCAGAGGACCATTATTCTCTAACCAATTATCTTTCCAGAATAACACTGTCTTGCCATCTCCCAGATTCCAGCTGACATTCTGATTCACTACTTCCCATTCCCTACAAATAGATTTCCACAACACTGAATCTCTCGCGTTCGCCACCGGCAGACCTTCTCCCCCGACTGAGTTCATATACTTATCCTTTAGAAATTGAACCCATAGACTATTTTCATGGAGCATTCCCCAAGCCAATTTCATTATAAACGCTCTATTCATCACCTCCATTTTTCTTATCCCTATTCCACCCTCCTCCTTTGGTTGGCACATAGTCTTCCAGTTCACCAGGTGCATCTTATCTTTTCCTTCCTTCTGACCCCAGATGAATCTCCTGCATAATTTTTCTATCTCCTTGCACGTCTGCTTCAGGATAACTGCAGCTTGCATGGGATATAAAGGCATAGTTGCTAACACTGCTTTGCAAAGCGTGATCCTTCCTGCCAAAGACAGATTGGTAGCTTTCCATCCAGTTAACCTTTTTTGCATATTCTCCAGTAAGTACCCATAAGTCTGTTTAGTAATACGCTGATGAAGTAATGGGACCCCCAAATATCTTCCCAAATCTGTTGTGATTTGGAATCCACTCCTCCTACGAATATCATTGGCCAAGGAATTTGACACATTCTTGGAAAAAAATATTCTTGTCTTCTCCACACTTACTCGCTGCCCTGAAGCTGAACAAAACAAGTCAAGGCATTTTACAACATTCTCCAGTTGCTCCATGTTTGCCTCCGCAAACAACAGCATGTCGTCCGCAAAGCATAAGTGAGAAATCTTCAACCCATTTCTTCTTACACTGAACGGCTTCCAACTATTACCCTCTACACTCCGATTTATTAACTGCGTTAACCTTTCCAGGCAAAGCACGAAAATATATGGAGATAAAGGATCTCCTTGTCTTATACCTCTTCTAGGAGCAAACTGCTGAGTTGCACTTCCATTCCACAGGACGCTAAGAGTCGGAGATTCAATACACTGCATAATGACTCGTATTAAGTCCCCAGGAATCCTAGCAGCATATAGAGTATCTCTAATAAAACTCCAGCTTAATCGGTCATAGGCTTTTTCAAGGTCGACTTTGATAGCCATATATCCCTTTCTTCCCTTCATTTTACGCATGGAATGAATAATTTCCTGCGCAACAATAATATTATCTGTAATGTGCCTTCCTGGAACAAAACTACTCTGAACTTCACTAACCAACTTCGGCATCAAACTTTTCAGCCTCCCCACTATCACCTTAGTCACTGTCTTGAATATCACATTGCATAGACCAATAGGGCGAAATTGATTTAGATACTCAGGCATTTGAATTTTGGGGATCAGAACCAAATATGAATGGTTGATTCTAGCCACATCCACTCTACCTGCAAAAACCTCTCTAACATATCTGCAAACTGACTGGCCAACCACCTGCCACTGAGACTGATAAAAAATCGGCTGGTATCCATCCGGCCCCGGGGCCTTGTAAGGCTTCATATCAAATATAGCTGCTCTGACCTCATCATCTAGAACCGGGCCTGCTAATTGATCCATGTAAATAGGCTCGATCATAGGAAAATAACCTTCCAGTCTGCTAGTAGCCTGGGTTTCTTCATTATCCGGCCGAAAAAGTTTCTGATAATACTCTTTAGCCATTTCCTTTAAACCTTCTTCCTCCCAAACCCACACATTGTTCTCATTCTTCAGTGCCCTAATTTTGTTTCTTTGTCTTCTAATAATAGTTTTCGTGTGGAAATAGGAAGTGTTCCTATCCCCAAACGAAAGCCACTGACAACGAGACTTCTGGTACCAATGGATCTCCTCCTGATGAAGGATCTGTCGATATTCAGTTGAGAGAGCCTCCTCTAACTGGTATAAATACGGATTTCGTCTACAATTAATAGCTTTCTGCACTCCTCCTAGCCTAGCCAACACCCTTTTTTTCCTCTGAAATATATTCCCATACACCTCTTTATTCCATACCCTTAACTGAGAAGATAAGTCCTCTAAAGCCATTGGGACATCTCTACCTACCTCCCATTTCTCCTTTACAAATTCTTCAAACTCACTGTGTTGCAACCATGCTGCCTCAAACCGAAAAGGTCTCTCTACGCCCATTGCCCTTCTTCTTTTCTCTTCTAGTTCGACTAGAATTGGGTGATGATCAGATCTAGTTCTTGGCAGAACTAAAACAGTTGCATCTTGATACATTTGACGCCACTGAGTATTACTAAAGCACCTATCCAATCTTTCATAAACCCTGCCGCAACCACTTCTAATCCCCCCTCTCCATGTGAACCTTGGTCCCTTGCTGCCCAAGTCTATAAGCTGACACTCTTGTACCCATCTAGCAAATCGGGCTATTTTATGATTATCAACAACCGCTCCCCCTACTTTTTCTGAGGCCATCAAGATTTCGTTGAAATCTTCTACTACCATCCACGGCTTTCCAATGTTTCTAGCCAATTGCGCAACTTCATCAAAACATTGCTTTTTTAATGTGGCATTAGGATTTGCATACACCACTGTGAATAACCATGCATCGCTATCCCCCTCATTCACAATTCCATGTATGAAATGTCTAGAAGAATCAATAATTTTAATATTAATTCTCGACTGGTTCCATAACAACCATAAACCTCCTGACATCCCTTGAGCCTCCACCCTAAAACTACATTCAAACTTCAACTTCTCAACAATTTTATCAGCCCTCATCCCACTTATCCTAGGCTCCACTACTGCTAACACATTACAATTATATAACCTTCTCAAATCATGCACCACCGCACAAAATCCATTATTTCCAGCACCTCTACAATTCCAAAATAAGAAATTCATTAAGAGATTAATAAATTAGACATACCACTCAGAAGAGCATTCTCTTCAGCATGGGTGAGTCCCTCGGACCTCTCCCTCTTCCATCAAGCTATCTCCTGCCTGTGTATCCTGGATATCATTTTCTTCATTTTCTTCCTCTACCATCCAAACTATATCGTCTGGTGGGTCTGTATTCATATTCCTCTCTTCCGGCCTGTGAAGCATTACAATATCTCCATTGCTCACATTTTTTGTTACTGACAGCACTTGCACATTTGCTATATTATGATTATGACCTGGTATCTCCGTCATGGCTCGTGATGACTGGACAGATTTGTAAGAAATTGTGGAGCTCAACCCGTAGCCTTCCACCTTTTCCTTCCCTCTGTCTCTTTTCACCTCTGCCCGTGAAGAAGAATTGATAGTGGGCTGCCTATTCCCAGCCCGTTTCCCCATCTCCTTCTTTTGAGTCCCAGCCATCTCTATTTCTCTATCTCGTAACCCAGCCCTCTTTATTTCTCCATCGTGTTGCCCAGCCTTCCTCCCTTCTCCATCCCGTGTCTCAGCCTTCTCTAACTCTCCATCACGCTGCCCAGCCTTCTCCCGTGGCCCAGCCTTCTCAAACTCTCCCTCACGTTGCCCAGCCTTCTCCCGTGGCCCAGCCTTCTCTAATTCTCCATCACGTTGCCCGGCATTCCTCCCTTCTCCATCTCGCGGCCCACCTTTCTTTGGGCCTTTAGCAATTACTTTCTCCTTCGGCTCATTAAGAGCTCGGCTCTTCTCGTGGCCCAACAGCCCTCTTCTCTCCCCATTAAAATCCCTTTCAGCTGCTTTTTCATTTTCAGTTTCTTTCCCAATTCGTCTTCCTTCATCACTGTCGTTATTGATTTCCTTTCCGTTTTCTCCTTCAATTGCCATTAAAGCATCATAACGGGAAGACACGCTGACTTGGCTCTCCTTAATTGTTTTTGATTTAACTCCCTGATTTCTGGCGCGATCACCGCTCCTTTCATCCTCCTTAGGCTGCTCAGTCATCTTTCCTCTGGCCGGACGACGTGGCTTCCGTTCAGCGATCATCCATTTACCATATGACTCCATTATTTCTGGTCTAACTGTTAGGATATTAGGGACTCCAGGTAGGTCCGATTCCTTTGGTTCCTCCTGATTAATGTGGACTGTCTGTGGGCAGTGTTCCAGTTTATGGCCATATTGGCCACATTGAAAACATACCAAGTGCAATCCTTCATACATAATTCTTCGAACTCTTCTGCGTAATTTGAATTTAGCTAATAAGGGTTTTGTGAGATCCACCTCCACACATAATCGTGCATAATTCCCCCTTATTCCAACCGAAGTAGCTCGGTCGACTTTTAGAGTTTTCCCAATTCTATCTCCAATTTTCCATAGCACTGCAGTATCAAAGTATTCCATTGCCAAATCCGGTAGCCTGACCCATACAGCCACCTTGTCAATGGAAGCTTCAAAAGGGCTAAAGTTAGGGTGCCATGATCGGACAGTCAAGTAATGTTCTGCCACCATCCATGGTCCTTCAAACAGTACATGCGCTCGATCCTCCTGGTTTGCAAATTTAGCCATGTAAAAATCATTTCCCAGGTCTGTTAATGTAAAGTCCCCTCGCAACTTCCACATATTTTTCAGCCGTTGAACTAGAAACATATAACCAACCTTTCTCCCCATCAGTTTTATAATGAGGGTCTGTTGCCATGGTTTCCTAATTCTCTTCTTCTCTTCTACTGACAATTTGATTACTGGGCAATCCTCCTCATCACAGTCGTCTTCATCATCGTCTGATATGTATTCTGTGTTAAGCATGTCCTCTTCAAATTCTGGGGTGACAAATGAGTTTCCCATGAGAGAATCAACATAACTGTTAT